>CM032230.1:88047500-88405000 GCA_019009955.1 Riptortus pedestris | reverse complement strand
AAGGATTTCTTTAAGGAAATAGAGAATATATGGCGAGTTTAGATAAGTATGTGTTATCCCAGCACGCTAGAAATTCTACATACATAATTTTCAGCATAAAATGCAAGTGTTGTTTTGATACTCCCGTGGTAGTTTCTGTGTATGGAAGAAGACGTTGTCAATGAACTAAATATCACAACAGTCAAAATTGTTGCTTTTTCGTTTCCAAACTCGGTCTTTATAAATTAAATGTAAAACTAAAGCTCAAGTACGTAATGTTCGAAATTGGAGTAGTAGTTTTGGGGGTTTATAACAAATTCAAAATATCCCTGCTGCCTTCATCCAGCAATTTATGCAGCTTACAAGGGTGCTACGTGACATTGCGTGCAATCTTGCATCGATAATTGTGTTTTAGCAGATTTCCCTCAAGGGAAATCAGATATTGAGGTCGTACTCATGACGCGATTTTCGAAAATTTTCTTCAAATGTCCATCGATCCTACCCAGGAGATGACGAAAATGAGGTCCGTTCAAAATTATATATATATGCCTGTTAACGCTCTAGCGGTCGCAATTTTTGTTTGATCGTTACCAAACTCGATATTTAAACGTTTTATGCAAAAAGACAGATCAAGTTCGTTAATGGCTGAAATCGGACCAGTGGGAGGGGGGGGGGGGTTTAGAGGGGGATTTTCGAAAATTCGAAATATCTCCGTTACCATACGTCGGATCAAGAAATCATATAGAACCAATCTTATTGCAAATTAAATTTACTATACATATTGTTCTATACATTTATTCTCTATCTTGAATATTGACCGAGATATTTGCATTTTTATAAAATGTGGGCGGATAACGGATGACAGTTTCCCGTGAAAACCTAGTTCGGTCCTTCGCCGTAACTGTTCGGCTCTCGTATGGATATTTCTCTTTTGGGTAACTTCACGTGGGAAATCTGCTTAGTTTACGCAGCCCCTGCGTGACGGACTTTTTAAATCAATGCTGTGATCAGGATGGGCGATTCATAACAGAAGATCGATTTTATGAATCATACGATTCTTTTCCGTCAGATGCAATTCATGAAGAAGAATCGTTGCCTAACTTGCGATTCTTTTTGATCCATGCACTCACTTGGATATTTCACTTGTTCAGCTAAAAAACCATATGATTATTTCTGAATCGATGGACTTGTTGGTGGTTGCTCATTTTAAAATTAAGCTATAAAAATAGATAAAACAACAGATTTCACTTAATAACAACAAATACTAACGCGGCGTAATAAATATGATATAGATGATGATCTAGCAACTCTCACCCATCCACACGTGCATCCATTTGCAATGTACTAGACAATCCAATCCGTTGATGAGCAGATCATTCCAATTTGATAATGCACGCACATCGTTGAACGAGCTTCTTCAAGTCGCTAGGGCGAACATAGTTGCAAAGCCTTTATGGGTTTCTACACGCGCATCGTGAAAGCGATTAGCATAGCCACTCAAGACTCATATTGAATCTCGATTCTTTTTTTACGTTTTTTGTGGCGTTTTGCATCCAATGCATCAAAAACACTCACTTAGTGAAAACAATCATGCGATTTACGTTGAATTGACGATTCTTTTACGTAAAGATATGGCGGAACTATTCATGAGTAAATAACTAATAATTTAATAATGTTTAACTTGAGCCGATACTTTGTTCTTAGCTGCTCAGAAGAGATGCCGTCGATAGGAAACGTTTTTTGTATGAGATCTGTAACTTTGAGGCAGAGTACTGAACTATTATTATTATTATTTATTAACGTCCACTTTTTGCAACTTAGGCTAATCGGGACGGGTTATCTACAGGTTACCACCCTTTTCTAGCCTGGGTGGGATTTTAGGACGTTATTTAATGAATTTCGTCACTAAATAATTTCCTTTGCCCAGGCAAGAATCGAACTCGCCACTCTAGGTTTACCATGTGAGATAAAGGTCAACGCTTTAACTCGCATGGCTAACCTGAGCCCCAGTACTGAACTAGATATGCAGAATATGTTTGACCCCCTGCATGTATAGATACATTTTTCTTTCAAATGAGAAATAAATTTTTATTTTAGTAATTTAATAATGTTGATGCAATTTACTCAAGGTCATTTTATGCTACTACTGCTAATCAGGACGTGTTACCTACGGATTACCACTCTTTTCTAGCCACAATGGGCTAAGTGTTTCACTATGGGGATTTGTCTCTAAATAAATTCCTAGTACTCCCACGGGAATCCTATACACAACTCGAAATTAATCAGTGCTTATTAAGACACATGTCACATCATTGTCTAAATTTTCACTTACAACACTTACACTTGGGGCAAGACTGGAGGTTAGATGAATGTTGTAGTCTTCATACTCATACTAGCTAATGCCTATCATTAGTCAGCTTATGCAGGCTACAGGCTACGAAGGGATGGCTATCTAACAACTCTGGCCTTGATCCGACTTTCTTTCCACTCATGCCTTTACTGGTGTGAATAGAATTTCCCTCAAGATGCCTTTATTGGTGGATGGTCTGATGCAGAAGGCAATGGGAAACCACTGCATGTCCTTGCGACACTCTCATTCCCTTGTTCGGTCCCGTGAAAATTACGAGAACAATTACCAGGTGTAGCCTGTAAATACATACATTAGGACACATGGCTAAACTCAGTCCCAGTTCAAACTTGAAGAATCAGGTAACTCACTTGAAAGTGGATTATCCAATCCTGATTTTCTGAATGCCCTATTGAAAATGGAAACTTGTAATGAAGTTCTGAAAAGTTCTGCACGCTATTCATTCTATTTCCTATCCTGACCTAAGCCTTGCAGAGTTATTTCCGGTTGATATCGATTGATACTAGGAATAAATAGAATTAGAAACAAAATGTCTGCAAGTACATCACCTTTAGGCTTTAATGAATATTAAGAAAAAAATTAAATTAATTTATTTAAAAACTAGTAGTTTGCTCAGATTTGAAGGTAAATAATTGTTTTATATATACACACTAGCCTCTATAAAAGGGGTCATCAATTTTAAAGGGCAGAAATGGCTGAACTGAACCTTGCATTTGAATTTGCACGAACTTCTACTAAGTTATATATTATTATTATTTATTAGCATCCACCTTTTGCTACTAATTGGGATGGGTTATTTACAGATTGCCAGCCTTTTCTAGCCAGGGTGGGACTAAGGATTTTATTTAATGAGTTTGTCACAAAATAAATTCCTATCTCCCAGGCGGGAATCGTAATCGCCAATCTGGGCTCCTCTTCCCATAGACTTGTTTCAAAGATAATTTTCTTGGATACAACTTTTATGTCGCAGCATTTTTCAATAAAACTTGCCATTTCTGAAATAAAGATATGTGTATTTGACGGCTATAGGATGCGTCAAATCGAAAAATTCACGTATATAAACTCGTTTTAGAATTTGATTTTCTACAAGAATCCGTCATAGAAAGTATGGCATTCCATTGGAAATTCCAAAGTTATGGTCGCTGGAGAAGGTTTCGAGGTTAATATGGACTGAAAAGAATTTTCAGGGGCCATAATTATGGCACACCACGTCGCAGCCTTTTATTAACACAATTGGCGATTTTAAGATGTAAACGGGATGTTGATAGACCCTATATATATATATATATATATATATATATATATATATTTGTATGTATGGTTGTATATATATATAGTGTGTGTGTGTGTGTGTGTGTGTGTGTGTGTGTGTGTGTGTGTGTGTGTGTGTGTGTGTGTGTATGTATGTATGTGTATATATGAACGGACCTTTCTCATCATTGAGGCCCTCAATATCTGACTTCCCTTAGTAGAAATCTGCTAAAAGATGAACTGTGGAGGATGCAGGAATGGAGTGCATTATTGCGGCATCTTGAGAGAGACCTTCCTTCTTCATTACTGATTCTGAAGTCATTGAAGGAACAACAACTGTAGTTCACACATGCTAATAAGTCTGGGAAGAAATGAAGCGATCTTCTGCTTCTCAATAATGGCTGCCACCCCCTGTGTCCTCCACATCTATCAGGGTTATAATTCCACTTCGAGAGGTTCCCATTGTTGTATTCTCTCTCAATTAAGTATTATTTAAGGGTCCATGGAATGAGGTTATTCAATACATAACCTTTATAGATACCTCCAAATGTGGAAAATGAATAATTTTTATGTATGCTGTTATATATTAACGTCCATCATATGGTACTACGGCTGAATGGGGTTGTCTACAGGTTACCATCCATTATTCACGAGGGTAGAATTAGGGATTCTATTCAGTGAGTTCGACACTCAGGAAATTCCTATTGCCCACATTGAAATCAGGTTATTACGACTATAGGTTTATCACGTGAATATATTGAAAAGCCTTCCAGATTTTTTTTTTCACATAAATAAATGTATTTAAGGAGAATTTCCCATAAGATCTTCAAATACCTAGTATCTTGCTTAGGAGGAAAAATATCCGCTGAAATTAATATATACCAATACGTATGTACCGCTAACAGACAGAGATTTGTTTGTTCGTCACCAAACTCTATATTTAAGCATTACAAATAATATAAAACTAAAGGTCAAGTTCACTAATGGCTGGAACCAGAAGTGGGAAAAGAGGAGAGGAATTATCGAAAAAATATCTCCCTTAATTTTGATTGAATCAAACAGTGTTATATAACGAGTCATGGAGGAAAATTAATTTCATAGAATTATCTTTGTATTAATATTTTTTCTAACTTTCACGTTAATCGAGATATTTGTATTCTTGAGCTCAGCAAATCACCACTTCTGATCACTTCATTCTAGGAATAAACAAATATGTGTATCCTTACATTTCAAACTTAAATAAAACATATATGTTTTCATAGGTTTATAGAGAGAGGGTAAAACAAAACATTTTTCTACAGAAAAAGTATTCTTCTGTGCGAGGTTTCTGTACCTCGAATTTTTAATCGAATTATTTGTATTTTTTTCCTTTCAGCCTTCAGTAAACTCACACGATTTTTACTTTGAGTAACTGAGTCATTTAACATCTCACGCCAAGCTTAAATTTCTGTTGATATAGACTTCTTAATACGAGAGAAATGGGGAAATACGTAGATGGTGAGTTCAGTTCTCCAGCGTGTCAATACACCAGATGAGAAATCTGCTTAGCCCCCGCGAGGCGGACTTTTGAAAACATCTGTCAGAGACATCGAAAACCATTGATTAGAGTTAGTTGGGCAGAGCGAGTGTTGGTGTTGTCAGTGGGCGGAAGTGGCTATCGGAAGTCGGGCTATTGTGTTGCACGGAAACAACCCGACTGGAGGGGGCTGGTCGTGATGGCTAGCTAGCCCTAGAGTCGGACCGTGTCATGTGACAGGAATACATATAGATAAGGACCGTTCTTCGGATTATCAGCACGTGAGCTCACAGTTCAATAGCCTCCTTATTACACATATCGCACTTTAAATCCCATACAGACACTTGCACTCTTAAGATATGGGTGTCTTCGTCGCCAAGTGGTCCCGCTTCGGAAATAGTAATGCTTTGGCTAAGCATGCTAGTCAGAAAGATGCATGGTTGTGGAAATTGAAAAGCCGAATGTTCTTCGTACCACGTTTGTGGTGTTATAACACCAGTGACACACCAATTAAAATTATTTTTAATAAATTGATGATAACTATAAGCGGCTGAGCGACAAACTAGACGTTGAATGAATCATTTCTTAACTAAACACCGTAGCTTCTATTAAATTGAACTATATGCTTTTTAATAATCTCTGAATAATAATGAAGAGATTATTAAGCAGTCTCAAAAGTCAATATTATTAAATACTACAAGGATAGTATGGAAATTCCTGAATACCCAATAAAGTAAAACTTTTTACCGGCTGGAAAAATATTCCCCCTGAAAAACGATTTCCAGGAAACATAGAATAACCACCCCTTCCTCCCTAATTATAATCTTGTCTTACATTTAGTACTAACAGCGAATCCAAATGAAAGAAAAATGAAGAATTCTTGAAGTAAAATGCTTGGAAACAAACAAATGCAACTGAATTTCTTTTTTCAATTGCTACCATATATTTTTCAAAATTACAATTATACACACAAGGGAATTTTTACAGTTAATTCTAACAATGGCTATAAATACCACCAATTATTGTCTCTGGGGCTTATATGGAGCTATATCGGGTTGATTAAATTAGAATTAATAATTTCCTGTAAACTGAAATGCTAAAATCTGACGGGAAATATTTCATCCAATGACAATATCTAATTTTCGATCCATGCGACTTCTTATCAATTTTTTTAAAATTTTAGACTGAATGATCCTGGGGGAGTAAATAAATGGAAGTGGATGTACCGATTTACTTCTTATTGTTCTTCAATTAATATACCAATGTAATAATGAAAACTGAGTGCTAAATAATCATTCCAGTCTTTCTGGTTAGTTCATGACAGCTGAATTTCCAGTTAGTGAATCAATCAACAATGCCATTAATTAGTAATTATTTACTTGAGCATATGTCTATATAGAGTCCTCAGGAAGTCCATAAAAATTATGTTTTCTTCGTGGCCAGTTATGCCAAAGATTTTTTCAATTAATCCTAAAGTCCAATTAAAGAAACTTCCTGACATTTTTTGCTCTGTTCCTTAAAAACTACACATTCGACCTCAATCAAATGCTGTATGCTGTATTCTGCAGCTACTGTGGATTAATTCCATATTGAGAGATTATTAAAAATCTGAGTAATTGTTTGATTATTGAATTGGAGTAAATTAATAGATTAACGTGATCATAAAATTAAAGCTTTGCACTCTTTAGTGCGAGTGAAGTGCAAAACTTTGCGGAGTGGGCGGGGGGCCACTTGTTCTGAGAAATAGTGCATAATTAAATGTTCTAAATGGCGAAGACAGACTCTTCTCAATTATTCTTTATTTATTAATTTGTATTCATTTTCCTCTATACTTTATAGAACTAACGCTAATTGGACGATTTACTTAGTCAAGGAATGATGGGGGGAGGGCAACACTCTGCTGGGACTTTTTCCTCAAAACCCCAATGGGGTAAATTAAAATAAAACCGAGAAATTATTTGCCTTTTCAAATGAGGCAGAACTCCAGTAATATTAATGGGATGAGAAAAGGCTATTCACAAAAACAAAATAGACCCTCTATATCAGATATCCCTTAAGGCATATCTTCTAATATACTTTTAAAAATATTTCTTAATTTATATTCAAACTATGAGTCCTTGGGGGGGGGGGGGATACTCTTCGGCTCAAAGTGGTTGGAAGCGTAAAAATAACCTGGAATAACGTCTTCTAAGAATTTATCTTTGTTTTTCTATCACACCTTGATACGTGGTGTATAATACTGTGAATTGTTTCCGATTTCTCAAAGTTGAGGGCAATAGTGACATTGCATTGAAGTGGTAATTTTAAAAATATGTGCAAACTTATTTGGTGACGGATGGAGCTTTTGTAATGGTAGATCATGGAAAAGGTGACATGGAGTGTAATACACATAGGATGCATTGATTGTAGGATACCAACGTTTTCCATTAATATCGAACACTTATGGGGTAGGCATTTAATAAAAATTGCTGGAATACCACTTCACATCATATCACTTTCCGAAAAAAAAGCCCGAGGTAAACGGTGGTCGTCCAAGGATTAGCATATTCTAGTAGAGCATATATCAAAGCATATGTTACGCTTGAAGTATTAGTCGCCCCCTCTGCCGCCGGTGCCCATAGCTCAGTTGGAAGGGAACGATGTTTACCTCGGTCAACTGTAAACAAACTTGGACGAGCTGTTTGGATTTATGTTGCTGACAGAAAATAATACCTAATTCTTAATAATTCTACGAAATGATAGGAAGGTCACACGCCACCACTCTTGAAAATCCTTTATTATCGGCAAAGTACATACGGGGCGATCCACCCCACTTCAGTGCAATGTGCCTTACACTACACGTTTCATATATTCGTTCAACTAGATAAATGAACAAATAACATAATTCAATTGAAAGATTACAAGTCATAAAAAAGGTTTTTTTGGTTTAAAAATAAAATTCTCAATCTACGTTTCGTTCTTTTGTAGACTTAATTAAATATATTATTTATATTTACACCAGCCTATGTCTAAACAGACTGCTGACCAGAGACCTTGAATAACTGTCGCCAACATCTTCGTCCAGTGTTGTCATAGAGAGTCTTTCAGGGACCCAGGATATTGCTCCACAAAATTATTTGATCGGGGATGGTAAGCCGTGATCCCAGGATGTCAAGGTTTTGAGTAAGATTGACGAAGAGGTCCGACTTGAACAGGTGTCCTTGTACAGTCGTAATCCTGGACAGCGTACCATACCTGTAGAGCCAGTGCCCATAATTCCTCCCTAAGTTACTCTAGAGGACACGCTTCAAGCCAAAGAGCGAACCTGCCGATAATGAAGAGGCTGTAGCACTTTCGGAGGTGGCAAAAGGCTGATGATATTCACGAGGAAGTGCTCGAAATGACCGCTCGTAGCAAAAGTCTCTGAATAGGTCAGTGTGTGACGAATCACTTTTGAGAGCAGTCAGGGAACAATTCAGTGTATCCACCTGCAGCGATCATGCTTATTATTAGTGAAGCTAGACGTTTTTCTAGCAGATTTCCCTGAAAGGAAATCATCTATTGAGGTCGTACTTATGATGTGATTTTCGAAAAATGTCTTCAAATGTCCATCGATCCTACCCAGCAGATGACGAGAATGAGTTCCGTTAAAAATTATATATTTGTATATATATATATATATATATATATATATATATATATATATCAGTTTTCAGCCCCCCCCCCAAAACCCCCCTCCTACTCATGTCACATAAATAATAAGCTGTTATATCATGAGCCACTTCATTCCAAAGTTAAATACCAAATATTGTTTTCATTGAACTTCTAATTTGTGAGATATATGTAAATAGGTTCTGCTGATCCTCCCCCTCCCTTCTTTGATCTTGGACTACTAAAATTTGAGTGATTGAGATAAAAATTATTCTGATTCATCATAAATTACAGTACTAGATATAGTAAATACTTATATTTATTTATATTATAGAATATCTATATCTATCTGTTCAGCTGCGCTTGGCAGATCTATTTGTTTACAATACAGACGCTTTCCGATGAGAGATTATTAATACTGACAACAATTTCTCATTACTGTTTATATTTATTCACGGTTGTGTTAAGTATTACCGGTATGTAGATTATCTATTGTAATACTTCATCAGTTTAAGCAGCCCCTGCGGGAAGGACTTTTCTCCATTAATATATGAGAAATGCCCGAAACGCATTATGAAGGCATTGCGCTTTATATTGCATATTTACACTTGTTCAAAAGTTCTATTCTGTAATCTATTAGTAATGGTTAAGTTTGAAAATGAACCTCCTACTTTACTTGTTCCGTGTAGCATGAATCCGGCCTCATTTTGGATAAAGGATTAGTTTTGCCAACACTGCTCGGTCTGTATCACTTGGATCGATGTCACACATACACGTTTATGATAATACAATAACACATTTTCAGTCGAAATCAGACAAAGCGAGCATTACAGTTTTAGCAGATTTTCCTTAAGGTTGTGTTCATGGCACGATTTTGAAATAACGCCTTCAAACAAAATAATCTCTAAAATATTGCCAGTTGAATATCACCGAATATCAGAGTGCTATATGCGCAAACTAAGTTAATCTGTGCTGTAGCAGTGAAAGTTTTTCCAGCTCGCTTCACTTCCAGAATGCGTGACTTAAGCTCATTCGGAGATAATAATTTCCCTTAGCCCTAATATGGTTATAATAGAACTGTTTCAAATGAATATTGAATTACTATTTTAGTTGTATTTAGCAATAAGAGCACTGGAAAACCATTTAGTTATGAATTTGGAACTGTTTACTATATGGGTAAAATAGAAGGCATCTTACAATTTTTAAAAAAAGTATTTACACTCATATAAATAATACATTTGTTATAAAATTAGCTCAAATTCTACGAATACATATTATGAACATTTTTAATATAATAATTATGCATAATAAATTAATTTCTTTAAGAAATTTAATACTTCCCTATAATACAGTATATAACATATTATATTCCCTATAATATAGTATATAACATACATTTTAGCAGATTTCCCTTCAGCTGCCATTAAATAAAATCCTTAGGCCCATCCTGGGGGGTAACCTGTTGATAACACGTCCCAATTATCCTGTAGTTGCAAAAAATGGACGTTAATAAATAATTTAGTTATTAAAAAATCTGTTAGCAACAAGATATTTTAGGGTGGTAACTCCTTTCTGATAAATCTTGTCTACTGCCTTTACGTTTTTGTTCGAGAGCAGGATACATTAGAAGTATTTCAACTACAGTCAATTTCCATTTTCGGGACCACTTTTCATTATTTGAAAACTAATTGTTATTATCGATACGCCAATACTGTAAACGCAAGAAATTTATATTTCATTATTTGATATAAGAAAATGATTTCCCCTATCGACTTCAGTCGTCACCAGGACTAGACTGTGTACAGGCTATTATTAGAATGCAGCTATTATTGACTAATTTTAACCTCAATTAATTCACGAAATATTTGGGTTTTCAGATTTCAAAAATAGTTATCCATTTGCAAATCCTACCCCCAATCGACTAGTTTCGGCGTGACGTCTGTAGGTTTTTCTTTATTTAGTTTCATAGGAGTACAAGGAAAACTCATGTCCTCACTTCAGATTTTGTATGTTTGGTTCAAATTTGTTTATAATCTTATAATTATCCTGTCGTTTATTTACCTCCGTAAATACATTTGCATAACAGTTTAAAAAGAGAGTTTTTTTTTTTTTACAGGTCATATGGTTACGTGGAGGTAAATGAACTAAAGGGTTGAGGGAAACCAACCACTTTTTAATGTTAAAAAAAAATTGAAAACAGAAACGTTTTATCTTTTTGTGGGCTCAGGTTAGTCGAGTGAGTTAGGCACTAGTCTTAATCTCATTTCGTAAACCAAGAGTTCTGAATTCAATTCTCACCTGGGTAATAGGAGTTGATTTACTGATGAAATCCTTAAATATAATTCATAGACCCATCCTGTTTAGAAAAAGATGTTAACCTATATAAAACCCGTCCCCCGTTTAACTGCAATTGCATAAAATGTACGCTAATAAACAACAACATTATAATTATTATTTATTAACGTCCACTTTTTGCAACTTAGGCTAATTGGGACGGGTTATCTACAGGTCACCACCCTTTTCTAGCCAGGGTGGGAATTAGGAATTCCGTCACTAAATAATTTCCTGTGCAAAGGCAAGAATCGAACTCGCCACTCTAGGTAAACAACATTATAAATTTTTAAAAAATACTTAAAAAAATATTTAATTCGCCTTCTCGCTGTAATCCCCATACAAATCCCCCACTTTATTATGTAAAAGCAATGTGCGGATACATAAAACGAACGAGCATAAGCGTTCTCTCAACTAGCATAGGATAGTCATGAGTAGGTTCCCAGATAGAAAGTCTGCCTACTATTATCTTTATGGGCACTGCGTTACGTCCGTCCGGCTCACACAGTTATGCATCAGATTTTTTTTTTTTTTGCTTCTACTGGTTATGCATTTAAGTGAACAGGATGCGTAAGTTGCTACTAACACAGATCCAAGTCAATTTGAACGTTATCACACTGCAATTATCATTATCTGAGAGGATATAACTACCTAATGAGCTAATACAGACCATTATAGCCAAAGAATACAGATCGACAGCACAGCCAATATATCGATATTTTAGAATTATTAGAGGTGTTTAGCAGAATCTTTTAAGTAAAAAGAAAGATCAAGTTCGTTAACGGCTGAAATCAGACTAGCAGGAGGGGGGGGGTTAGAGGGGGGAAATTGTGAAAATTGGAAATATCTCCGTTATCATGAGTAGGGTCGAGCAATTGTATAGAATCTATCATATTGCAAATGTAATGTTGTAATATACATTTATTCTGGAACTTCAATAGCTGAAATATTTGAATTTTTTATTGTTTTCAGCCTTCAGCAAACCCCTCTCCTACTCATGTCGCATAAACAATAATCTTTTTTTATAATGAAACACATTATTTGAATCTTAAACACCAAATATTCTTCTCATTAAACTTTTGCTTTTTAAGATAAATGGAAGTAGGTGGCGTACGTGGGAAATCTGCTTAGTTAAAGCAGCACCTGCGTGACGGACTTTTCTTTAGAAAAAGTACGTATTGGGTTTTAACATTTAAATACACAAACATTCCTTCAAATCTTTGGTAATCGAAGTGAATAGTGTCCAGTTTGGAGTTAACATTTGTATAGTTGTCCCTCGATAATCCTACACTTTTTAATCCGACGTACTCGGTCGTCCGACGCTCTACAGGCAGCACCATTCATCTCCCTCCCACCGCTCCGGCAGGAAGCAAAACAAACCTGTAGTGAAATAAAAGTCCGTCACGCAGGGGCTGCGTAAACTAAGCAGATTTCCCTCGTGAAGTTTAGTAATAGATAAATATACATACTGCTAACACAACACCGTGAATAAATACAAACGGAAATAAGAAATGTTTCATCCAAATTCAATAGCCTGCCGACAGGAAGCGTTAGGTTAGAAATGTAAACAAACGGGTCCCGCCTCACACCGGAAAGAAAAACAATTACTGAAATATATCAGAATATAACACATTAATTTTATTGAGAACTATTAACTATATCTAGTACTGTAATTAATAATGAGTCAGAATAATTGTTATCTCAATCAATAAAATTTTAGTAGTCCAAAACTTTAAGATGGGGGGGGGGAGTCACCAGTACATATTTGCATGTATCTCGTATAATAAAGGGCTCTTGAATACAATTTTTGGTATTTAAACTTCCAATAATGTGATTTATTATGTATCAGAGTATTGTTTACGTAACTTGAGTAGAAGTGGCGGTTTGGTGAAAACTGAAAAATGCAAATATCTCGGTTAATATTCAAGATAGAGAATAAATGTATATAACAATATTTATAGTAAATTTAATTTGTAATAAGATTGATTCTGTATAATTTTTCGATCCGACGTATAGTAACGGAGATATTTGGAATTTTCGAAAATCCTCCCCTCTAAACCCCCCTCCCTCTGGTCCGATTTCAGCCATTAACGAACTTGATCTGTCATTTTACATAAAACGCTTAAATATGAAGTTTGGTAAGGATTAAACAAAAATTGCGACCGCTAGAGCGGTAACAGACAAATATATATATATATATATATATATATATATATATATATATATATATATATATATATATATATATATACAGTTTTGAACGGACCTCATTTTCGTCATCTACTAGGTAGGATCGATGGACATTTGAAGAAAAATGTCGAAAATTCCGTCATGAGTACAACCTCAATAGCTGATTTCCCTTAAGGGAAATCTGCTAAAATGGCAAGCACAAGTGTGAAACGTAAACATAAAACATTAAGTTTATCTGAAAAATGGGAAATTATTAAACGAATAGACCGTGGTGAAACTCCCAGTGCAATATCTTAAGAGTATGACATTGGACGACCTACTGTCTACGATATTGTGAAAAATAGGGAAAAAATTGAAAAATTCATAAAGTCTGTTGATGATGAGCCTGTACATGTATCCTGGTATTAATAAATTACATGTACCTTTACTGTTTCTTCCTTTTTTTTAACTTCATTGTGTTCAAACGCGAATAAAACATCTTTGATAATATGACATTTTTGGTAATCCGACATTTTCGGTAATCCGACACTCTCTCGGTCCCTTAACTGTCGGATTATCGAGGGACAACATATATATATATATATATATATATATATATATATATATATATATATATATATATATATATATATATATATATTATTTATATATTGTTTTGTAATTTTGATGCCAAATTTTATATGTAATTTTCAAATAGCAAAAAAATGGTGGTATTCATTAACAACCAGAATCTTCCAATTGGGGGGGGGGGGCGAGAGGAGGGACGTAAACTAACCAATGTTCCCTGGAACTAATAAATAACTCGTTGATAATCTATGCTCACTAACTATTGTCTATTCCTCTCCCATGTTTGAAGTATATACAAACAGGAATCTGAATATGAGAAGTTCAGTAACACAAAATGAAAATCGCATGAGTGGAATTAGGGGTTTATTGAAATTATAATATTTTATAATGGGTTCGCTTCGAAATATAATCATTGGACGTAAGCACTAAATAATCGTATTATGTCATTAAATTACTGTCCTATTATAGTTTTAAGTATGATCCCTGGAATGGCTATTGGACGGATAACTGTAATTGTCATTGAAAAATCTATTGTAGTCCATGGAATCAGATAAATATAGTTAATCTAGTCAAAAAATAATGATTGCATCATCTTAATATTCGGTGAGAAAAATGTGATCAAATTCCTTGTCATTCTGGTGTAATACTATAGATACATGCGGTGATGAACGGAAGTCGGAAGTTATTAGGGTTCGTTGTGGACTGACATGAAAATTGTTCCCTCGGAAATAAGCAATTCAGTGCATTCCAAGTATGCCTTACTTCTGTCAATGGTGGAAGAGCTTAATACAGATTTGCGTGTTGACAAACTACATTCCCTAAATTAATATACATAAACTTCCTTGATGCTCTTTAATGGAACACTAATAAATTCCACTTAGTGGCCGGAAGCCTATCAATGCTTAATTCATTTAATCAGAACTTAAAAAATAATGTTAAAACCAGCATTAACGAACACAAGTTTTGTCTTCCAAGTAAAGCCTCACTCCTGTCGGATGTAGAAAAGTATAAAATAGACCACTTTGAATAATAGTCATGCCCTTGACACATATACAAAAAAAAATCACAATCCCATGTACAAATTCAGAAATTACAAAAAACAGCATTTACAGGAACATTAAGTTACACACTATTACAAACCAACTTATACAATAATAATGTAGGTATTTCAAATTTTTAAATGCCCCCTCTAACTCCCCTCCCCCTCAAGTCCAGCTTCTGCAGTTAATGAACTTGATCTTTAGTTTTACATGAAAAGTTTATCTATATTTCGAGGCTACGGGCCTCATTTTGGTCATCTCCTGGAGTCGAATCTATGGGCATTTAAAGACATTTTTCGAAAATCGTGTCGTCAGTACTACCTTAATAGCTGATTTTCCTTAAGGCACGTCCGCTATTAAAAGCAAATTTTGTTATACTAATTAAACTATAAACCAGGTATTTTAAATACAGCCTTCATAATGAGGGAGTTAGGTTGCATGTCAAGGGGTTATTTCAATAATGGATCAGTATCTCCCTTAGTAAAACGACAGGATATCTAGGAAATTGGTCTTTTTTATCATCTTGGATTAGCTTATAAATTATCATTTGCAACAGTTGCTCTTATGAATGTGGTGCCCCGAAAGACATGCAAAATACTGTCACGCAATCGCTGTGTATACGAAGCTAGTTTTCCTTGTGCTGAAATCCGTAATGGGCACATATGGCATCATGAAACACTTTTCAATCCAACTAATAAGTGCGGAAGATATTTCGATTTTACAGTCTCTAAACCTCCGTTGGCGAACATGACCCGACAAGAAAGAAGAACTGACTTAGACAGGCGCCACTTTCCTAGATGGGGTTAGAACTTTGTTTACACTTCTCTTTTAGCCAGTACCGTTTAAAACAGTAATATACTGTAATATTTGTTTTGATATAAACAGTTGCCACCCTGAATTGGAGTAAATTTTCATCCTGCCATTCACTATGGCCATTTTCCTCTCCGAAAATTGTGAACGATGGAGGAACCGTTTGACCAGGATCAAAAAAAGGCCTTCTCCTCTACAAATATTTATTATACGAAGTTCAACACGAATTGTCATTAGTCATTGTCTCCGACAGCCTATGACTAAGGATATGTTTGAAGATTTGGCCTTATTGTTTTTTTTTGTATTCTTATTTATTATAAATGCCATGAATAATTTTCTTCTTTTATACTTTTTAGACTAAGATGGGCTGCGGTCCCAGCAGCAGGCGGCCTAACAGCAAGAAGGAGCTTAAGTTGCCCGGAGCAAACCTAACGTTCAGCCAGGAACAGCTTATGTCCCTCAATAATTACCTGTCAGACCTCATAGACAATTCTGATGGTAAGCCCATTAACTCAGTTTATTTATTTTATTTTTATTTATGATTATTCTGCTTCTACCGGAAGGCCATTAGCAGACAAAAACGTTTCTATTACAACGAAAGGATAACAAGGTCCAAACCACCTCCACTCTTAATACTTCTTTATTAACTCCAGAGTACTTTCGGGGCGAACCGTCCCATCTTCAGTGCTCTAGGGCTGGTCCCTGTTGAGCCGACATCTCCGGCGAGACTGGGACTCATGCAGTCTCGCCGGAGATGTCCAGAAACTATAATGAATTAAATTCGTCCACTTGCCACAAAACTGAATGCCTGAACAGTTACATGTTTCAGGACATTTCTGTTACTTGATGAAAATAACTTGATGATTTCTTCATAAGTTAATTCAACTTTTATATTTATACGGGAAAGCATTTCTATTTGACCCACCAGCGATGGGTAATACGGCTAGAATATGAGGGGATAATTTTGTGCATCCAATCTTAATATTTAAACAAACATTTTCTATTTCAACCCTTCAACGGTTCAAATTTAACGGGTAACACGGTTATTTCCTATAAATTTTTCCATACAAATATTTTCTGTTTCTCAAATCTCGGTTATTACGAGCCAGCCCGAAAAATGTTATAGGACCAATCTTGTTAAACCATTGATGCTCTAGAATGGTTTTTCTGTGCATTTTTTTGTTGTAACTTGGATTTTTTCGAATTTTCTCAGTTTTAGTTTTCAGTAAACCTCTCTTACTACTCACCGGGTGTTTACTTAGAAATAAAGAATTTATAGTGATATGAGATTGCCAATGTGTTATTTCTTGCACGTCGGAAATCAGCTTAGTTTACGCTTCTTCTGTCATTTACTTTTTAATATGGAATAATTTTCAGGATACCTAAAAGAGCCAAGCGTTGAAAGAAGCTTGGTAATCATCGAGCGACTCATACAGAGACTGGTTTGTGGAGTCGGAATCCTAGACAGCAGGTTTTCTTCTAAGTTCCTCGTCAATTTGGACCCTCACAGATTGGGAAAGAAGGTAATCCTCCATTATTTTTGCAAATGATCATGAATGTATTATTTCTAGTGACGAAATTCATTAAATAACATCCTAAAATCCCACCCTGGCTAGAAAAGGGTGGTAACCTGTAGATAACCCGTCCAAATTAGCCTAAGTTGCAAAAAGTGGACGTTAATAATAATAATTTCTTAATGCTTTTTTTTTTTTTGTTTATTTGCGTAAATTGTCTTCATTCCTAATGAGTGTGTAACAAAAATATAGTTTAACCCTCCGTTAGGCGCATGGCTACCTGTGTAGCCATGACAAAGTTTAAATGCTCGTTGTGTGGCGGAAGTGCGGCGGAACAATAATAATAACGGTTGTCTTGAATAGCTGTAGAGGTAACCACAAGATAACCTGCCGGGGAGTGATGTAGGGAAACAGGAACTATATACGCCGCCAGGGCAACATTTAAGTGAGTCATCGATGCTGATCGCCTCATCAAGCCAGAAGGAGCATATTGAACACCTTACTGAAGTATTTCGTCGGCTTGAGGAAAACGGTCTTACATTGAACCCGGAGAAATGCGAATTCGGTGTAGAAGAACTTCAGTTTTCAGGGTATCACGTCTCATCAGAAGGCATCGCACCTCAGAAGGAAAAGCTTCAAGCCATCACAGAGTACTCGAAACCTAAAGATGTAAAATCCCTTCGGAGATTTCTAGGGATGCTCAACTTTTATAGTCTTGCCTACCCAAGGCAGCAGCTGTACAGAAGCCACTCAGTATGTTCCTGCACGATTCCAAGAAGAACGACAAGAGGATCATCACTTGGGGTGATAAAAGCGAACAGGCATTCGAGCAGTGTAAATTACTTCTACAAGAAGCAGCTCTACTCTCACATCCTAAACTTTCGCTAGCTTGTGATGCCTCGAATCACTGTATAGGAGCCGTTCTTCAACAGAGAGACAAAGGAAAATGGGTTCCTTTAGGATTCTTCTCGAAAACTTTATCTGAAGCACAGCAGAAGTACTCAGCGTACGATCGCGAATTGTTAGCAGTCTACTTGAGCGTAAGACATTTCAGACCTGTTGTAGAGGGAAGAGAATTTTCCATACTTACAGATCATAAACCCCTAATATATGCAATGTGCCAGAAAGCATCCTCCGCAACACCCATTAGGATAAGATGGTTAAATTATATTATTCAGTTCACAACAAA
This sequence comes from Riptortus pedestris, assembly GCA_019009955.1. NCBI lineage: Eukaryota > Metazoa > Arthropoda > Insecta > Hemiptera > Alydidae > Riptortus > Riptortus pedestris. The sequence continues at coordinate 88,386,615 of CM032230.1, read as the reverse complement.
CATTAAACATGTAGAAGGCTCAGAAAAACAAGTTGCTGATGCACTCTCAAGGGAGGAGATCAGTTTCTTGAACGACCTGACAAAGTTGGCTGAACTACAGAGGGCTGATACCGAAATTAAGGCAATGAAAACTAACCCAAACTTAAGTCTACGCCTAATCACCCTTCCAGGAGCGACTAAACTACCTTCCTCCGGAGTGCAGGAAGCCCATCTTCAAGGCCACACATGAATTAAGCCACCCCGGAATACGAGCCACAAGGAAGCAGATCTCCAAGAAATATTTCTGGCCAAATATGCAGAAGGACATTACGGAATGGGCCCGCAGCTGTATAGGATGTCAGCGTGCGAAGGTTTACCGACACACCGTTTCTCCACCAGAACAATTCACAGAAGTTGGACGCTTGGAGCACGTGCATATGGACCTCATAGGGCCTCTCCCACCATCTGCTGGAATGAGATACTGGGCAACCCTTATCGACAGGCACACAAGATGGCCTGAGGCAATCCCGCTGGAAGACATAACGGCCGATACAGTGGCCGCTGCCTTTTACAACGGTTGGGTCAGCAGATTTGGTGTCCCCAGCAAGATAACAACAGCTCAGGGCAGGCAATTTGAGAGCGACCTATTCAGGAGCCTGGCAAAATACCTAGGCACAGAAAGGATCAGACCTACACCAAATCACCCCCAGTCTAATGGAATGGTAGAAAGGTGGCACAGATCCCTGAAATGTGCATTAATGTCTCATCTGGACTCGGAACACTGGACCAAGTACCTGTCGACGGTCATGCTTGGACTTCGTACAGCAATTAAAGACGGTACGAACTACAGTGTGTCAGAAGCCCTCTATGGCCAAACCCTCAGACTCCCTGGTGACTTCTTCTCCCCCGTAGCTCCAGCAAAGGACACAAGCACCCTCATCAAGGAAGTACAGGACGCGGTCGAGAGGATCCGCCCAGCCAAAGTTAGCACCAAAGCCAAAGGGACTTTTGTACATGAGGCCTTGGAAACGTTCTCTCACGTATTCCTCAGGGAAGATATGGTCAAGAAGGCATTAACCCCACCATATCCAGGTCCTTTTCCTGTTGTCAGCCGTACAGACAAGCTCTGTACTCTACAACTTCCCAACAGGGAAGTGACCGTCTCTTTGGATAGAGTGAAACCTGTTTTCCTGCTGGCAGAGGAGATCTCATCGAAACAGACGAATGCCACCGCGCACCAAACAAGGAAAACCACTGAAGATTCAGCTGAAACATCCCAAGCTTTGCCTACGCCTACACTACCCCTCACCAGTCGATATGGCCGACGGATTAAAAGAAACGTCAGATTCCTCAACACCGTTATTACGGGGAGTACTGTGGCGGAAGTGCGCCGGAACAATAATAATAACGGTTGTCTTCAATAGCTGTAGAGGTAACCATAAGATAACCTGCCGGGAAGTGATGTAGGGAAACAGGAACTACGAGTATTTACGCCGCCAGGGCAACATTGAGACCAATATAGATGTGTTGACCCCAGTTGTGTGTGCTTTAATTAATGTTCTTGTTACATGTTCCATTAACTATGTTAACTTTCTAAAATAAAAGTGTTGTGTTTGAAACGTTTATTTAATTATTTAACGAAGAATGTTAAAGTGATCCCTTCGTTAAAGTAGCAAGCGCATACACGGGCTGGGGGCTTTTGGCGGCCTAATACCTTCCTAGGCAGGATATGTCTATTAGTCAGTATACAAGTGACCTTGACCCTGCTTACAGCGGATCTTTAATTCCCAATGTGTTACCGGTGTAGCCAACGCGCCCAACGGTGTGCCCAGCTACGAGAATTGGCGGAGAAGTTAAGGTGGTTTTTTCCTCGAGTCAACACAGTTCTGTGAAACGCACCAGTGATCCAGATATTCTTTTTCAATGGTTGCGAGAAGTTTCATCGAGTGAGGAGTCTGAGGCGGAAGATCTACCAACAAATTTGAAGCAACGAGCGAAGGAACTCTTGAATTTGCCAGAAGAACATACCCAACCCATTATAATCCCTAAAGACACTATAAGAAGATGCAATTTCTGTGAAGGACCGTCAAAGATAAAGAAAACATCCAGAAACATGTGTGCAAAATGTAAAAAAATTGTATGTAAATATCATATGTGGCAAATTTGTCCTGACAGTTTATAAAAGCGGCTGTATATGTATTTACTATATTTTGTACATAGTATTTTATTTCCATTAATACGTTTTAATAAAATAAAGTTCCATTAGGTTTTTTTACTTATAGAAAGTATATTGATGTGTTTTCATTTAAAAAAAAAAAGTGTTATTCACTTCAATAAAAACTGATTTCGATTTGTTCACCGTTATAATTGCTTAAAAATTGCATATATTAAATTGTTTTATAATAAAAATTAATTGCATTTGATTCTTTTCTTATGTAAATCATTTCTAAGTAATGCCTACACTTGTAGCCAACGCGCCCAGTGTATCATTAACTAGGACGCGCCTGTCGGAGGGTTAATATCGTAATAGATATTTGGAGTTAAGACACCTGACCTCAACAACATAACCTTCACTTTGAAGGTTACAAGACAAGTCGAGCTTCCAGTGATATTTTTTTTATCTGAGACCCAGCTTCACGTAGTTGATGGTGTGACCCACCGGAGGTGAGAAGTGATAGTTTCCCTTCTACTGAACTATAGTTCCATTTTAAGGGAGATGGTAATTGTGACGAGGTGTAATAGAACTGACAAGGGTGAGTGACCCGGTAGCTGGTGATACCGGGTGGGTACAGGCGATAGTGTTGCCCGACAGGAACTTATAATGGCAATTGGGAATATATATATTTTATTGAAAAGGCATTGGATGAAATAACCTACAGCCGGAAGGACCCTTTACTCAGTGTGTTATAGGGATGGGTATCGAACTACAAAACATCGATTATTGGCAACCGATTAATATTTGCACTAATTAATCGATACGTCGATTAATCGACTTCAAAAAAATCGATTAATCGACAAAAACCAAGAAAAAAAAAATTTCAATATTTATATATATATGTTAATTGCTAGTTATGTTTATATTGTTATTGAGGATTAACTAACCTCTTTCAATTATCTTTTAACAATTGCAGTTACCAGACAATCGAAGGTTTTACACATCTTTTTTGTTTGAGCTTACTAGCACATTTAAAAAATTTTAAAAAATAAATTACATTTCAAAAATTAAAATTTAAAATTAAAAAACTTAATCTAAATATTGTTAATTAAAAATCTTTGTTTGCATTAAAAATATTTATTCAGCAGGGTACATGTTTCGTGGATCATCCACGAATTATGGTTTTTAATTTTAAATTTTAATTTTTGAAATGTAATTTATATATTTTTTAAATTTTTTTAAATTTAATTGTTAAAAGATAATTGAAAGAGGTTAGTTAATCCTCAATAACAATAAAAAACAAATTTTTACTGATTGAAATGTAGCTAGTATTGAAAAAAAATCGATTGTGGAAAAGTTGAACAATTAGCTTAAAAATATGAAAAATTAGTCTCATCTCTCACTTAAGAAAAAGAAAAGAAGAAAAAAAATTAAGTAATCGTGATTAAAGCATCGATTACCAGAATAATGGAGCATCGTAAACATCGATTAAAAATACACCGATTATTTAAAGTATTAATCGATTATTACGATTAATCGATACCCATCCCTAGTGTGTTACCGGCAATGTTCGCGTGAAGTATTTATTTATTTATTAACATCCACTTTTTGCAATTTAGGCTAATCGGGACGGGTTATCTACAGGTCACCACCCTTTTCTAGCCAGGGTGGGATTTTAGGACGTTATTTAATGAATTTCGTCACTATATATCGCGTGAAGTAGTGTACCCTTTCTCGAGCCTATATTTATGATTGTGGACAGACTCTTCATTACATTCATTTACTCCGGCAGTAAATGTAGTACTATTAAATTCATTTGTTTACAGTGGGCGATTATGTATTTAACACATCATTCATTTATTTCGTATCATTTTTTTATTACAAGTTGTTTTGAAGTTTCTTATTAGAAAAGACTTTTTATTTTAAAATTGTATTATTCAATCTACCTTCTACTCCTTCAAAGTCAATATTTACCGGATATGAAAACACAGCAAAGCATGTGATCCGATATTACAGATACGTGTACAATTTCTGTATATCCTGTGGTTGGCCCTTACAGTAAATCAGCAATTGAGATAGTACACATTAAACATTCCAGATTTTTTACAAATGTCTACGAATCATACTTTGTAAGTGAGGTATTTATTGCCTGTATACCCGCTTGTCTGTTACGCAAAAACTCTGAGGATTTCAATGGAATTTTACATTTGGAACATATGCAATATAAAAATTTGAATTTTCAACTACAGAGTTCGAATTAGCTTTGATGTCGAAATATATAATTCGTTAATATTGGTTATACGAAAAAATTAAAAGAAGTAATTTTGTTTAGAATACATGTTTGCTATTCAAAACCCTATGTATGAATTATTATTTTATTATATTATTATTATTAATATTATTTGTATGAATTTGTTTTAATTGTATTAAAACTTGTAAAGAATTTTAGCCGTATTTATTGATGAACGTCTAACATATCTGTTTCTAAATAATATTTTTATAATGTCCATTAAATATTATTAATAGCAATATATTTTAATTACAAGTAAGTATTCATGATTGTTAAAACGAATTGTTAGCGATAATGTAAAATGAATAAAACTATACATACATACGTGATTGCAAGTAATTATAAATCAATATATTTTCCCTGCTACTCAGGAAATTAAGAAAAATAGTTACAAGGTAAGCAATGATATTTCTCATTATTTTAATACTAACTATATGAGTTATGTTGGAAAAGTTTTTAATTGGCACAAAACATGCTGACTTCCTTTTTTTTTAGGGGTGGCTATGAAGCGTTTTCATCAAACAGGGGCAAATTATATCTAATTACATTTAGTTTTAGTTTTGTACCTACTACTTCAAGGGAAATACAAAAAAAAAAAAAAAAGAAACTAAAACTTTATCTTAGAATTAATGTTTTTAAAAGAAAATGTAGCATTCTTTACACGAAATATAGCATGTATATCTGGAGCGTGCTCTGGTGGGTAGCTCAGTAGTAAAGTTGCCCTGACTAATAGGGATTCATGCTGTGAATTCTATATGACTAAATTTGCATTAGCTCCACGATTAATAGACTTCCTTTTGCAAGTGTATCCTGTTCCTTTGGACCTTCAGTAGTTATTGTAAGACATTTCTATGTTCGGTTCAGATGCTCCGTTTTAGCATATTTCGCTTAAGGAATATCGGCTAATGAGGTTGAACTCATGGCGCGATTTTCGAAAAAACGTCCGTCACTCTGGGACAGCGTGAAGTAAGCTGATTTTCCAAGTGAAAATTTACAATAGATAAATCTACATACTGGTAACACCCTCCGTGAATTTTAAGTGAATAAATACAAACGGTAATGAGAAATCATTCAGGCAATTTACAAGTTAATAACCTCTAAAAGGGAAACTGTCATAATTAATAACTAACTGGTCTACCAACCTCCTTGCAGAGCTGAATAGATAGATAAAAATATTATTTTTTTTTTTTTGTGTGTGTTGTGTCAACAGATAGAAATATTCTACTCCTGAGAGAAAAACAATTAATGAAATATATCTGAATATAACATATTAATTTTATTGAAAACTATTTACTATAGCTAGTGCTGTAATTTATAATGAATCAGAATAATTTTTATCTCAATCTCACACATTTTAGGAATCCAAGAACAAAAGAAGGAGGGCGTCAACAGCATGTATTTGCATATATCTCACAAAGTTAATGTTCTATGAAAACAATATTTAGTATTTAACCTTACAATGAAGTTATATAGTGAACAACTTATTAATATGACAGTAATAAGTTCGATAATGGCTGAAATCCGACCAGTGGGAGGGGGGGGGGTTTAGAGGGGAGATTTTCGAAAATTCAAAAATCTCCGTTACTATGCGTCGGATCAAAAAATTGTATGGAACCAATCTTATTGCAAATTAAATGTACTATAATTATTATTATTATTTACATTTATTCTCTATCTCGAATATTAACAGAGATATTTGCATTTTTCAGCCTTCAGCAAACCCCCACTTCTACTCATGTTATATAAACAATACTCTGTTATGTAATAATCCACATTATTCGAAGCTTAAATACCATAAATTGTTTTCAAGAGACCTTTATTATACGAGATAAATGCAAATATGTTATGGTGACCCTCCCCCCCTTCCTAAGTTCTTGGACTACTAAAATTTGATTGAGTGAGATAAAAATTATTCTGATCCATTATAAATTACAGTACTAGTATAGTAAATAGTATTCAATAAAATTAAGATGTTATATTCTGATATATTTCAGTAATTGTTTCTCTTTCCTGTGAGAAGTTGGCGCACTTGTTTGTTTACTTTTCAGGTGCTTCCCTTTGGAGGTTTCTTATTATTTATTCACTTGATGTCGACGGTGCTATTGTGTTACTAGTATGTAGATTTATCTATTGTTAAACATCACAAGGGAAATCAGCTTAGTCTACGCAGACCTTGCGTGATGGAATTTCTTTTGCCAATCTAGCGTCAAAATTTTTCTTTGAATTCGTTGTTACCAAAGTTGATATATAAGCGTTTTATGTAAAACTGAAGATCATGCTCGTTAATGACTGAAATCCTACCAGTTAGAGAGATGAATTATGTGTCATACCAGCCCATTGGGACTCTGCTTAGTTTATGCAACTCCTGTGTGGCAGAAGTTTTTACTTAAAAATGGAGAATATATGATGAGATGAAATAATACCTTACCAGTACAAAAAAATAGATAGAAGTAGATAGAAAATCTGCTTTGAAAGTCCAGACAGGCCCCTGTTTCTTTTAGCAGATTTCACTGCAGGGAAATCAGCTATTGTCAGCTTTTTCTTCAAAGGTCCATCGATCCTACCCAGGAGATGATGAAAATGAGGTCTGTTCAAAACTGTGTGTATATATATATATATATATATATATATATATATATATATATATATATATATTTATACTCCCTTACCGCTCTAGCGGACGCAATTTTTGTTTTATCTTTACCAAACTTGATATATAACCGTTTCATACAAAAAGTCAGATCAAGTTCGTTAACGGGTGAAATCGGACCAGGGGGAGGGGGAGGGGTTTAGAGGAGGAGAATTTCGAAAATTCTTAATACCTCCGTTATTATGCGTCGGATCGAAAAATCATATAGATCCAATCTTATTGCAAATTTAATGGTCTATAAATGTTATGTACATTTTTTCACTATCTTGATTATTAACTGAGATATTTGAATTTTATAATTGTCGGTCTTCAGTAAACCCCCACTCATACTCATCTCATATTAACAATCTTCTATTGTGTTATGAAGCATTTTATTTGAAACTTAAATATCAAATATTGTTCTCATAGAACTATTAATTTTTGAAATAAATGCAAAAACGTGATGCACTTGAGAAATATGCTTAGTTAGCGCAACCCTGTGTGATGGACTTTTTTAGTTTTAGCCACCTGTAACGCCTCACTCTTACGCATTTAATTTTCACATTAAATGATTTTAGCAACAAATGTCTTTCTTCCAAACTCAATGACTAGATAAATATAATAAATAAATGAAAATCTATGGGTCAACCGCCTATGATGGATTGCTTTATAGGATTAGTTGAAGGCCAAGTGGCCAGCTTGTGTGGCTTATTGTGGAAGCATTATGGAACAAAAATCATGACTTGTTATATTACGTAGGAAATTTATTTCCTCGCCATTTTAAGTTGACAAGGTGGAACAAATGTAAGTCCGATTTCAAATGCCGGTAAACTCACAACTAAATAAAATTTAAAGTTCCACATCCAGGCCCAAAAGGCCATATTATAGCTCTTCCTTGTATTATTATTTAATGCTTTCCTTAATGTAGTCAGAATTGAGTTTTTATTATGAAGGTCATTTCATATATATCAGCTCAGTTATTGGTTAAAAAATAAAAATAAAGATTTCTGAAAAATACTTGTAATAATACATGTACTTTTTTCTTTAATTTGTTTTTTTCAGTAAGTCACTCATCAGGAGCACAATTCCATAGAATATCTGATTGGAATGATTTGAAATAACAGACCTAGCACATCAAGGAAAATTATAAGTGAACTATACATGACAGCCTAAAAAGTGAACAATAATAACAAACTTCCTTAACCTTCAAGACAGCTCTTTCAAATTTTATTAATTATTTACCCACATAAATATTTTAGAGTTAAAATTTATTTTTCGCAGGCAACTAACAGCCTAAGCTACTTGGTCCGATTGGATGAGCTATCGTCACCAGCACTGTACCCTGAAGAGAACAACCCAACTTTACAATTGGTGGAGCCTGAAGGGGGTCCTCAAGGATTTGGACGACTGAGATTATCAGGACCTGGTGCAGGTCGCTGGGCTGAATTTGTTAATTCTCATGGCTTCCTCAGGAGGTATACTTCTTATTATGATATCTCCTATTCTCTGACCGACTAAAAATAATCATTATTATATATTCTTCAAAGGTTTTAATCTTTATATATATAAATAAATATAAGATATATAAAGAGGGCAAAAATCACCTTTTATCTCAACATTTATTGATTTTTATAAGATAATATTTGTAGCATCATTAGTTCTAATACAATATAATTGTTTCACTTTAGTATATGTATAGCTCAAGAAATACAAAATTATTTATTAACGTCCACTTTTTGCAACTAAAGCTAATTAGGACGGGTTATCTACAGGTTACCACCCTTTCCTAGCTAGGGTGGGACTCAGGTTAGCCACGTGAGTTAAAGCGTTGACCTTAATCTCACGTGGTAAACCTAGAGTGGCGAGTTTGGGGAAGGAAATTATTTAGTCACAGAATTCATTAAATAACATCCTAAATTCCACCCTGGCTAGAAAAGAATGGTAACCTGTAGATAACCCATCCCAATTAGCCTTAGTTGCAAAAAGTGGATGTTAATAAATAATAATAATAATTGTTTCACATCAATGAGGCATTTTAGACTGTCTCTATGTGTACAGGTCTGAGGTTAGCCATGCATGTTAACATTTTAAACACAAAACACTCAACTTTTGAGTTTTGGGTTGATTCCCATTTAGGACGGAACTCGCTAAATCAATTTTTTTGTCCCACTCCTGTTAAACTATAAATAAAATGTACCATTAAGCCATGGTAGCATACAGAGGGATTTAATATGAAAAGAAAAGAAAACTGAACCATCCTAAGCATACATATACTGTAAATAACTTTTGGGAACACATTTATTCAGTTATTTTCATAATTATGCCAATCATTATACATATATATAATTTTTACTTTCAGGGATAAAGTTCAAGAGAGATTTGTTGAGCTCCTGGCACAATCTGCTGCTAGGAGTGGACTGGTTGGTTCTCCTATAGAAATAGATGAAAGCAGACTCTGTGGCTCGCCAGGAAAAGTGGTGGATGCATCTCATCTACACTACATTCTCCAAGTTCCAGCTGATAGGCAAATTTATTATGGCTCAGGTAATCCATTACTGATTTTATCACAATGATTTTTTGATAGTCAACAGCTTACTACAGGGATTATATTCTAAAAATAATAGTACCCTTGCTAAATTAGGCTTTTTGAATTCTTCGAGTGGGATCCTCATAATCTGTCGAATTAATCTTGAAACCTTCTTGATAATCCCCATACATTAATAAGTTGCACGGCAAACATAACTTCATATTTATATTGCATCAAAAATGTTTTAATAATTTGAATGTCTTTCATTAGTTAGAATTTTGATAAAACTATATATATATATCAATTACTCATAAAGATATTACCTGTTTTATACAATTTTAGAACCGGAAAATGTTTTTAATTTAATTATGATCATGTGAGTGGAAAAAAATCCGAATTTTTAGACTTTTAATTGAAGTTCTGATATACTTTTCTCACAGGAGTATGAGCGCTCACAGTTAACTTAACATGTAAGAGACACTGGCTAGAAAATGGTGATAACCTATGGATAATCAGTCCAAATTTAAACATTGTTTTAAAAAAGTAATATTTAAAGCCAAATAAATAAAAAATCATTTAAAAAAAAAACTTGTTTTAATACCAAACAATATAATATAAAATCAAATATATAACAATTTTTACGTGCAATATAAAATATAAAATGTATACTTTTTTAAAGTTTACTGACACTCTTTTGTTCTCACTCAATTTTCATTGTATAGTTATGACAAATAAATGCCATTGCTAAATGTATCTATACACTTTAAGTAACTTTATCATACTATTTATTTCAATCAGGTGAAGGTCAAAAGAAGTTTCCTGACCCGAGGGATTTTAGGATAGCAATTGTAGAGGGCTGTTCCTGTGTCCGCTTAAGAGTTGATATGGCATATGCAGGAAATGTCGGAGTTGAAACTGATGTGGAGGTAATATTTTAAATTGTTAATTCCAGAGAGTGGGTTCATATAATTTAGTAATGTTCATGTAATAAAGTTTTTAAAGATTGTATCAATCATGCATTTAAAGTATTACTTTTAGCCAATTACTTAACAAAACAAACCACTTTGTGGATAAAAGAGCATAGGAAAATCAATTATTTTGAAATGTTAAGAAAGCATACTTTTTTCTTTAAACGAATTCATCCATGTTTTCACTGCTGGTATATATTTTTTATTTTCCTTGCCTAATGTTTTCTTTCTTTTGCTCAACTGTTCATAATGAGCCAAGGTCACTTGGCATTCTGTCGGAGGACATGTCCATATGGATGTTCCATTACTAATGCTAATTTGATAGTAAATTAAGTATAGAAACAATTATTACCTGTTTCATACACATTTGTAGTGAGTTTATGAAGTTTTGAATATGAATTCAGATCTGCATGGATTCCTATATTAGGGAACAACTTCTCTACCTTTACCTTATTGCCCTATCTTAACTTTCACATATGTACAAATAAAAATTTTTTTCCCATTCCATTGACCCTATCCCCAAATCCGTGGGGCTGGTCTTGGCCCTACATGGACTTTTGAGCTAAAGATTTTCATTTTCCATTCTCAGTCATTGTATATTTGAATCATACTCAAAAGTAAAAAAAAACAGTCACATTTCAGTGTTATGTGTTTTATCTGCTTAATTCTGTTTATGTGTCAATGCAGGTAACCCTAGTCCTTGGAGTTGGTTTCTCTTCTTGGCCTAGTTCTGCTCAGTTTCCTGCAAGAATAAGTCTGTGTCATAGTGAGTGTCTGCTGTATCATCAAGCAGCATCGACAGTAAGACCATTTTACTTGATTTCTTATTTGATAACTAGTAGTCTATGGCAAATAAAATGGGAGTTTCTACAAACCAAAAATCCTTATGTGACCACCATACACTAACTTTAACGCTGAAAATTAAATAAACAGAATGTTCGGTTGCACTTCATTTAAATTATTTAATCTTGAAAGTGATATAATATATCTCTGTTCTAATGCATTGAATTGTAAAATGTCATAGAACTTAATTTATAGATCTTTTCATGATAAACAAAAAAAGTGCCTACACAAAATCTTTTATCTCCAATATGTACAGAGAAAATTGCACTTTTTTATTTTTCCAGTCCTAAACTATTTAGCTGATTTTGATCAAAAGAGATAGTGCACAACTAGGCCTTATAAAAACTGTAAATATGAAATTTCAACATTCTCAAGGTAGCTATTTATGCAAGATAAGTATAGACATACCTACAGACTTCGGAGACCATTCCTTTTAGTTATGAAGAAACTGAGTTGCAACGACCTCCCCAGGGTGGAAGGTTCATTTCAATGAGTGTAAAAGGAGACAATTGCTTCAAAGTAACGGATTGGTCCCTGAAATTTGTAAATTTACCACCTGACAAAATATAAAAATGAGACAGAAGGGCGTGACCAATACCAAGACTATAAGGCTCACATACAACAAACTAACAGTAATAATTGAATCATTCTAGCTGTGAAAATGATTGGAACCTAACATAAAATAAATTAAATAATTATGAGTGAGCAAATTAATGGTTTGTTACCTTTATGAAATATACACTGAGGTACAATGTGGTTTGGTTATGGGAATTTTTGTTTTTCGGCTTCCAGTGCGGATTTCTACAGGCAGATTGCTACAAAAGCTTACACAAATTGAGAACATGAACAAGCATAGTCTAAATAACCTTTATTTTCCTTTTTTATAGGGCTTCTATGCAGTTCCAGCACCACCTCATCCTACACTGAGGTGTGAGGACCGAGGGAGCGCTTGGCAACTACGAGCACCTGCAGCAGAACAAACTCTCCTTAAGCACCACTCTGCACAGAGCGTGCCCTCAAGGGTGCTGGCTGTTCTGAGGTGTTTGCTTCATGAAATCAGAACCACATCCAGTGGAGGCCATGTCATTAGTGATTACATGATAAGAACACTCTTATGGTATAACTATTTTTCTCTTGCTACGGACTTAATTGTTGAATATGCAATGTTCTATACAAAATTTACACAAATAAAATATTAGTATTGTAGCAAATGTTTTAGCAGAATTTTGAGAGAATAATTATGCTAAATGTGACATGAAATTAATATTATTGTGTAAAAGTTTTGATGAACCTAAATATAAATTTAATTTCCAGCTATTTTGAAAAGTAGAATTGAATGAATGTTTCTATTGTCTGAACTACAAGGCTAATTTAAATTGTTTCATCATCTCAGGTGTTAATCATAATATCCAAAAACATAGGCTAGATCTTAATATGTCTGGTTTAAATAGGAGTTTTGAAGAATCAAAGTGGTCAATAACTTAATTATTATTAGATAATTAATATATATATATATATATATATATATATATATATATAAATAATTTTAAAATGATTTGATTGAATGACTGTACAAACAAATACATTTCAAGCATCTATTACAAAGTATTTTCTTATTTCTTCTAGGTATTAATTCATCAAGGAGGGGCCCACTTAAACACTTATTTAATCTTTAGTCTTAGTGCACTAAATTGGTCAAAGATTGAAGATGTTTATTCAAGAGCATTAATATACAAACAAGCATATTGTCCAAATGAAGAATTAAACCATGTCCCAGCAGTTATGATCTTCTTCTTTCAGTTCTTATATAAAATTGCTGGTTAATTATTATTGCTTTTATAAATTGTTCTAAAATATTACGCCCTAAATTCCAGAACTCTCAGTGAACATGGTAGAATTTTGATTAATTTTGGTAAGCTTGTTTTTCATTTTTGGTAGAAGTGGATAATATTCAAGTTTACATTTGTCTGTTAATGCTTTAGTGGTCACAATTTGTGTTTGATCATTACGAAACTCGATATTTAATAGTTAATTAGAGAGAAAATTCAAAAATCTCTGTTATTATGAGGCGGATCGTAAAATGTTATATGAAACAATCTTGTTAAACTATTAATGTTCTGCGATTGTTGTTTTATGCATTTTTTCTCTCAAGATTAAGCAAGTTATTCATACTTTCTAGTTTTTCATCCATCATGTCATTCAGTAGCCCCACCCCCCTCATGCTCAACTTATTTTTTACATATAGAGAATATGTAGTGAGATGTGATCACAAGTGTGTTATAGGGAAATCTGCTTAGTTTACACAGCCCCTGCATGAGAGACTTTTATTTTACTATTAAACAAAGTATTTATTAGGCATACTATAGAAACAATTAAATCAAATGTTAAATCTCAATAACTTGAGTATCATAGAGTGATAGTGAAGCCAAGATTCAAGCTCGAATATCCTTGCAAGCTGGGTGGAATCACAGTATTTTGAAAAGGAGAAAATAATTTTTAATTTATTAACACATAAACCAGGTACACCAACTGAGTGATTATATACTAATAATCTTCTCTGTGATTATATTCATTATATAAAAATATGATACTTAGGCAATAAAAGACACTAGAAAAGAAAAGCAAGTTCAGCAAATTTATGTTATAATGGCTGCAAAAGAGTAATATGCTATCTTTTTTTTTTTTTTTTAAAAAAAAAAAGGATCTGTAAAATAAATAAATAAAATAATTGGTTATTGAAAAATGAATTCAAGGAACACAATAAATTTATGTTGCTTGGAAGTAATATACCTTTCACTATTGTAGGTACAGGCTTGAAGAATCTACAAGATTAGATGAGTGGAGTCATGATATGCTATCAACTCATGTTCTTGTCGTTGCAGATAGACTGATTTCAGCTTTGAGAACGCAGCGTTCTCCATCCTATTTCTTTCCTTGGTTCAATGTAAGTTTTTATTACTTTCAATTTCATTGACTTATAAATCCTGAATAAAAAATAAATACTTACCTCTGAATAAAGCCTGCTCTTTAAGTCTTATCATTCAGATTTAATGGTGGGGTATTTAAGATAGCATAATCAAATTTTCCCTCAACCAATGCCCCGTATATATCCAATACACACAACACACACACGCTACATAAATCTTAAGTATAAATGCCCTTCTCATTGGCCTCCTTGAGTCTGTTTTACTGTAGCATCATAAACTGATTTCCTGGTGGCGATATTGATCAGCTCAAATCAGATTTCTTTTCAAAATTATAAATTGATCTCTTTGGTAGACATTACTATAGGTATTCCTTTTCTTCAAGCTTTATCAAGGTGATAGTGTCTTTGTAGCTAGTAGTGGTGGTATGCAATCCGGTTTTTGATGGGGTTTTTTCTTTTGTCAGGCATTTTGGCATTCAGATTTCTTTTCCATATGGAATGTGTAAATTTTACTATGAATTTCATTTTTGAGAAATAAAATTTTTTGAGAAATAAAACACAATTTCAAGCTCTTTATATTTCGAGGTCTGAGAGAATATTAACTTATACTAAGAATATTACTATTATTAATTTATCTTAATTCCAATTAGGAAATCTTAAATCGGTTTTAAGGTTCTAAAAATTGAAAATTATTCACCTGAAATGTGTAGGACCAGAAAACCAATTTTATATTCTGCTTCATAACATTATAATTGAAGCAGCCTATGCAGTCATTACACAAAACACACTTTTAAGGAAAACTACTTCTAGCGTTTTCTCTTCACTATAACCAACTCTTTCAAATTGTATTCTATTTGTAGAATAAAAATAAAAATTGAAATATACGCTCTATAAATGAAACCTTCTTCTTTAGTATATAAGTAGGTTTGTGTAATTAATTTGTAACTACACTGTGTCAAAGGATCTTTTAAAGAAATTTATAGTTACACGAGTTCAACCAACCAAGTCTCTTCAAAGGGCTGGTAACATAATCATATGCTACCAGCCCTTCGAAAAGACAAGGTATTGTGAATATATGAAACCATTTTTTTCATCTATAGAAGTTTAGCTTATATTTCCAGAGGTATCAGGGTTACCTTGATGAATTTTCATGCTGGCACTCCATTTGATAACTAATAAGTTTGACCCTTCCTCTGGGACTACAGAAGCATTACACATGGCTATTTAATGTAAAGTCACTACTACTACTACTACTGACTAAATCATTCCCAGCTTCTCCTAACAATTAAATTGATTCCAAGTTATCATCAAATTTGGAGTATGGCTATGAATACAATTTCAGAGGAATGTAAAACATGTACTCTATAACCAACACAGGTGATGCTGAATTCGCCAGGTGGAGGGACATTGCATTATACTGAAGAAGATTATACTCACGATGCAGAGCTACTCACATACACACTTATCAGGCTTGGTGAGATGACTTCGCCCGACTTGGTGCCAGGAGAGAGGGAGCCGTGGAGGAAGCTAGAAGCAGCACTTATCAGCCGGTGGACATCACTTCTCATCTCTCTTGCTCCTCCACCTGCAACTAGGGGTGTCCGATTTTCATTTTATCCACTTTCATCAGCAGGTACAACTAAGAAGCTTATTACTTAATCTACTCCTGTGAGTTAATATTAAAATTTAGGATTTTAAATACTGCGCAATAGACAAGTAAGCTATTTTCTAATTTTTTTTTTCTCAATAACTCTATAGAATGAATGAATAAATTTAGCCTTTATTATAAAGAGTAAAGTGAAAATAATAGTTTACAAAGTTAATATATACATGATTTTAAGGTACAAATACACAAATTAACAATATTGCTTATTTAATTTGAATTTAGAAAACAACTGGTGGTTCACTCTTTATAGGCCTTCCCCGAAAGGAGTACGGTCTAACTTTCCGGAGTGACCAACTCTATTGGGAAGTGGAGTTCGGCATTAGAGAGTGTCATTTTTCTTTGTCTTGAGCTAACTTAGCCCAGTTGTGGCCGACGGTATTTTTATACACATTTCTCCATCTTGTTGGCTGTCTCCCTTTACTTCTTATCCAGTTATATGGCGTCTTCGTGACCATCTCTCATCCCTACAGCGCATTAATGTCCAGCCCACTTCCATTTTAGCATTTGGATGATTAAGTTGACATCCCTGAAGTTCGTTTGCCTTCTTATTTCCGTGCACCTCACCTTATCCTTTTTCTTTATATGAAGCACACTTCTTTCAGCTGCACGTTGTCAGACGCTCACTTTGTTAGCATGAGCATTGGTGAGGGACCAAGTCTGAGATCCGTAGGTAACTACTGGCAACACAGCTGTCAAAGATTAGTTTTTTAAGGTGCATTTCGTATTTGCTTTTTAATATAAAGTTGAGGCTCCAGTACTTTTTCCATCCAAATGAGAGTCTTCTCTGAAGTTCCTTATTCGTGCTATCTTTAAAGGATATAAACTGGCCTAAGTATATGCAATCAAATTCTATAGAGTTCTGTTGTAATTAATCATATGTCCCTTAAAAAGTAATTTAGCTACTAAAAGTTATGCTTAAAATATTGCAGGCCAATCAAGTGAAAAAATTAATGTGCACGAGAATCATATTTTACTTTCATTAAATATAGTATACCATAGTAATTAACTATGAGTAACTATGTTATTTGTTGACAAGTCCAAATGCAGTTTTATTTACAAGTTGTATGATCCATTATCAAACTAAATAGTCTGAAAATTGTTTGGAAAACAAAGTCTTCCATTTCTTGATTTGCTCTGATTTTTTTTTTTTTTTTTTAATTGCAGGCTATTCAACAGTTGCAGCGTCCCAATATTCTGTACGACAGCTTAATTATATAGGCTTGCTACTTCGTTCTATGCTTGTGGTGAAATCCCTGACTCTGACTAAGGTATAAAAATCATAAATGATTTTATTTGGCACAGTGAGTGATTTTAAAAATATTGTATTATATATACTTTTGATGGTGACCATAAATACAAACTGAAACTTATTTGTGTAGGACAGAGGTCAAAGACTAAACTACTTTCCTCAATAAATGAGATTATTAATGCCTCACTCTATATATATAACATCAGGAAGAATTTTTCAAAAGTTTAAATTAGTTAAAAACTTTTTTAATCTATTTGATAGCAATGGATAATATATTTCATAAAAACTGTGACATTAGTCAAATATATTGCAATATATTTATTTTTTAACACTAATATATTATGGAAAGAATCAATGGTGTGATGTTAAAATGTAGTAATTAAGTAATAATTAAAAAGTATCAAGTACATATTAGAAATCGCACTAGTATCAATAATCGCCCCAGGTTCATGATAAAGAAATATTTGGAACACATTACTTGACTTTCAATTTAAGCGCCACAAAATCTATAAAATCAGATTGAAGGGGAGAATCTGTAATATATCATTTATTAGTGGGCATTTCCCAGGTGAGAACATTGGAGAGTCCTTCTGTACCTCTCTGACTAAGGCATAAGTTGAAATAGCAAAGTATGATACCAAAGTTATTGATGGGTAATTTTAATGCTCAGGCAGGCCAAGAATTAATCTTTGGAGCTACAGGTTCAACAGTAGCAAACATAAGTCTACTATTGATAACGAGTATCAAACTATAAAGCTTGTTAATGATAGGGATTTGAAGTTTATAACCATAATGTTTTCTCACAAGGAGATCCACATAGAAACATGGCTGATCCCAGATGGCCATATTTTAATCAATGCCTGGAGCTTTACCCATAATTCAAATATACAATACTACACGGTTCTGCCCTTAGTTCAAATTATCTGATTTTCACAATTTACTAGCAACTGCCATTACCACATTAGAAATTCTGATGACTAAAACATATTCCCTTGCAAATTCTAAAACTGATAAGCTGCATTACAGGGAGAGATATAATGAAAACTGTAGAATGTGAAGTGTTAAAGAAAGGTGATGGAAAAGAACCTCGGTTTTGCTAGTGAATGCTAGAAGGTAATGAAAATAAGGGATAAGCCACAATTGAAATGTGTTCCAAAGAAAATATTTTGCATTGCATTTTTTATTGTAAATATTACATATCCCAAAAAGAAGAAAAGTGCAAAAAGATCGTCTTGTAAAAAGAAAAGAACATGTGAAGCTAAGAAACTTGAGGAAGTACAGGAGAATTTCTGGCTCCTATAGAAAAGTTTTATAAGAGTGTTCTATGTCTTTGACAGAGTTTCTGTTAAAGGACAGAATTGTGATAGCACCAAAAAGAGAGAATGACTTCTCACTGAGAATGATCATACCAGCATGATCATACATGGGCAAAAGTTTCAAAGAAATATTAAATGTAACCACCAATTGGATGATGCATACTCTCATTAGTCAAATCAATAGGGATATATTGAAATGGCAAGGAACAAAAACTAATACTGGTGGTAAAATGGGCATGTGCTGACAAGATAAATATATATATATATATATATATATATATATATATATATATATATGGTGGTAGGAGCATAAGACTTAGGGCTCAATATAAATAAGTATAAAAGGTAGTACACAAGATCATCTAGTGTGGCTATAGTGGAAGAAACTCATGTATGAAGCGGTGATTATATCCATGTTCTCATAAGGTAAGTGACAAGCAGTCACTTACAAAACAATTCAAGAGGGCAGTGCTGGTAGGGAAAAGGAGGGCCTTGCAAAAAATGTTAAAAGTCTGCACAGATGGGTCAATAGAAGCAACACGAAGGAATGAAGTTAATTGGCATACCTTTTATCCTCCAGAGGCATAGGCCTTCCAAGGACTATATCAACAGGTAAGTATATAATAGGTACTATATACTTACTTGCTTACCCCATTCCATTTTTGAGTTTTAATATTGTGGTGTATTTATTGTCAGTCACACAACCATAGTTTTACACCAATATAGCTATAAAGACAATTTATTATACTACTTCTAAGAAACTCCTTAGAATGCCCCATCCTAATTTCTGACATCAACTTTTTATGTATGATTTTAGTCTAATGGCCTGCCATCATGTTTTGAAGACTCGGTAAAATGTGATTCCAGTTCTGAAGACCTTGTTTTCCTTGTATCTTCCATTTTGGAACAAGCAAAACAGGCATACTATCGTTCCATTGGAGTAAAGAAAGCATTGTCCACTCCTTATGACCAGTCAGCTTCTCAGCTGCTGGAAGAGGTATGAAACATTTTTATATATTTATATAACAAAATATATTCTTCAGTCATGATTAGTGATTATTGAGAATAATTATAATCAAAATACAAAACAAAACAAAAATACTTATTGATTGTTGATTCAGATATCAAGGTTTCTATGATTCAGTATACTTCTACATTACTCGTAGTTATAATGTGACCAAAATAACTTGTTATTTAAAGGAGATACAGAACTCTTGATAAACTAATCTCCTTTACCCATTACTCTAATAAATACTTTTAACAGATTTCCCTGAAGGGTAATCAAGCTATTGAGGTTGTTTAACTTTTCTTTAGCTCTCAAAAGAAAGAGACATATTAAGAGATATACAACTCTTCTTAATATTGAACATTCTTTGGAAAGGACAGATTGTTTTTCTATAAATATATTATAGAAGCATGTTCAAAATTCATAAAAAATACAATTTATCACTCATTCTTATAACTAAAA
The DNA here is from genome assembly GCA_019009955.1 of Riptortus pedestris. Classification (NCBI taxonomy): domain Eukaryota; kingdom Metazoa; phylum Arthropoda; class Insecta; order Hemiptera; family Alydidae; genus Riptortus; species Riptortus pedestris. Next base: position 88,366,599 of record CM032230.1, on the reverse strand, counting down.
GAAAAAACAGCATTAAAATGAATTAATTCATAATTTACTTTTTTCATGTATAACATCTTCAAGAATTTTAAAATTTGTTCTATTACTATCTAGTCAATATTTCATTCATCTGAACATTGTTAAGGCTGAAAAAGTTATTCAGGAATTATTCTAAAATGTCTTGAAATTTCTGTACAAGAGTTCTCTTAAAAGTTATGTCTTATAAACCAGAATCATAAAAACATAAAAAATGCATTCCTCTCTAGACTTTAGTACTGAGTGCAAAAAAGTCAGGGGGAAGTTAAGCACTTTATAAAAATTTTATATTTAGGTTCTCTTAGGTTATTTATCTGAATCATTTGAAAGTTATTATTTTGGTAAAAATCATCTTTTTATTTAAAAAAAAATATTAACTATTGCATTATAACTCAGATTAGTCACTCTATTACCTTTTTACATTTCAGATTCGGAAAAGTGCAACTACTGTAGATACATCTGATGATAGCGCAGTTGTACGAGAAGTTTTAAAATGGTTATATTGGGGCTTAGACAGACAGAAGAAAAGACTAGCACCAGTTCTTAGGCCTTACCTCTCTTGTCTCTTTGTAGCATCCCATGAAAACTGTTGGTTTTCTCATGAACTGTCTCGAAGGCAGTCCCGCGAGGAACTAGATGCACTTGGAGAGTTTGCACATCTTGTCTCATCGGGAAAGATTCCACCAAAGGAAGGGATCTTAGATGCTCAAAGCAAAGGTTTGTTTTAAACAATCTTGCTAGAGTATCAGGGTTTAATTTGATATATTTAATTGAAGATTATGTGGGGATAAATTGAAGATACGATGCAAATGGATTACTAATAGTAAATAATAACAAATGGTGTTCATCAAGGATCAATCAGGAATCATCATGGGAATAATAAATGATCTCTTCACTTAAACCAGAAGAATTTATACCCTGATGACTTATTTCAATTTATAAGCCACAGCCATGGAAAAATGAATTTCAATAGTTTAGTACACATATGCATACAAGATGTGTGTGTGTGCGTGTGTGTGTGCGCATGCATGGATGTGTGAGTGAGTGCACATGACTGTGTGTGCATTATATTAATGGACTTAATATATAATATAATATGCTACTTTAAACTCTAATAGGCACAATTATTGTTTAATTGATACAAAACCTGATATTTAACAAAAAGTTCAGCCAATGGAGTACCCAGGCAAATATATATTTATAGTTCAAAGGAGCACATTTTCAACAGAAATTTTCAGAAAGCCAAGATATGATTTGAAATCTACTAAAAAATAAGTCTATTACTTCAAGAATTAGTTGTAAAACTCAACTGCTTGAGGAAAAGTTTTTTTTTTTTTTTTATTTCAAATACATAATACTGTTTGTATTTGAAATACTTGAATTTTGACTGTATTTAAAAAACAAATACTGGGTTTAATGTTTAAATATTTTTTGCCCGATTTTTTCTGGTCAATATTTAAATATCTATGCTCAACTAAGGGCCACACTTAGAGAGGAGGGGTGGTGGAGAAAAGGAGGTCAGATATCAAATTTACAAGCACCTTCCATTTGAAGTTAGAAAATTGTTATATAACTAATTTTACATTTTTCTCTACCAGTAATTTATTAGTCATTTATATTTTAGTGTTTTCAGCCTTTTGTAACCCACCACTCCTACTCGAGCAATTTTATAAGTCTATTATTGATAGCATTAAACATCTCATGACCAACTTCGATTTTGTCTTGTTTAAACAGAGTTTTAACTAAGAGAGCAATAGAGAATAGAATATTATGTCATGTAGTATGTCAGTATAATAATATGTATGCCATTCCAAGAAATGCAAAATCTGCTTAGTAGAAACACATCCCCAGTATGAGGGCAAAATTAAATGTAATTTTTTTTTAAACAAAGGTTTGATTATAAAATCATAACCTATTACTCTACTTAACCTGTGAATGTACTAAAATAAAATAAAAGATTTTCAAATAATGATAACAAGATATTTATATATAATCAAAATAATAATGAAAATTAAAAATAATTATTGGCCATAAATGTGGCTATTTATGATTCCGAGTGAGTCTACTACAGTGGACTCAGTGAGGAGTAGTAAACAGCTGGTGTCCAAGCCCCGTTCATTCATATAATTTTGAGCCTCGTTCAGAGTGGTTCCTCTGGAGCCAAAGAGCAGCCCATGGACTTCATAGTGTTCTTTACCAAAGGTCTCGATATTTTTCCTCAAATTAGTTGATACATCCTTCATATATTGCTTTCTTTTCTGCATCAACTTTCATCGCTTCTTCAGTATTATTCAATTCATTATGAAAGCTTTTAAACTGTTAGGTTTGAAAGCAATTATATCTGCAAACCCCAGAGAACTTTTTACTGATGCTAAAAACTTCTTCAAAACGTTTGATGGTGGATAAAGATTGGCCAAAATTGTCTTAATTGTTTTTTATTTCTCTACATGTTTCATAATTGAATATTGAACTATATGATGGATTTGTCCCCAGTTCCCTGATCCCATCATTGTAATGTAGTTCAGTATTAAATGGAGTGAATAAGTTGTGCTCGTGAGAATATGTCCTACGACAAGAAACAATCAGAGAAAATAATACAATCAAGAAGAGTTTACTGTATTTAACTCGTTGAGCTGTTGTAACAACCAGGATTACTAAGAGTCTAATCCTTTCTTAACATCAATAAAATATAGTGAATACAATTTTAATTATTACAGTATTTATTTCACCTATGATCAGCATTCTTAACAGTTATATTACTTAAAAGTTTTTAAAATTTTACTGATTTTGATCTTCAAAATTTAGAATTAATTCATTAACATTTACTATGTTCTCCAGTGTCATTAATTAATAGAGTATTTAGGAATTGGTTTTAAATCTTTGTAAGCTATCTTTTTAATCTCTGCATATTTGTCTAATGAAGTCCTTAGCCATAACCAAACTAAAATAAAAGTGGAAAATTGAAAAGAAATTATTCCAATTTAATTTGGATTTTTAACAGTCTTTAAATAACATTACATATTGTATGGGCTAACAAGCTCAGTTGTCGTATTTTTAATTTATTTTTCATTGTTTATATCAAATGAACACATATATTCTTTATTTAAAGGTTGGACTTGGGCAGAAAATATGATTAAAACAAGTTCGGAATTAGCCGACCCACTAGAATTTATATTTACTCCTGGGCTAGGAAAGGTAGTGAGGATGACGGCGAATGGCACACATTTAGCTGCGAGGAGCCTCACAAAAGGAAGGGGAAAAGCAACACTTCCAAGAAAAATCCCACCTCTCAGAGGTATGTTGTTTTATGAACATATTTGTTATGTTACATTTATATAGTACTTTATCTAAACAGGCAGAAAAACAAAATATCTTAAATTTTATTATTAATATATTTCAGTTAGAACCTAAAAGGAGTATCAGATCAATTTGTTCAAGCTATAGAGGTAAACAATATTTTTAAGATTCTGATAGGTTTGACTTAATTCCCTCTAATGAATTAGTTGGTACTTTATTCCCCCACCCTTCCATTTCATGGGACAAAATCAAGCACAGTATTAAGATAAAGAAAGGTGAGATTCGTGAAATAAATTCCATTTGAATATGTCTGAATAAGTTGTTCTAGATTTTACCTGTCTGTTGTGGCAGTTCTGTACTATACAGAGTACTAAACAGGACAAGGCAAGATAGTTCTGTACTACTCAGAACAAAATAGTTTGATCACGAAACACAATTTCTAAAGATTTAGGGATCAACAGCCTTGAATGCTTAGGATAATATAACTAATTTAATTGAATACATCAAACCCCTTGTATAGTAATGTGTCTCCAGAATTTGGCCGAAATGATAATTTCCTCCACCAACTCTGGTCTCATAGTCTAAGTTCAGTTTCGGCAACCACTCCTCCAGAAGAATAATTCATGTTTTGCAATGCCAATTTCTATCACCTTTACTTCGACATTAGATAAGTTGGTATCCAAGAAAAGAATCTGATTCCTGTATTTCGTTATGTAGGCCTCTGAGATAATGCAATATAGGAATGAACATCAATCTGCACTGTTCATTTTTGTATTCTTAGCCCTTTGGCTGCAAAAAGTTAATTATTGACTCTGCACATTGTCAGTATAAGGAAGATCAGAATAATATACTCATTTTGTCTTAGTACCATCTTAGCACTGCGAGACCTCCTTGTAAAAACCATGCAGTGTTTTTTCACTGTTAAAAAGAGTCACATATGAATTAAGTGTCATTGGTGCACCTTTAGACAATCAATTCTTTTCACCATATGGCAAACTTCATAATAGTTTTCTGTAGTGTGTTTCTATAATAGTGCTTACTATTCACAATATTATTTTTACTAAGACTTCAGTAACTTAAAATTTCTGATACTAAATATTTGGTAAACAAACTGGAATACAACATATAACAATTAAATTATTATTATTATTTATTAACGTCCACTTTTTGCAACTCAGGCTAATTGGGACAGGTTATCTACAGGTTACCACCCTTTTCTGGCCACGGTGGGATTTTAGGATGTGTTTAATGAATTTCGTCACTAAATAATTTCCTTTACCCAGGCGAAAATCGAACTCGCCACTCTAGGTTTACCATGTGAGATAACAATTAAATTAAATAAAAATAATCAGTTTTCTTTTTAATTAAATTAAATAAAAAAGAAAAGAAAACTGATTTGGCTTTTGATAATCAAGACAGCAGAAAATCATTTTAAAAAGTACCAAATTAGACTTTCTGCATACATATAGATGAGAGCTGGCTGGCCTAATTGCAGGACGTGTAACACCCATCTTACATTAAGACATGCGCTAACAAAAAGAGAAATATTATTATGAAATAGCAACTACTATGATAGCAAATCAGTAAATAAATAATCCACAAGAATAAATTTTTGTGTTTTAGAATGTTTGAAGTCACGCTTGCAGAAAAGTGGAGATGAGGATGAATTACTGACAACAGCTCACAGCATTCTGAGAAATTCAACACCTCTCTCTCTAACTCTTGAATCCATGCATAGATACGGTGCTCATCGAGGACTTGGCAGTATTGTTCAGGCTCTTATCTCTCTGAGGAAGTTTTCTGTAAATTAAATATCCCTTTCAATATTCTTAAGAAATAAAGTAATTGAATTAGGAGTTGTAAATGCAATTCAGTAATTAGTACTTTTCTAAATATATTCTTGATAACTAAGCACCATCAAATATCATTGTAAATAAGAGATCCTTTTATAGTAGGGGTTCTTATTCACTTTTAAAATAGAAAGAAAAAAAACAAGCCAAAAAGCAGTATATATATATATATATATATATATATATATATTCAACATTATATTAATAACCCTTTACATAGCGTCATTAGCAAAAAAATATCAATCTAGTTTATACTAGATTATGATCATTTATTCTGTCTTTTAAAAAACATTATTAAGTTATGAAAATTCTTGTGATTTATTTAAAGTACAATTATACTAGGAATTCCTATACTTAAAACAAAAAATGTACAAAATCAATTCTATAATAGGTAAATATCACACTATGAGAAGGGTTTAAATTTCAGGAACCATTATGCAATTATGGAACATTTTACATTTTTTAAAAGTAACTAAACCGATTTTATATATACTACGAATACTATAATTAGTGAAAACATAAACAAGTTATTAATGATCAACGGAAAAAGGAGTAAATCCTGAGCAAATGTGTAGACATACATACAATGTGACACCCTATATTAGAAATAATTATTTAGTTCAAACATTATATTCATGAATTATCAAAAAACAAACTTCAAATGCAGCATAAAACAATAAAAATACATTGATAATAATTCTTCAAAAACACTTGATATTTCTTCAACAAAGTATTTATATTTCCTTGTCCTTAAAGCTTGTTTTGTTAAAATTTAATATTTTTCACATGGTGTCAGAAAGCCAAAAGTATATTAAATAAGTACAATATTTATTCATTTAATATCCCATTGGCATACTAATTTCACTTTCAATAGGTACTGCAGGAAGTATGTTGCCTCCTTCCCGAGGAAGAGCGCTGCAGGGCCCTGGAAGAGATAGAGGGAGTTCGGAGGGCTAGACCAAGGAGAGCTGCTACAGTACGGGGTCCTCCAACTGGCCAGAGTCTGATGGGAACCTGTCGAGCTCTCAGGGCAAGGTCGCATATATCCGTATTCAATCCCACTTTCTTCAGGTAATTTATCTTTACAACAACAAAAATTAACAAGGATGCTGTTGTACCACTCATTACAGAAGAGAACCAGGGCCCAGAATGAATTTATTGTCCCCTCTTCACTCAATATATTACTATTCTGATGCATTGTTTTTGTTTTTCTGTGACAACAGTAGTTCCAATTCTAATTGTTTTTCAATTTGGTAAAAAGTTATTTAAAAATCTGGTTGGTCCCTATACTTTTAGTAGTATTTCAGTGTCATTTGGATTCTATTTAATACCTTTAATATAATTATGCGTCTTTGATCTAATTTTTAAATAGCAGATAAAGTTGTAACAGAATAGTGCTTATGTCCAAAATGTTTCCTACAAGAGACACTAATAATGAGTTGAAATATATTGAGTTAAATTTCAATTAGCTGCCTTGAAGTCAGTAAATTACTTGTGAAAGAAGATTTCATTTCACAAGTAATTACTGTACATTTAGTAATCAAGCATCATTACCAGTGGTCTCGAACCTACCGATTTTTCGGTATTTCTACCGAAATGTACTCTGTACTACCGAAATACCGGAATGCAATGATTATTCCACGATTTCAGAAAATACATGGAAATTCTCCTGATTTTTCTACCGATTTCACACTTTTGTGTTGGCAACCCTTTTCATTTATGTTTAATGTTACGGGGAATCACCTTACAGCAAGTATGAATGAGCAGAGTTATTGCGGATTGATACAGAGTGGCGCATTCTAAGAAATTGTGATCAAATGAAAACTTTTTCTGATTCATCTGCCAATGTTGAGCGCATATTTTCTCAAATCAATATTATGAAAACAAAACTGAGAAATAGGCTGTCTACTGAGCCAATCACTAGCCTACTCCATTCAAAACGATTTTTCATGAATGCTAATTTTTATGACTTAGAAAGTAATTTAAAAATGACTGCAGCTATGCCCAAAGAATATTGGTACGATCTGAAACATTATGAAAAATAATTTAATTTGTTAGATTTCCGTTTTTGGTGAGCAACTTGTTTAACTTTCAAAATATCTAAATTTTCAGTTTTTGTCTTTCTTTAACTTGACGCTGGCAAATTAATAATTGCCATAATATGAAATATTAATATAATAAGTGAGTTAGATGTAAGTTAGTAGGTACGCTGATTTTTAAGTTATTATATTTTTATGTTGTAAGTAGATTTGTATGTTAAACCTCATATTTCTTGTTGAGATTTTTATGTTGAAAATTGATTTTTATGTCATTATAATATAATAACAAGTGGATTTTTGGTTAAATAAACGAATTTGATTGAACATTGGAAATTTTTTTAGTCATATACCGATTTTAGGTACAAATGTACCGATTTTAGTTGGCGGCTCTACCGATTTCGCTCATTGACGTTCGAGACCACTGATCATTACAAGCAACCAATTTTTTTCGTACATGGTTTGTGAGTTAAAACTTCCCCTTGGTTGTTTCTAGACACAATTTAACGATTTCATGATTTAAAATCTATATTGAGATACGAGATTTTATGGAGCCAAAGACCCATTGGTCCACCAGAGACACAGAATAACCAGTAGCAAATAAATAAACTGCTTAGTACAGGAAGGAAATGTTTTTACTTTCCTATTAAAATATTTTCGTTTAACCAATTCAAAAATTGGCATTTTTACCACTTATTTGTTAATATTTTAACTGTCTATATTATGTTTAATAAATTTAAATAAATAGTTGAATGCATGCACTTTATACTTTCCAGTGCTCCAGAAACAGAAGCAGTTTCACCATTATATAACAATAGTCGAGGACTAAGCTCAGAGATGTCATACATAGACAGAAATACAAGAGTGTGGCATCATCGGAAAAATGACATCACAACTCAACTATAATTCATATTTAATAAAGAGCATTTGAAGAGCTTTCTTCAACACATTAAACTAGTCAACCTGTTCATAAGTATTTTTGTACAAATAAATATAAGTTTAAAAATAGATTTATTTTCATAGATCTGTTGGCAAAAAGAAGAAAAATTAAAATGTGATAAATATGTTCATATTGTGATATTTTATTACGATAAAAATTAAATGATTAGATGAATTAAAATAATTCTTTGTTTAAATACTGTTAGACTTCTGAAGGTTTCTTAAAAAATGAAATACTTATAATGAAGTTGTCACAATACAATTTTTCATTTACCATTAAGAAATTAGTTTAGTTGCACTTATCTCTAATGAAAAACTCTAAGTTTAGATAGCAAAACTATTAAATAATTTTAATGTTAATGTTTTAATGTTTTTAAAATTTCTGATAAATATTTTCACATATGTAATTAATAGTCTAATTTGGAAATTGATAAAAAAATAAAATAAAAAAAGTTATCTCATGTAATCAAATAAATGCCTTACCTAAAAGTTTCCTTTATTATAGCCAAAATGGATAAATTCATGGTCAAATATATGTATTGACCCAAGTCTGCAACTATGGAATCCAAAGTAAAAACAATTTACCTTTACTGGTACATAAATAATAATGCATGAACAAAATAAACTTCCCAAAACCAATGATCAACCCCAAATTGCCAACCATTGGATAAAAAGTCTGTTACTAGTAAGTAGTAACGGGAACTTACTAAATGTATTATAACTCTAGCCAGATCTGGCTCGACACCACCTAAGGTCCATTCTTTGAACAAGGCTGAGCTAATGTAATCTGCCTTTCTTAATAGCACATATGATATATTATATTATTATTATTATATATATTATAAAAATATATTATTTAAGGTACTGCTCTTGAACCATTTTTTATCCATATTGTCTCTATTGGCACCAAATTTAAAATGACTTTAAAGTTAATAGAACCAAAGTAAAAAGGTAAGATATGAATTTGTAAAACATTTATTTAATTTGGTAACAAAATTATTCCTTAGGACTATTCTACCACTAGGGTGTGACTGTGGAAAGTAATGCACAGATGCTTTTGAATTTCATTAGTCACTTTTGACTTGAAAAGTGTCAAACTATACACCACACTAATCTATAGGAACAGTGTTAGAGAGGCAGGTACACCACACAGGTGTATAGGAACAGTTGTCTGAGAGGCAGGTATAAGACACACACATCTATAGAAAGTGTTTGAGAGGCATGTACGTCACACACATGTATAGGAGCAGTTGTCTGATGGGAAGGGTAGGATTTAAAATATATACCTGCTAGTAAGGGCTGTTATGACATTGAGCTCTTCAATCCGTGGCACTGAGAAACTTAAGCTTATTTGATTTGATGGGGTTCTCTTAAAATTTCCCCCCCTTCTGGTAACCACTAATACAAACTCCTCACAGACGTGTTATCACTAACAGATTAATTTTGTTTAACAATAATACACATCTTATATGATGCCTCTTCAGGTGAATACATGTAGTAATCTGTGCTGTGGAATGCAGTGGTCTTTCCACCAAGGTACTTATGTCAAAAATTTCAAAACTCTACATTTACGTTTTATCCCAGATGATTATAGAACATGGACAATTAATAAGTGAAATATATTGATATTTTTTCATCTGACCTTCCAGCAGATTTCATTTCTACAACAATCTCAAGATCATCAACGACAATTGACACCATATATATCTTTCAAAAAATGAATATCCGAATTTTATTTAAATTAAACTTTTTCCCCAAAGACAGTATGGAATCATACTTCCTATACGGGCAAACTAGGATTCAAATAATAATTTAGAAATATTTATTATTATTTATTTGTAAAGGATGTGTTGTACTGATGCTCTTATGAAATTGTAAGGGCTTTATTCAGAAATGATTTGAGACTAACTAGTATAAAGATTCAGGAACAAATACAAAAATTATAAATATTCAAAATATACGTTTATTTGAAAACAACAACAATTTTCCATTTTAAAAATAAATTAATATTTTAAAATAATTAGATAATGAAATTATTTATATAAGAATAATATGAAATAGATAATATGTTAAGTACAAGTTGTTCAATCATAAATATAATAAATATTTAAATTTTTGGCACACAGAAATTAAGAAGACTAGTATAATTTAACAAAATCACATAGGAAAGAATAGGAATAATACAGGAAAGAAAGCTCTTAGATATATAAGTACTTGAGATGTATAAACCTAAGTATACAAAAATAAAATTTAGTATGGATATCGTGAAAACCTTTGGAATGTGCTACGGTTAAAAAAAATGAATAATTTAAAATATTAATGAACTAGTATTTTTAGTTGATAACCTTTGGGCAGTTAATACAAAAATTGTATACTAATGTATAAGGAATTCTCTGTAAATTATTTTCTTTTTTAAACTTATGCTACCATATAATAATGCAATTATATAAATACATATCAACTTAAGACATTTTTCATAAATAAATCATGAAGTATTCTAGAAATCAAAATAACAAAAACTCTAGTCAGAAAAAAGATACTGAAAACATTTACCTAGAGAAAATATTTTTTTTTTTTATAATTTAATTAGTTTTACATATACCATACACCTTTAAACAGTTTTAAGTGATAGAAATTCTGAAAAATGGGCTGAAAGTATATTTATTTTCACTCAAATAAGAGTAGAAAAAATGTATTACTGTTACTTTATATTTGACAATAATACTAATTATAATTACATTATAATGGAAAGAAAGAAAACAAACTTATATTTCTAAACCTCTTAAAAATTGATATTTCATATCCAGTGCAGCACTAAATAATAATTAAACAAATAATATCCCTCTCCAGGTTAATCTATCTAAAATTGAACAAGTGCAAATCCAATATAAGTAAAATATAATTTGTATATTTATTAAAGAGAACCATAGATTGTAACATCCAGAATTTAACAAACTTAAAATGTTACTAAATTTTACATTCATCAACATTTCTTCACGCGTAATCAGTTAATTCTCTTTTTATCTCTGCTTCTATTTCCATTTGTGTTTCTTCTTTTGGAATAATATTAACTGAACAGACAAAAAGTGATAGCTGTCTGTAAAAAATAAATACAAATCATTTAGAAGACATATTTCATTATAATTATAAGGCAGAAAATATATTCTAAGAAAAAGCAAAACAAATTAATGTCATTCAGAATAAAGTAGAATTGTACAATCAAGATTTCTTCTTACTTTTTGAAAATTCAAAACATCTCTATTATTAAGAGTCATGTCGCAAATGTTATAGAACCATTCTTGTTAAGCTATTGATGCTCTACAATTGTTGTACTATAAATGTTTTCGTAAGTTATTTTTACTTTTTTTTCACCCTTCAGTAACCCCCCCCCACTCCTGCTCCCCTTTTTAGTTATTGTTTTTTTACATAGAAATATAGAATAAATTGTGAAATGAGGCTACTAGAGTATCATACAAGCATTGGGGTATCTGCTTAGTTTAACCAGCCTCTGTGTGAGAGGTTATTTTCTTTTACTATCCTTTATGGTTGCAAGGTAATTAGTTATGAGTTACAACACTGCAAAGGACTAATTTTCAAGAGGCTTTTGTGCTAATAAAAGTGGATTCCATTACTTCTTACGTGATTCAAACAATAAGGACAAATGGCCTCTGGATAAGTTCAGTGAAACCTAAATCATGGCTTAAGTATGTAGAACTATAATTAGAAGGAATGCCTAAAAGAGCTTTTAAACTTCATGAAAGCCTAGCATTCTGGTAGTGAGCACAGAGGCCTTTTGGAAAGTACATTTTTATTTTTGTGTATTTTATCACACTAAATAAAGTAAATAAAAATGAAACTATTCATAATAAAATATGTCTCTAATTAACCTAACTTTGAAACAGTAGTTCTTTTAACCTCAGTGTCAGTATTCATATGACAAAAGTTGTTAATCCTATATTCTACAGAATCAATTTAAACAATTCATCACTTAATCATTCAGTTTATTCTAAGTAGAAAGATGACCTCAAATGAAAGAAAATTTGCTACATATATGTGAGACTAGTTCAAGTATGCTCTTCTCTGCTATGTTCCTAACTGATTGAACTGGCAATAAAAAGTCCGTTGTGTAGGGGCTATGTAAACTAAGCAGATATCCCAAGCGCGGGTTTGACATACTATTGATCTCATCTCACCATACATTTTATATTTCTAAGTAAAAATGTGATGAGAAGAAGTGGGGGTTTGCTGAAGGCTGAAAATAATAAATTATGAACAACTCATAATAACAGAAATATTATAAATTTTTGAATTCCCTCTCTAATTTTAATGAATTTTTGATTCCCCCCCCCTATTCCTCATCTGATTTCAGCCATTAACTGAAATGATCTGTGTTGAATAAAACAGTTAAATATTGAGTATGGTACAGATAAAGTAAACAGTTTTTTTCAAAATCAAATAACACAGTCGAGGCTGTAAAATCATAATTGATGATGTTATCACACTATGAATTTGATGTATCACACATAAAAATCTATATTGAAAATAATATTTGGTACTTGAGCTTCCAATAAAGTGGTTCATGATATAACAGCTTATTGTTAATAAGACATGAATAGAAATGGGGGTTTACTGAAGAATGAAAACAAAAAAATGGGAAGATTTTGGTTAACATTCATGATAGAGATAATACATACAGAACAATATTTATAGGAAATTTAATTGGCAATAAGATTGGGTATATACAATTTTTCATCTGACATACAGTGACAGACATATTTCGAAATTCTCTGCTTCTCTAAACACCCTCTCTCAAGTCCAATTTCAGCATTAATGAACTAGATCTTTAGAAATGCTTAAACATCAGATTTGGTAATGATACAACAAAAATTGTGACAGCTAGAGCGGAAAAATACAAGTAAATATATAATTTTGTACAGCCTCATTTTTGTAATCTCCTAGGCATGATCGATGGACATTTGAGGAAAATTGCATCATGATTAAAACCTCAATAGCTGACATCCCTGAAGGGAAATCTGCTAAAATGTAGCAGGATTAAATGTTTAGAAATTATATAACTCTATTTAATAAAGGTGGTTAAAATGATAATATGACTAAGTGTATCAAATGAACAATTGAAAATGTTATAAAACAATAACTGCCTTTTTTTTAAAAAAAAAAAATTATTTTTAATTTTAGTTTCAAAAATATTAAATAGGCATTGGTGGGTCATTCTGCAAAACATGCATGTGCTAAATATACTAAAAGTTAGTCTAAGGTGAAAGACAAATTACAGTTGAAACTGCACTAAGCTTCAATCAGTCAACTATGAGTTCCAGTTCCGTTTTTGTGTTTCATTCAGTTTTTGTTTTTAATTTTACCTTTTGTGTTCTATTTATTTTTTTGGTTTCCAGTTCTTTTTTGTGTTGTGTTTCTTTTTCTTTCCCATTTCTGTTTTGATTTCATCTCTGGTTTCATGGTTTCTCTCTGTTTTGTGATCCTTTTATGTTTTGTGTTCCTCATCTGTTGTGTTTTCCTTTTGTGTTTTGTGTTCCATTTCTGTTTTGTTAATTTTTTTTTGTATTGTTTTGTTTTCATTTGAGTTTTGTTTATAAGTTACGAAGATTTTGTTTAGAGCAACATCGCCAAAGCTGCGAAGCTCCAATAAATAAATTTAAAAAAAAAAAACCCTTAATAAAGAAAATATATTAGAATTAGTAATCATAAATAAATAATTTTAATAAAATTATATTAGTAAAAAAATGAATAAAGCAAAGCAATAAAAGTATTTAAGGGCAGAGTCTTGCCTTATAGATATGCAATCATCATGTTGATGAAGATTTTGAGTCCTTTTTGAGAAAAATATCACATCTTCAAAAGGATCCTCTCCTTCTATTCCCATATTAATATCAATTAAACCTAATCGAACAGCAGTACCAAATTTACTTTCAATCAGCTGTTCTATTTCAGGCAGCTTCGATTCAAGAGTTTTAATCTTCTCTTTAGGCAAAGAGCTCTGTAAAAATAAATAAATACTATTTTTTTTTGTTCTGCAAATCTTAATAAAAACATAACTTAAAGTAACAATAACCTAATTATTTTTTACAGCTTATAATGTAGTTAGTAATTATTTATTAAGAGTTTATTCCACCTCTGTTCCAAAGGACACGAGTACCAAAATGTTAATTTAATGTTATTTACTTATTTTATGAGCTAGTCATTATTTAAGAAAAAGAGCATAATCATATTTCTTCATTATTTTGATGGAATAATTACAATGCAGAATCAGTAAAATTAAAAGTTGAAACCTCATCATTGCAGGGATCATAAATTACTTCGTAATATGCCTAATTATCTTCTCAATCTATATAATATGGCATACATTGAAAAATAAACAATTCTAAAAATTTTCTTTCAGCTAAATGACTTAATATAATAATAATGAGTTAAGCAATGCTACTTACAGACAGCTTTACAAGGAAAAGATTGGGATACAGGTCACGTGTCAAAATTCGGTGTAATATATCTTTAGCTCTAGTCATTTTATTGGAATAGAGAATAGTATTAATTAGACTGTCATTGAGGGAGAGATATTTCTGAATATCTTCATGACAATTTGACAGTTTCATCCTAAAATTAAAGAGAACATTAATGAAGTATTTTCACGCAATTCAATATATGATAATATTAATTGAAATATATCAATACCCATCTTCAAAGAAATGATCATCAGCAAGAGCAAGAACATCAATGAGCCTGTAATAAATAATTTATAACAATATATTTAATAATGATATATTATATACTTGTGTTCATATGATTTAAAATTATATTTTAAATGGATTATATCAGTAATTTATAAACTTAAAACATTAATATAAAAAGTATTAAAGGGATACAATAAGTTATGCTACAACAACATAGGACTCTTAAGTCTAAATTGACTAAGACCAAATCACTTGAAATTTACTTTATACTCGATGTGTAAATAACAAAACACAAATCCCATAACAATAAATTGCTCCCTAAAAAAAAAAAAAAAAAAACTGTCTGCCATCTTGAGTTACAAAAAAAATGCATAGAGCAAAAATTGTAGAGCTTCAATATTTTAACCAGATTGGTTCTATAACATTTTACGATCCGACTCATAATAACAGAGATATTTTGAGTTTTCAAATTCTCCTCCCTCTCTAAACCTCCCTATTCCTGGTCCGATTTCTGTCAATCACAAATATGATATTTAGTGTTAAATAAAGCGGTTAAATATCTAGTATGGTACAGGTCAAATAAAGATTTTTGAGACAGGTATATAAAACCTTAATTGATGTCACTGCACAATGAATTTGCATGTATCTCGCATAATAAAAGTCCCATGGAAACAAGATTTGAATTATCTGAAGCCAAAAACTAAAAATTCCAAATATCTCGGTTAATATTATTCTTAGAGAAAATATGTATAAAAGAAATTTGTAGACAATTACATTTTCAATAAGAATAGTTCTATACACTTTTTCGATGTGACGTATAATAGCAGAGAAATTTCGAAATTCCCCCTGCAAAACCCCTCTCTGAATTTAGCCGTTAATGAATTTGGTATTTAGTTTGTCATGATTTTACCTGCTATGAAATGTCTGCATTACCACAGTTACTATCCTTTAAAGTTTCCTTCTGTCACTATTTAGATCTATTTTAGAGCATAACAAAATTGGTTCTGTAACATTTTTCAATACAACACATAAGGAAGATATTTTGAATTTTCTAATTTCCCCCCTCATAACCATCCCCCTCTCCCTGGTCAAATTTTAGCCATAATGACTATGAACTTTAGTGTTGAATTAAACGGTTAAATGTCAGTTATGATACAGGTCAAATATACATTGGAGTGCACTACTCTAGACACCACACGACTCTCTTGTACTGCTATTAAATAAAATATAAAAAAATGTTTTGTTGCATTTCATATACAATTTTTCATTTAACATACAGCACATATTAATTCATAGATTTTTTGTAACAAGAAAAGGTCATATACAAATCTTCTAAAAGTATGGAGAAATTTGCAATTTTAATTTTCCCCTCTTTAAACTCCAACCTCCCCTAAATGGATTTTAAAGGAAAGTGTAAAGATATTAAGGCAGTCTAAAATTTAAAATTTCAAAATTCTATGACTAGTCATTTTTGAGTATGCACAGACATCACACTAAAACTAGTCTAGATGGATTAATGGGGGATCAAAGCAGATAATTTCATTAAAATCTGAAAACCAGAACTGATTGCAATTTCAAAAATTCCTTAATGTTTTTCAAGAAAGTAAAAAGACAAATCATTTTGCATTAATGGATAAAAATTTACTCACATTATTTCCAGTTTTTTACATACTCTATGTTTGTAACATATACGGTGTAATTTCATCCTGAATTTAAATATTTCTAAAATATTTTCCTTTAATTTGTCCCTACAACAAAAGTAAGGAATATAATGAAGACATAAATGAATCAGATTCTCATTAAAATTAATACATTATATTAATGAACTGTAGGAAAATATTCACCTGAAAGCTATCCTATGTTCACCACTTTCTGTTACTTCAACCCTTATGTCAGTAATTATACGTGTAAAATCAATGGGACATATTACTCCAAAAAAGTAAGCATCTCTCAACATATAATCCCAACGATCTACATCAATATTAGTTTTTTTATTGGCTACTATCTAAAAAACACAAGATTTGACAAAATGGTGATTTTTTTTTTTTTAATATACAATAATAATAATGGAAATTGATATAAAGTTCAAAATCTATGGAACCCATCAGGGACTAGGGCCTAGCAAACAACTTCTAGTTTTTGCTAGATCACTTCATCATTTCATGATTTTTCCTGCCATACACTCAACTAAAGTAACATACATTTCTCCTCCTATTGATCCATTCTGATGGAATGGACAATTGTCCAACCTTGAAGCATGTTAATCACGCAGCTAAAGAAAACTAAGCAGGCCATTATCAGGGTTGAAACCTAGTCATCTAATTATAGAAATCTGTTAACACTGAGCTAAACCACCATTATGAACAACAGCAAGGGTCAGTCAGTAAAGAAATTAAATAATTTGGATCCAGCAAATATACATTATTGACTATCAACTTCAGTTGTGAACTCAACAGAAACCTTTCTAGCTATACCAAATTAGTTAAAAGTATACTGAAACTCTGCTTTTTTAAATTTCAAGGTTGTTGAAATCATTTATGAAGCCCATAACAAGCTGAATGCCACTCTAGATAGCCAATGACAAAAAAAGTGAATTTAACTCTAATTGCAGAACATCAATCTGGCTTTCAATGTGGATGGGACTAAGAGATTAAATACAAAAAATGATTAGGTGAACATGAATGTAGATTGATAATGCCTGATGAACTTTGCAGAAAAATTCTTAGTACCTGTCCTAGTGACCAGGAATCCCTAGACAAAGTATTGGGTTATAAAATAAGTTCATAGTGTTTTCTACTGGTGATTTAATAAAAACTTCAGATTCTTGTAAATATTTTTAATCAATTATATATGACCCATTTTGATCTATTACATGTTGCCATATTTTAGGTATTTTTTTAATTCCATCCTCCCGGAACATCTTAGATTTTTGCGCAAAGAACTTCTCTATGGCGTTTTGCAGTCCTTGAGCAAATTAAAGTGTTTCCTATAAAGAGTTTTGAAGGGCCCAAAATAAGTGAAAATCTGTTAGGGCAAGGTCTGGTGAATAGGATGGGTGGGGATCACATCCCAGCCAAACTCCAATAATTTCTGCTGGGTCTTCAAAGACACGTGAGGATGGCTTTATGATTAGTCAATATGCTGGATGCTTTTGCTCAACCGCTGCCTTTAATTGTTCTAGCTGGGCACAGTAAACTGCGAAATTAATGGTCTGGTTAGGCGTAGAGTGAGGGTTGTCTGTGCTTGAATTTGGTCATCATCAACAGTTGAAGGACGACCCGAGGAAACCATTTATGGATGGTGCTTTCTCCTAAGTCATCATTGCCATACACACTGCAAATTTTGTTAAACTGTCTGTGCAGCAGATTTTCCTTTTCGGAAATAAAAAATCATTAAATGACGAAAATGAATTTGATTCTCTTCCATTTTGAGCAAGCATGGCACTTAAAGATGAGGAATCTCGGTTGAAACTGGCGCATGACAGCATTTTAACTAATCCTTTTTTAGAATATGTATGTAAACATTATTGGCCAAGTAAACATGATTTTATAAACACAGAGAGGATTAAATTGAAATATTGATAAACACTACGAACTTATTTTACAGCCCAATATAACTAAGAAATATTCCCCTTAAAATTCTAACCAAACACTGGCTGATTTCTTTTCTGTTCTCAAGAATCAAGACCAGCTAGGAAAAGTTGTTTTAGGACCATTATATACATCTAAACCGCTTTAATATGAGCCTTAGTCCAGGTTCTTATTGAACCGTTCTATGGTTCATAGATCTAGGGTATGGGAATAAGTTTTAATTTTTTTTTTTTTTTTAATGTTGAAATTGTTATCTCTTACATCTTATCTAATCTTCCATACATGGATTAAGAAAGGGTATTAGTAAGGTAATAAACACAGTACATAACTTTTGCTTGGAGTGTTAACATCTAGATTTCTTATATCATGGAATATGTTCCAAAAAAACAGCATTTGCGGGAAGTTCTGCTTCACTACTATCTTTTAAAGAAAAGTGCTGCAGAAACGTATCGCTTGTTTGTGGATGTTTATGGTGACCATGCTCCATCGGAGGCGACTTGCAGATATTGGTTCAAGCGCTTCAAAAGTGGTGACTTTAATGTCGATGACAAAGAACGCGATGGTGCCCCAAAAAAGTTTCAAGATGAGGAACTTCAGGAATATCTTGACATTGATCCTTGTCAGACCCTTGAAGAGTTGGCTACAGCATTAGGTGTTGATCGATCCATCATTGGAAAACGGCTACATGCTCTGGGAATGGTTCAGAAGGCAGGAAATTGGACGCCATACGAGTTGAAGGAAAGGGATATTGAAAGACGTTTGGTCACTTGCGAAATGTTGCTTGATCGACAAAGAAAGAGTTTTTTGCATAGGATCATCACTGGCGATGAAAAATGGATTCACTATGACAATCCTAAACGTAAACTTGCATGGGGGAAGCCAGGTGAACCAGGTCCATCAACACCCAAGCGCAATATTCATGGCTTAAAGGTGATGCTCTGTATCTGGTGAGACATGCGGGGTCTACTATGAGCTGTTGAAAAAGTCTGAAACTATTAATTCCCAACTTTACCGACTTCAGTTAATACGTTTGAAATGAGATATTCAAGAAAAACGACCTGAATGGTGTGATAGACATGAAAAACTGATTTTGCAGCACGACAATGCTAGGCCTCATGTTGGTCATCCCGTCCGGACATACCTAGAACAGGTCAACTGGGAGGTCCTACCCCACCCGCCGTATTCACCAGACATTGCCCCTTCAGATTATCATTTGTTCCGGTCTATGCAGTCAGCACTTACTAGGCAGTGCTTTACCACATACGAGGATGTTAAAAAATGGGTCAATGACTGGATTACGTCGAAAGATATACAATTCTTCGTTCGAGGAATCCGTTTACTGCCTGAAAGATGGGCCCAGGTTGTCGCTTCAAATGGAAATTATTTTGAATAAAGTACTTTTTTATTTCTCTATTCCAATTTGTTTTTGTTTTTTTCACCATAAAAAAAATTAAAACTTATTCCCATACCCTATATCATTTGATTCAGATGTTCAGCAAAAATAATTGACAGGCATGTCTTGAGGTAATTTCTTTAGAAACTATGAATACATTAGACAAAATATAGAAACAAGCTGGAAATATAAGAAGAGTTCTATTTGGAAACCAAAATCATAAAAAGGAATAACAATAAATAATTAGTCAAACAAATAGCTACATATGAAACTCTGTTATAAATTCGATTCACCTCAAATAGAAACAATTTTTCTTTTTCAATTTTTTCATATTTTCCTGAAATTATATTTTTTATTTGTTCCATATGATCATACGTAAGCTTGTACTTTTTAAACTCATCTTCTAATTTGTTCCTGGATACCAGCTCCTCAAAAATTTTCAAAGACATATCTTCATGCTGCAACAAAATTTAAAAAATGAAAACTCAATGAAATTTGAAATAACATACCTAAATTATAATCAATGGTTTCTAACTGCTGACTACAGACTGCATCAAGGCCAAAAAAATTTGCATATATGGTCCATAAATCCGGACTTTTTCAAATAGCTATGGTTGAAAAAAACTAACACTTTCAGATTGTCATTGTTATTCATTTATTTATGCCTATATCATGAAACTAAGGCTAATGAGGATCCCATCCTTTTAAAGCCTGGGTGGGACTAAAGATTCTATTTAATGAGTTTGCCACTAAAAAAAAATACTATTCCCCAGGTGGGAATCGAACTCATGACTCTAAGTTTACTAAAGTTCATTAAGACCAACACCTTAACACATATGGCTAACCTCAGCCACTAACTTCAGAGAAATAAATTGTTTGAACTCTAATTATCATTATTCGTCATAATCAAAATAAAATATAAATAAATATAATCTGTCACACTTCCCATTAAAAGAAAATGTTTACCTCATCCACTACTTTAACAGTAACAAACAACCTTAAAAATGTATCTAAATAATTAATTAAAAAAAGCCCTTACATGCCATTTTTTTGAGTTTTTGTTTTGATTATTGATGAACTGCTCCCAAAGATGAGAGAAAGGGCCATGCCCTAGATCATGGCAAAGAGCTGCTATTCTTACACACAGTTTGTCTTCACTTGAAACTTCCACTTTAAGATTGTCCAGCATAAGGCCAGCTAAGTGATATACACTGTAAAAACCAAATTAAAGATCAATGCATGAGGTAACCTTAAATATACCATCATTTAATCCAACTGCCACAACTAATTTATAAGAGTATAGGTGGTATTAACATAGTTTTTTTTTTTTTTTTTTTTTTTGTTTCTTGGGAGAAATAAGTGCTCACTAATTATTTATTCAATTAGATACAAAATAGTCAGTGAAATATTTCCTAAATAAAGATTTAAGAATAAAACCATTTTTATTTCCTCTTGAGGCTAGCTGGTATTTTCATGAAGCCACAGAGAATTGGAATATAGAATGAAGTGATGAAAGTCAGAAGTCAATGTTTAGAAATTCAAACTAAAATATTTATGGTATAAATTTTATTTTAATTATTTTGAAAGATGGTAAGTATTACAATTTCTAACATTATTATATGGAAGAAAAATTATTAAGAATTGCAATGATGTACATTTTGTATTAAATAGTCATTAAATGAAATGAATAAACCATTTCATGTATTAGCAATAAATCACCCTTATTAACAAATTTTTATAGATAAACATAGACTATAATTCCCCTTTATTTCATACAGTTAGTTCAATCAATTGTATTAAAATCAAAATAAACCTGTTGATTTTTATAAAAGAGTCCCTCCTTTATTTATTAAAACTTATAGATACTTGTGTTTAAAAGTCGTTTTTAGGGTGAAGGTCCAAGATTGTTTATAGAAACTTGCACGGTGAAAGGATCAGGAAATATAATGGTCCCCCTTGCCTACTCTACAAAACTTACCAACAGAGGCATCAACAAAATAGAGAGTACTCCTCTTAAGGTAAAAACTGTTAGAGAGACATCCCTCAAAGGTCTGAATAAGCAAAAAGACATATGATAATCATTGGCCAATAAGACATGACAAAGGAGGGATAGAAGCTTAAATAAATCAAAATACCAGAAGCTCAATTACAATGTCATTTAATACAAATAAATAAAAATATATATATTGCAAAGTTAGTGCTCACCCAATACTGTGTTCAAATCTACTGTGATTAGCTGATGGATAAACCAAGTAGCAAATTCCACACTGCCTAATATGTCTTAATCTTTGAAATTCGGGTGTGTCTATAATTTTTGAACACAAAGGGTCGACCAAAATTGTTCCATGAACTGGATCATTGAATGTCTACAAAACAAATTTAATATTATTATTGTAATTTATTAACATCCATTTTTTGCTACTATGGCTAATTGGAACGAGTTATCTATAGGTTACCACCCGTCTCTAGCCAGGGTGGCACTAAGGATTTTATTTAATGAGTTCATCACTAACTAAATTCCTATAGAACTCACCACTCTAGGTTACCATGTTAGATTAAGGCCAATGCTTTAACTCCCACAACTAACCTGAGCCTCACAAATTGAATACATAAATCCTTTGAAGGAATTGGAAGAAAGTAATGCAAGTAAGCATAAGAAACTTTTAAAACTTAGTAACATCTGTAATTAACATTAATTAATAATACAAATATATTAACAATTTATTTTCAATATTTATGTTATTAATCATACATCACCAAAATGATGATTTAATAATTAAGAAAACTACTTTTTAATAAAATGAATGTATATTACATGTGTCAGTACTGATTACTGGGAATCCTTGCATAATTGGTTTATGAAATCATACTTAAATTATTAAATGCAAAAGTTCCTCCATAAATTGTATTTTCAAATATTTTTCAATGTAATCCTGCAAATTTTTTTGTTAAAAATGAAGAAAATATTTGAAAAACTGTAGATTCATAGTCAAGCCAAGACAGTATACAGAAAAAAATCTGATGTGGGTACCATATGGTTTCTTGTGCTCCTATTAAATTAAATAAACATAATATTTGATTGTATTTCACTTAAAATTACATCATTTGAAAGTGATATACGATACCTCAGTTCCAATTCATTGGTTTGGAAAATGGCGTAGAGCATAATTTATAGATCTTTTTATGATAAACAAAGTTTAAAAATTTTCTCTACTATAAACAGACACCTTTTTTTTTTTTTTTTTTTTTTTTCAAACTTCACTAAGGGACTCCCCCCCCCCAAAGTTGAACTTGTTAAAAAGAGAATTTACACAACTAGATGATACAACAACCCCGAATATGAAATTTTAACATTCTAAGGTTAGCCAATTTTAACCTGTGACAAAAGAATACTATCGAAATCTGAAAACTGATATAATTTTCTATATTACAATACTTACTTTACTTCATAAAGGAAGTTAAAATGTGCATATCCTCTCTCTAAAAAAAATGGCAATATTACATATTAAAAAGAATTAATTTACCTATTGCATTAGCAGAAAATAAATAATTTAAAAATAACTAAAATATATTTTTAGCATTTTCCTTTAGTGAATAAGATATTACTCTAGATCATATGTAAAGACCTAGACCTAAGACAAGTTAGCTTTTCATGATGCTCCTAGATAACAAAAACACTAATTGTACAGCTTTTTTTTTTTATTCTCAATACTTAATTGTTTCATATAAACTACAGATCCAGTTCTTTAAAGGCTGAAATCATACCAAAATGAGTGAGAGTTTAAGAAAGGAGTAAAATAAAAAGTTTATCTCTGTTACAGATTGAAAAATGTTTTATAACCAATCTTGTTAAAACCTATTATTCTACAATTGTTCTCTCTCTCTCTCTCTCTCTCTCTCTCTCTCTATATATATATATATATATATATATATATATATATATATATATACATACATAAAAGTACTTACATTTTCTCTTGCTCGAAAATGAACAAAGTTATTTGTATTTTTCAGAGGTATTAATGAATGAAAACCATGTAGAATTATTCAAGTTTAAAGATAATATTCTCAAAAGCAATGTGCATAAGGGATTATAACACATTTGTTAGGTTTAGTAAGCTTGCATGCGGGTTATTTATTTTATGAAAAATACATTATTTGCTTGATCAAGACAAATTATTTACCACATAATTTGATTCAGATTATTTCATTCATACAGTAAAATTTAAGTCCCATTGCAGAAAAGATAAATATTAATATAATTACTACAGGAGTTATTTATGAATTTCAAAGACATGCTCAGAAAAAATATGTCCATCAGAAAGAAGCAAGTTGACATACCAAGTAAGTAGTCATTAAGAGAGATTAGGAGAGAAAGCTGCAGCTGCAATAATAATACAAAAATGTAATAATAATAATTATTAAAAATGAGAAAATTAAAAAAAAATAAAAAATAGAGCAAAGTAAGTAAGTGATTATCAGCCCTTTCAGCTTTATTCATAAATTAACTTGAATTTCTTGTATGGCATACCTGTTAAAATCAGTCCTATTAAGTAGAGTAGAATGGCTTGTGAAAAGAAGGGAAATTGTCAGACTGCCCAAGGAGATACGCATAATACACCAGGAGGAAGTGGAATAGTAAGATTAGGCACACGTGGTTCAATGGCCTAGAGGAGAGATAGCTTAAGATCTGTAGAGTAGCTTAGAGAACATACCAAAAATAGCCAACAATGGTGCTGGTAGATCCCAGATTTGTATAAGACTGTATTGCTTGAAAATAAATTTAACTGTAATTCCATTTAAAAGTAGAATTAATATTTAGTATGTCTAAGAGTAGTACAAATGATATACATGTGGATAGTACTGTCCATTATCTTTTCAGGCACATGCAGGTTAAATTTTGGGGGAAACTCATAAAGTGTAATCCTTTTTTTAAAAAAAGAAGGCATAACCTTCTTTTGAAATGATGATATAATCATAACTCAAGATTAGAACCCCAAAACATTGAGAAGTTGTTAAAATTTGTTATCATTCAAAATTATTGTTTAACCCTTTATAGGGCAAGGACCGTTATAGCAGCCACCTGCCACTCTCTTTCAAAATCGGAGTTAGAGTACTGCTAATAGTTACAAGGGTGTCCACTAGATGTCAGGAGAAAATAAGGAATTATTCCTGAATGTTCGACCCTCTGGAGCCAAGATCCTCTTTCCTGGCTGGTAAATCGGCTCTTGCCCATTTCAGGTACCTACTCAGTTAGTATTGATTTGAAAGCTCACAGTGCATTACCTGTTGTCATCTAAATTCTTTTCCTCCAACAAAAAGTAATATAATACTTTACTAAGATATTCTTGATCATGTTTCAGTAAATATAAATTAATAATGTTTTGTCGCACGCGTGTTCTATGTAAAGTAACTAAAAAAAATACGGCTCTGCCCTTCCATTTTCACAATTTTACAGTATAGAAAATCAGGAATATTTATTTTTCATTTTTTATAGTATTTTTTTTTTTTACGTTGTTTACAAGTTAAACAATGAAATTTGACATTATAAATAAATTATATTTTATAACAATTTAGTATTCTCAAATATGTTTGATAGAGTGATAACAAACATAGCATGTCCTGGCAGAAACAGAAAAGAGCAGGTAATTGAAACATTTTATACAAAAACATTTGCCGAAACTATTTAGTTGTAGGCACAATGGACAGGAGAAGGTAATGAGCCGTATCCTTTCCCTGCCGGGTGAGGAGACAGGAAGAATTCTGCCATATGTTAGCCAGTAATCCCTGGGCAGGCTAACCCCCTTAACGAGCAAGCACCACTAGAGCGGCCACTCAAATAACTTATTCTCCAATTTTTTTTTAACTATTCTGTTATTATTAATAGTTATTTATAGAAAATACCTAATATATATTTTTGGAGAAATATAATTTTTCTGGCAGCCAGCAAAATGTGCCCTATAAAGGGTTAAAATGATTCCTGGGTAGCTCAGAATAGCCATGCGTAAAGGCATTGGTACAATACAATTGATAAAAATACAGTCGAGGGTTCAATTTCATCATGGGCAATAGGAATTTATTTAGTGATGAACACACTAAATAAACTTCTGTCCTACTCTGGCAAGAAAAGGGTGGTAATGAATAGCCACAGTAATATGAAATGGACCCTAATAAATAACAACTACAAATTATTCTTGTGTTAATGTTACAATTGATCCACATTTTACAAAAGCATCTTAAAACATTTTGAAAAAATAAATGACTACATTTAGTAGTAATTGATTGATTTATTATTATAATACATTTAGTTAAAGAATTCATGGTTAAATCCCCAAAGGAATACAGATTAAATTTATTTAATATATAAAACCTGTGATAAATGTATTAGTTTGTCAGATAAGTAATGCATCTTATAGCAAAGGTGCATGTTCGATCCTGGCAAAATTTAATAAAAGAGAGAATCTAAAAAATGACCAACGTAAATGTTCATTGGTTTGCTGGTAAATAAATATACGAGAAAACAAAATGTGAATGTGGTTACTACAATGTGAATTACATTTGTGTTTTTCATGCCCCCCCCCAAAGAAAAAATGTTTGTAATAAAACATTTCTATTTTTTCTAAATTTTTTCCTGTTAAAAAAAATTATTGAATCTTCCGACACTCAAATCCAGACCCCTGACTGCCAAGAGTAGCTGTCAATCAAGTTACAGACTCATTAACTGTGAATTCAGTTTATTTTTTCTCTTTCATAAACAACTCCCATTAGTTTATTAAAGAAAGGGCAATGAATGAATCTATTCAACTTAGAATACAAAGTAGAGTACTTCGACTAAGTTTAGACACTATTTTTACTAATGGTATGGATGGGTAAAACTGTCAGTAAACTTTTTTTTTTTTTAATATTTCTTCATATGAGAGTAAAATTTATTGAATCCCCTGGGACTCAATGCCAGATCTGGTTACCTAGGCCAGTATTCAATTACCAAATTCAATTATTTTTTTTATAAAACAATCTGAATAGTAACCAGTAGTTTTGACTTTGGTACTAATCAAAGGAAATTGGTTGAGTTCTTGAGATATGAAGATTTTAGTTCTTCTATACATTTTTCATTTAATGAAATAAGTATTCTTCTTTTCCAAATTGACTTTCTGCTCCAGCAGTCATGTTGTCATGCTTCATTGTGATAATTTTCTGCAGCCATCTTCAGGCTATACATCATAAAATGCATTATCAATCATTTAGAACCTGGACTATGACCCATCCAGAATGAAAATAGTGGTGATGTATAGACTAATGAAGGTAGCCGTAGAGCTACCGAAAATTAGCACAATAAAGAGTGACGAGAAGACTACTGGAGCAGAAAGCAGGTTTGGAAAAGAAGAATATTCAGCCCAGCGAGGAATTCTAAAAAACGAAATAAATATTCTAGAGCGAATGATACCTTGAGCGTCAAGACAGTGGTCTTGAGTTGCTCCAAGACCACCATGTGTGAATCACCCAATTTCCTCAGTCTAACATAAATTTCTACCAAAAAATTGAACCAGTTAACAAACGGAAAATGAAATTTCATGAATAACCACCATATTCACCTGATACAATAGAGTTTTGTAATGCAGAACGCTTCAAACAGCAAGTGATAAAATAGATAATAATTAACAATCAATATGTGAACAAATTTCTGTAAATATAAAACATTTTCACATAATGTAAAAAAAAAAAAAAAGTTTCTAGCATCTTTTTAAAAAACATTTAAGGTGATGGCTATAGAAACAAAATGTCAAAATAATTATAAAATGGAATTGATACTAAAATTAGTTTATTATATAATTTCACTAATTAAAGAAACAGTCTAAAGGAACAAAAATCATTTTCTTTAACACTCTGAAATTTCAAGTAATATATAAAAATTAATTCAGGCGATTTATAGTTAGAAGTTTAAAGCTTTTTAAATTTTATGTTATTCGGAATAGCCTGCTCCAATTAGCCTTCATACCATATAGCATGTGTTATATAATTGGCAAAAATTAAATAATTAAAAATATTAATAATATAAACATAAAAATACTGATAAATAGATTCAAACGCACTCACATTTTTTCTTCATTAATTACTGACGGCCTACAATATTTTCCTTTTCTTCAAGTTCCTCACTCAACCTTGTCAGCCGGGCAAGACTGAAGATGAATTACAGTACAGTTTGCATACTCATGCTACTACAAAACAGAATAGTTTGAACCCTCATGCTACTGAGGTGTTGCGCCTTTTAAACAAGTTGACCTTGAGTGTGTCTCTCCACAGTCCCCCTGATGCCTTCATTAATAGTTAGTCGCATATAATCATTGGATACCCTCATCACCCAGGAACATCTTATTCATAGAAAAATCTAGGCTTAGGGTTTAGAGTCATACATACCATGACTTATGAAAACGATTTTTAAATCAATTGATAATTAAATAGAGTAATAAACTATCTTCCTTTTCATTATATATTCTTCATTTAAATATCCCCCTCTGACAGGTAAGATGCCAAGAACAGGAAATACAAACTGTCTATGCATTCAAGTTATAAGTTTATTTTGCAGCATCAGCAGGGTTTAGCCCGGTAGCAACTCTATAGGCACGCTCTACGCTCTGAGGATGGGAATTTAATTCCCGAAAGCGCTAAGCATTTTTAAGAAATAAATTGTGTGGGGCCACAAAAAAGTGTTTCTAATTAATCTGATTCATCACCCTCACCACTAGCTAAAAATAAAAATTTTGCTTTCATCCACATGTTGGTTATAAAAGTTGAAAACTGCCTTTTTTGTAATTCTCAATAAACCTCTATTGCATTGCAGTTATAAAAAAAAAAAAAAAATAGTTTTGGGACTTAGTTATCTAAGGCACTAACTAAACTAATTCATTCATTTTAACAGATTTCACATATGATGCACTTGCAACCACACACATATATATATACATATATATATATATATATTTACTGAGTTTTTGAAGTACTTATTTTCACCCCGGCAAGGACAAAATTAGTAATCTGAATACGAGTAGCCTGAGTTAAGATAATGTGGACTCTTGTCATCTCTCATTCATAAATTAATTATATGATGCTTTTAAACCAAGAAACAAATTTTGTTTGTTTTGACCCAACAGTCTGTGCAAAGTAAGTAGACGAGGGGGTGGGAGCTTAAGGTTAAATTAACTAATCTAATTTCTGTTCTGTTTCACTGCTTCTCTGATCCTATATTAATTAGTAAAATTCCTGCTCTTCCTAAAAGAATTATTTTTTATTTCCAATTATTACATTATGTCACTAGTATGTAACATTTTTTTTTTCTTTCTGTGGCATTTATTTATTACTCCTACAGATTTTGGGGGACTGGTATAAGGAAACCTTTTTCCTGACTGCTACAAACCTTTAACACCAACAGTTTGACAACCCCTCTCCCCACTCCTTAGGCCGGGAGCTCATTACATTTTTTGTAGCAGTTAATAGCACACTTTCTACTTGCAATGGAATAAAAAAAAAAGTTTCATTTTTTAACTAACCACATTCCATATAAGAACTTATAATAAAGAGCCATATCGGTGGAGTAGTGTACATGCTAACTATTGAGAACAGGTAGAGAGCAATTAAGAAACTAGACCAATAATTTTAGCCCGTCTTCCCTCCTCTAACTTATTTTATGAAGCCTGCTGTTTCCCTTTATAATTTCAACCAAAACTTGTTGCTTGAAGTTTAAAAATATTATTTAAAATCCACTATTATTGCCGAAAAAATAATTAGAGCTAATTGAGATTATCAACAGATTACAACACTTTTCATGCCAGGGTGGGTTGAATGATTTTATTTTATGAGTCGGTCCTCAAATATTTGGAGTACAGTCCTTTATGTGATAATATAACCCGGCTGCCTCTGATTTAATAGATTATCACATTTAAATCAACCAATGAATTGATGAATGGATTTATTAAGTGAAGAACTAATTAAATAAAATCTTTAATCCCATACTGGCTCGAATAGAGTGGTAACCTATTCAGATTAGCTTCAGTAGCATAAAACGAGTTAAATATCATTAATCTGGTAAACAATTCACTTGAGGTTTGTTTTTGTTTTTTTTCATTCCTTTAAATGTACCCAGTATTGTGATTAAAACCAGAAGGGATGAAATAATTGATAAGGAATAGTAATAGATGGAAAATTATTATCCTATTATTTTAAATGATCAAAAAACATTCTAAATAAAAGGAATTGCAATCCTGTTAGACTTAATTACAGCATGTATAAACATAAAGGAAAAAAAAGTATTAAGGTAATTTAATCCTATGGAACCATGTCCCATGGTTGGAAAAGATAAACATAATATAAATTGTAATGGAAATTGAGTCCTTATCTTACTCAATATAATAAGACAGCGAAACTTTTACTCCTGCCTTAACTCACCATGTTGATAAAACATATATATTTTAAAAATGAATATTAAAGTTGGGAGAAGGATTAAATAAATGTAAATAGGCTAAGTGACATGGACAATGACTAGATAAGGTAAGGTGTCCCCTTGACAACGAAGGTTTGATTTATGTTATATTGAGGTTATAAACATATGTTTAAGCAAAGAGATATTAGCCATAGAGTTACAAAACATAATAATTTTGAACCATTTTTGGGGCTGTTGGAAATACCTTAAGTGAATGTTGTTGAAATATATTTCTATTGTTTATTCATTGGCATGGAGAGGTGGAGCATAGTACTATATGGCGGACATTCACTGTTATAGTGGTTGTGGGGATTGGAAATCGCGGGTTAAATGGACCAATACAAGTAGTAAGAAAGAATGATTTTTTTTTTTTGAATTAACAGTATTATAGTCCTACTAATACTGAACAAAGTGAATGCTCGACTTGCGGGGAGCTTATTTAAAGAAGAGCTAAGAGAGGATACGAAACTTTAATTTACAATGACCACACATTAGGGGCATTTGAGTTATGTTTTCGATAATCCTTGCCATTGGCTTTATTTGAATTGTTTATGAATAGCTCTCTGCATGGAATACCGATTATTATTATTATTATTATTATTATTATTTAGTAACGTCCACTTTTTGCAACTCAGGCTAATGGAATACCGAGTGCAGAAGTACTGTCACCATTTTTCTCCCACTTATTATCTTCGATTATTATTTTAAATTATTTTCATTAATAAAATGATATAATAAAAGCCCGTTTACGAAGTGGCTGCATAAACTGAACAGATTTTCCACACACTACTAATCTCATCTCACTATATACGATCTAATTCTAAATAAAACACCTATGAGTAGAAGTGGGGGTTTACTGAAGTCTGAAAACAAGAAAGTATGAACAACTCTTAATATTTGAGTTACGAAAAAATGTAAAAAAAAAAAAACTATTTTAGACCACACTAATAGTTTAACAATATGGATTCTATAACATCTTTCAATCTGAGATATGATGACGAAGATATTTTGAATATTCGAATTCCACTTCCTTCAACCCTCCTATTCTTGATCCCATTACAGCCTTTATCGAATACGATCTTTGGTGTTGACTGAAGTGCTAAACTATCGAGTACGGAATAGATCAATAAACATTTTCGAGGTTAGGAATTAAAATCTTATTTGATGACACCATCACACAATGTATTTACATGTCCCCTATCCCATATAGTTAAGTTCCGTTGAAAACAAGATTTGGTAAACTTAACTAGTCTATGGTGAAAGGTAGACAAAAAAATGAACACTTCAAATGAATATTCAAATCATTTTTATTTCTCAACTAATTTTGCATCCATATGACGCGCCTCATCAGGAGAAGTTTAACTACACAACAACTAGATAGAGACGTGGTACTAAATTAACGGCTACTTTTTCTGGGAGAATGATAAATTATTTTTCAAGCCATACAATGCATTTCAAAAAGATTTTAATCTACAATAGAGCATTAAGAGCATTTCTTAGAACCTCCCCGAAGTACTATAAAGAAATAAAGAACACTTTAAGACAGATATTCAGAAAAAAAGACTAACCTGACGAATTAATTGAAACTCAAATGAAGAAAGCTGAGAAATGTACTCACTTACTGTACTCTGAATTAGTGAATTATATATATTTTAATATATTAGAAACTTTAAAGTGATATTTAATCAATTATAAATTTATCATTTACGATTTAGAGTACTCTTCATTAAGGATAATCAATATATTTTATTTTCTTGAGATTGGTAATAATGCCGCCGTCAATACCTTTTTCGGCTAAAGTGTAGTTTAGTCCCCCGTACGCCATCTTGTTTCATCACCGTCTAAGTATCCAACAAATTAGGCGAGTTAAAAGAAATTAAGTTAAAATTAAAATCCCCACCCTCGGGTAAAACCACCAAAACTTTTGAATGCGGTCACTAAAATCTAAAGTGTTAAAAAAGATAAAGTTAGAAAAACAAAATGGCCGCGGTCGTCATTTTGAAAAGTGCGCTCCCAAGGAGGGGGGGGGGCGGACTATACTACACTTTCACCTCTTTTTCTATTAAAATTATGTTCTTTTATTTTAGAATTGTTTTGCATTTTTTGGTCGTTTAATGTTATCATGATTTAAAACCGTGTCATCTCCTTTTCTCTTGCGTTAGTTGAGGAAATTATCGTCAAAATATTCGTCTACAAATTTAAAAACAGTTAGATTGACGAAGGAATACTTTTCATCTTCTATATTGAGTTGTCCAGTTTGATCTTTTCTATTGTAGTATAGAGATTTCTATGCTTTCTTGATTTGATTTTTAATTAATTCGTCTCGGTGTTTTTTTTTTTTTTTTTTTAATTTTGGGAAATTACAGTACAGTGTGAGCAGGGATCAGTAACAAGTAGGTATTCATTCATGTTTCAATTATACCAGCAGTGTGTAAACACCACCCCGATTGCTGCTGTTATGTTTACTAAGACAATGAAAACATTTTTCGTCTCTTCGCAAAACGCCTTATAATTTTATTCGTTCAAATGGATTGGTTCCAAAAAAGTTTGTTGCACTAATTGTTACAACAGATTGACCTGAGGAAAACAGCGCCATTTGCTGCGGCCCTGGATTCACTGGCATCTCACTGATTTTCACTTCTGTGTGGCGTACTAAAGTAAAAACATACAAGTCAATATTCTAATTATCCATCAGCTATAAGACCAAAACTCTAAATAAGAATCTTTGCCAAGCCCAGTGCTTCCAAAACCTATATTCTATCAAGAGTGAGGAATGTATTTGATTGTGCCACAGCCTCATCATTTATACACTGTTGATGGCAAAAACATTTTGATCTTCGACAAACTCACGTTGTTTCCCAGTAAGAATTTGTCAGGTATTTGGAATTGTGTAAGAGTAAATCTCACTTCGTGGATCTGGACTTCACTCGAGGAATCTCTTATAACGAGCCGTAAACATCTCTTATTACAGGACCAGACAGTCAACCCTGATATCACTTATTTCGGAAGATGGAAGTTCATTGTTCTGCTCTGACGAATGCATGGATGAAAGAATGCCATGCGACTTCGGCAAAGGAGAATGTTTATAGACTCATTAAAGTTGTATTTTTGGCCAATAGGGTTTAGTTTGGAGCGGGTTGCATTTTGAGCGGAAATGAGAAAATCATACATCTGCCGAATCCCTGTTAAAACCCGTCACGCAGGGCAGTGCAAAGTAAGCAGATTTCTTAACTGAAGTTTATCAATAGATAAATATACATACTGCAAACACTTAACACCACAGTGAATATTACGTGAATAAATGCAAATAGTAATGCGAAATCATTCAGCCAATTTAAACAACCTTCCCCGGAAAGCGTCGGAATTGTAAACAAACAGGTCGGCCAACCTCTGAGACCGGAATATAGAAAGAAATATTCTTCATCAGGAAGATACACAATTACGAAATATATTTGAATATATCATATTAATTTTAATGAAAACTATTTAATATATCTAGTACTATTTATAATGAATAAGAATAATTTTTATCACAATCCCTCAAAGTTTAGTAATCAGAGAACTAAAGATTTGGGGGCTATCAACAGAACGTATTTGCGTGTATCTCGTATAATAAAGGTCTCTTGAAAACAATACTTGGTACTTAAGCTTCGAATAATGTGGTTTATTATATAACAGAGTTTTGTTTATGAAATAGAACCATGGGGATGGTGAGGGGGGGGGGGCGCTTCCACAAAAATCGCGTCATGAGGACGTTCTCAATAGCTGATTTCCCTAAAGGAAATCTGCTAAAACAGCATGACTCCAAATGGAAACATGGATCTGACTTAAAGTTTTTACTCGAAACACAAGTTTTCGTAAGCTCCCAAAGCATTTTCAGGAATAAAAGGACTATATAGCATTTTTGTAATCGAAGCAAATACATCAGTAGTGGATTGCCATTGGCTATATATACATTGCAAGTGAAAACAACTTTGCTTAATTTAAATTCCTGAAGGGAGAACCTTGGTCTCCTTAATATACCATTTTGATATAAATTGTTTATTGCCTAAGTGGTCTCAACTGATAGATGTGCCATTTGAATATATGTAAGTGTTACGGAACAAAGAGAAGCAAAGCAGCTTCGTTAAATGGCCGATATCACTCGAGCATGGGCCCTCCCAACATTACTTATTCCTTTTTCTTAGTTATTAAGTTTGTTGACTTTTACAACTTCAAGGTAATCTAGACATCCACGCAGTGTGCAGCTTCATTTCAGGAAAATAGGTTTGTCGCGTTCGATGATTTTGAAAATGTATTTTTTTAATGCCTACTTTATGTAAGAATGAACGACAAGGGCTATCTAGTTAGGTACCCGTTTCTATACAGCTACTGTGGGATTAAAAATGTATTTAGTGAGTTCTCCAAATACATAAAATGTCCGTCACGCAGGGGCTGCGTAAACTAAGCGGATTTCCCTCGTGAAGATTAATAGCAGATACACCTATATACTGCTAACACAACACCACCGTGAATATTAAGTGAATAAATACAAACGGTAATAAGAAATCTTTTCCTGCCGGCGGGAAGCGTCTCAAATGTAAACAATCATGTCTGCCAACGGCTCAACGGAAAGTTAACGAATTTGATCTTTGCTTTTACATAAAACGACTAAATATCAAGTTTGGTAACGATTAAACAATAATTGCGACCGCTAGAGCGGTAACTTACATATGTATATGCATATATATATATATATATATATATATATATATACAGTTTTGAACGGACCTCATTTTCGTCATCTCCTGGGAAGGATCGATGGACGAAAATCGCGTTGAAATAGAAATTGTTTAGAATTACTAGAATCGGGAAATGAATTGAGATAGTAATGGTTTCCCGACGAAATATAATCAGATCGATGAATTATGACTAGCATTTCTGTTATCCGAAAATTAATGAATCTAATTATGGATTCTCGTCAAAATATAATTATTGGATAATAAGAAGCACTGAATAATCCAGCCTTCAAATTAGTCATATTTATAGTTTTAAGCACAAAGCCTGGAAGAGCTGTTGGGCGAATGTGGATGAATTTACTATCGTTCTTGTAATCAAACAAATATAGTTTCCAGTCAAAATAAAACGAATTTGTCATCTTTGCACCAGAAGAATAAAATGTGATAAAATTTTATTCAGGCATTCTGTTGTAATGCAAAAGAAGAAGGTGTTGCACGAACTTGGAAATAATTAGAAACTTTGTGAGCTTTGTTTGTCTGTAGATATAAAAATAGAGGAATTCTTATTAAGGTTACTCCAAATCCCACTTTAATCAATGATAGAGCGTAATATAGAGGAAATAGAAAGTCTAGGAAATATGCCCTACTTACGTCACATGGATATAGGAACAGTGATGATTCACTGAGGATATAGTTTGAACTAAATGAAGAGGAAATCTCAGGAAATAAGCACACGTGGAATATGCGTTGAGACAGGTGTGTGCCAGAATGCAACATTAGCAGTATTGGGAGGTATCTACGAGAAATGCTACTGGCTTATGATAAAACTAGTGTTAATACAAACCAGACTAGCTTTGTGTACTTGATACGAACGGCTGGGAGAAATTATTCTTCAACATACTTTACAATATCTATTATTTTTGTTCGGATCGAAAAATGTTTCAAGATTAAGATCAATCATGTGAATAAATTAATGTTATACCAATTTCTGATCCATAATTTTCTTTGCAAACTGAAATATTGAGTTATTTCCATTTATTCTGTTTTAGCCGATTTCCCTTCAGGGAAATCAGCTATTGAGGTCGTACTCATGGCACGATTTTTGAAATTTTTCTTCAAATGTCCATCGATCCTACACAGGAGATGACGAAAATGAGGTCTGTTCAAAACTGTATATATATATATATATATATATATATATATATATATATATATTTGTTACCGCTCTAGCGGTCGCAATTTTGTCTTATCGTTCCTAAACTTGATATACAATCGTTTTATACAAAATGAAAGATCTGATTCGTTAACGGCTGAAATCTGACCAGGGGGGGGGGTTAGAAGGGGAGAATTTCGAAAAATTTTAATACCTCCGTTATTATGCGTCGGATCGAAAAAGTGCATAGAACCAATCTTATTGCAAATTTAATGTTCTGTAAATGTTGTTATGTAGTTACATTTTTTCACTATCTTCATTATTAACCGAGATATTTGCATTTTTTAGTTTTCGTCTTTCAGTAAACCCCCACTCCCACTCATCACATATTAACAATATGCTATTATGATATGAAGCACTTTATTTGAAGTCTATATACCAAAAATAAAAGTTCTCATTGAACATTTATGTTTTGAGATAAATTCAGATATGTGACGCACGTGGGAAATCTGCTTAGTTAAGGCATCCCCTTCATGGCGGACTTTTCAGTCTTCAGTTAATCCCGACTCCTACTCATCCGATTTTCATCTAAAGTGACTGTATCAAAAAGTATCTAATATTCAATTTAAACTTCAAGTTGTGTGTTCTTATAAAGGGGGAAATAGAAAATAGAATGTGAGTTGACTCATCAACGTGTTATTCTAGTAGTTGGGAGATATGCTTATAAGCAGGAGTCACTTCCATGCTTACATACTACTCGCCGTTACCATCACTCGACTTCTTCAGGATACAAAACACTACATACAACACAGCACTAAATAGCACTTACTCCATTATGCTGAAAGTATAGTTTTGTTAAATACCTTTAAAAATGTATTGTTTTCTCCGGGCAGAATTGACGCCAAGGATTCCATTTTAACTAAGAAAGATTGATATCTTGGACATTATAGATTTCCCATTAACCCTTATCATAAAAAAATACATTTAACACTCTGAGGTTCTAATGTATTTGATATCTTATCGATGTTTTCTTCATATAACATTTCAAAGCTTCTTTCTATGAATGGACACCTTGACCATCTGAGGAAACGCAGTGGGGCCAATATCATTTGTACCTGTGTCAAATTCTATAATGCCAAAATAAATTTATTCATCTATGCGATTTATCGTGAGCGTATGGAGTAACTACGTGAATAAAATAGCAGAGAACTTTGGTATTTAAAGCCACAAGCAAGACAGCCTGCTCTATTTGATCACAAATCTTTCTCACAAAGTCATGCTTTTCATGATCTTCATGAATAAAGACAACCTTCTTTGTACGTAACAAAAGTTCAGAAGAATAAATTTAAAAATGCTCTTGTACTATTTCCTCATTAATGATCATAATCAAGGGGAGTATATTAATCAAAAGGATCGTGTTTATTATTTCTGAACACAGTTTAACTATAAAAATTTCAATTTACTAAAAAGCTCATCAGCAGCATATACAACTTTTCTTTCCAATCCTATCAATTATTTTTAAAAAATGCCCATTTTTGAGACCGATCCGTAATCTTGTGACAAATGCTTAATTTGGGTACCTGGGAGCCATTATTTTTGCAGAGTTGTGGCATTTCAGAGTAGATTAGTTCCTCGTACTCTGATAAGAATGCCTTGCACAGTTCAGCTTTGAATTAGCAGATTTCCCTTAAGGGAAATCAGGCTATTGTGGTCGTACTCAACAAGCGATTTTCGAAAAATTTCCACAAATGTCCATCGGCACAACCTAGGAGATGACGAAAATGAGGTACGCTCAAAATTATATATATATATATATATATATATATATATATATATATATATATATATATATATATATTTGTCTGTTACCACTTTAGCGGTCGCAATTTTTGTTTAATCGTTACCAAACTCGATATATAAGTGTTGTATGTAAAAATAAAGATCAAGTTCGTTAACCGGTGAAAGCAGACTGGGGGGGGGGGGGGGTTAGAGGAGAGGAATTTCGAAAATTCTTAATATCTCCGTTATTATGCGTTGGATCAAAAAATTGTATAGAACCAATCTATGCAAATGTAATGTCCTATAAATGTTGTTATATTCATATGTTTTTTCAATATCTTGATTATTAAGTGAGATACATGCATTTTTTTAGTTTTCGGTGTCCACTAAACCTCTACTCCTCCTCATGTCATATCAACAGAAAGCTGTTATATTATGAAGCACTTAAATACCAAAGCTTAAATACCAAATACTGTTCTCATTGATATTTTACGCCATGTATTATGTACATGTACATTACCATGTGAGATAAAGGTCTCAACGCTTTAACTCGGCTAACTTGAGCTCCAAAGTTAATATTAGAATTAGAGACAAAATGTATGGAACAACAATTGTAGAAAATTAAATTTGAAACGGCTATGTATCATTTTTGCCTTTGAGACAATAACAGAGATTTCGAATTTTTCATTTTACGCTTCCTCTATGCCCCCATTCCTTTTTATCAGTTAAGAAATCTTTCTTATTACATAAAATGCTTAAATATCGTGTTGGCTGACGATCAAAGTAAAATTACGACCGCTAGAGCAAAAAAACAAACAAATTTATATATATATATATATATATATATATATATATATATATATGTATGTGTGTGTGTGTGTGTGTGTACATACATATTTTGAACGGACCTCATTTTCATTATCTCTTAGATAGGATCGATGTGCGTCTTGAGTAAAACATTAATAGCTGATCCCCGTAATAGAAAGGAGGCTAGTGAAATCTGTAGCATTACCCTGGTTGAAAATGGACTTAGCCTCTAAATGGTGTTATGTTAACTATATAATCATCCAGTTACAAGCGGGGTATGAAGGCTTCAACATTATAATAAAAGAAGAATAAGTAATATCATTTTAGATATTAACAATAATTTGGGTAAAAGTTATGTCAGTTATTCTGAGCAACCTCCTGCCATCAAATTCGTGGCGTCTGCTCAGATGTTGTAGTGGCCATATCCAACTCCATATCTATAGAAGTCTAAATTTCAGGCTAAATACACTATCTAAAACTATATTTCATATTAAAGAACAAATGTTCAATTTGTCCAAGATCCAGATATTTTGGTTTGGTTTGGTTTACGGATCATAAAATATTTACTCTCTATTATTGTAAATAATGTGACACAGAATTGCCCATTTCATAGGAAGGTCTTGATTCCATTGACAGCAACTTTTTTATTTGACAATTTTCGGCTTCTATTAGTTTTCTACCCTCAATATAAAGCAGTTCGCAATAATTAATTTTTGAAAAGCTTTATTTTTATGAAATATGTTGAGGAATTTCACAAGACACTCTTTCAAATATTGTTCCCGAATGGAAGAGCAGAAAAAAATGTAAAAATATTTATAAAGTAATTATTGGGAGGCCATCTGGTGGGCGAAGAGGGCGTGGCAGAGAAGCGTAAATGGCAATGATCTCCCCTGACCTTGTCCACTTAGGCCAATGTCAGGGCTACCAATCTACACGCTTGTTTATATATATATATATGTACATTAAAAACAGTGAAACATCCAGCAAGTGTGATGGTCTGGGGATGTTTTTCCTACTTTGGAATTGGCAAAATAAACTTCATAGAAGAGACGGTTAATGCAGAAAAATATAAGAAAATTTTGGAAGAGAGTTTTTTGGAGGAGAATTCATTTTTCAAGATGATTCTGCTCCATGCCATAGAGCCAAATCGGTAAGTTAATTATTTATTTATGTGAAAAAATATGTTAGCTGTAAGATACATTATTTTCTATTGCCTTTACCATTGTGTTTTGGATAAGTAAAGCAGTTTTTAAGCGAAAACAAGAACTCCATACAACCATGGCCAGGCAATAGCCCAGATTTAAATCCCATTGAAAACTTGTGTATGATAATAAAGAAAAAATTAATATTACGAAGCCTAAGGATAAAGGTGAGTTGAAGCAAGCAATCAAAAATGTTGGAATGAGGAGAATAGTGACGAAATCATAAAAAATTTGGTTTGGGACCAGCCAACCAGGATCGCCTGAGTGATTAGGGCTAATGGTCGTTCAACAAAATACTAATTTATATTAGTATTTCAATTAATGTATTTTTAATGATTTAATGCCATTTTTCTAAATAAATTCATATGATTATGTAAAAAAAAACTGTTTTTTTCTTTATTTACTCATTAACACTAAAAATTTCATTTATTATTTTATGAATATTATTAATTTCTTATTAGGGTTTTAACCATTTTTCAAGGCTAATAGCATACTATTTTCTTTTACAATAGATTTTAAAATTATCAAAAGTCAAGAACAACATTAGTTCAAGGAGATCATTAATTAGTTTTAAGTGATGCAATTTCTATGACCACTACTGTATATAGCTGTGTGTTAGTGTATTCCTTCACTAATGGCAATAACCCCCCCCCCCTCAATTCAATTTATATTATCGGATCACACACACACACTATATATATATATATATTAGAACAGACTCCAATTCCGTCATCTACTAGGATATTTAAAAAAAAAATTTGAATTTCATGTCATAAATATATTCTCAATGGCTGATATCCTTTCCTATTCTCTAGTACTTTAAATATTCTTTTACTGTTATTTTTTTATTTCGATTTCATCATCGCGGTCAGAATTAGAGCTATGATTATTGTTACTAGTGTGTTTGGTCAGTTGTTATATTCTTCCCTTTATCATTAATATGTTTACTAAGACAATTTTCCTTCTGTTTTATTGACACAATAATCATTAATTATATATAACCAAAATCGGACAAAGAGTGTTGGTTTAAAGAAAGAGTAAAGTTAAAAATAACACTTGTCCTATTATCATCAAAAACTACTCGTCGCATTTTTTTTTTTATTGTTAATGAATATTGATTACCGAATATTGTTAAGTAATGAATGATCTACAATTTGTTGTATAGACATTCTTTTCTATAATAAGTAGCGCAAGGGAGTTATTTTTCTTTATCAGAAAACCCCGAACTCAGCAATGTGCTTGTAGCTTTATGTTGTTAGGTACATCACTAAAGATATCATTCCGAGTTACGATCTTAATAGAAGAAACTTAAAAATGGAGAAATAAATTCGTCAATAGAGATGGCAATTCCTGCAAGTGGAAAATGTGTTTTGTCTAACCACGGAAATATAAATTCTTTTATTGGCGCATAGGCTAGTCTTAATGGTAATGGCGATGATCTCAATAAACCGAGTGTGGTCTGTTCTGTTCTCACATTCTGGATGGATTCTCACATGGACGATGGATATTAACTTATGAAAATAAAATTTTCAGGTTCTGTTTACATACGGTTCTAAGTCACTTATAGAATAGAATGTTAGTTGAGCTAATATTTCACTACTGCTGCTGATATTTCAGGATGTAGGAAGTCTATTAGTTGAGTTTACGCGTCCCATTCGAGTCCTACATTTTAACTAATTTGTGAGTTATCTCATTTCTGAGATAGTGAATATAGAAAGTTCAATTTTTGACTACCAAATATAATTTGCACAAACTGACAAAATGAATAAACAAAGCGTCGAAACTTAAGTGCTCTTTTTCGATTACTGAAATTAAATTCCATACGATTGAGTTGACCTACCCAATCCAATCTCATGGCGGAAAGTCGAGAAAAAAAAGAACAACACCAAATGATTATTAAACTCATTTTTATTTCTGAAATAGTTTTGCGCCCGCATGCCTAACGAGGAGAAATAGTGCACTAAGGTGATATCCACCGACTAACTACATCGGTATCTACAACCTCCCGCTAGCTGTATAAATCTGTGAATGGCTTACAGAAAGTGGAGGATCAAGTCATTTGATTAATATCAAATTAAAAAACTAACGGGACCATTTACCCCAAAATATAAATAAATAAAATAATTGTCGTTAAACACTTTATATTTTAAGGAAAATTTAAAAATCGAACAAAGACTGCTCAGAGAAAAAAAGAAAACACTTATTTTATTAAAAAAAAGTCCGTCACGCAGGGGCTGCGTAAACTAAGCAGATTTCTCACGTGATGTATTACAATAGAGAAATTTCACGAGAGCCAAACAGTTACGAAAACGGCCGAACTAGATTTTGGCGGGAAACTCACTTTCGTCCCCCAAATTTAATACAAACGCAAATATCTCGGTTAATATTCAAGATAGAAAATAAATGTAAATAACAATATTTATAGTAAATTTAATTTGCAATAAGATTGATTTTGTACAATTTTTCGATCCGACGTATAGTAACGGAGATATTTCGAATTTTCTAAAATCCTCCCCTCTAAACTCCCCCTCCCACTGGTCCGATTTCAGCCATTAACGAACTTGATCTGCCTTTTTACATGAAACGACTAAATATCAAGTTTGGTAACGATTAAACAATAATTGCGACCGCTAGAGCGGTAACAGACAAATATATATATATATATATATATATATATATATATATATATATATATATATATATACAGTTTTGAACGGACCTCATTTTCGTCATCTCCTAGGTAGGATCGATGGACATTTGAAGAAATATTTCGAAAATCTCGTCATGAGTACAACCTCAATAGCTGATTCCCCTCAAGGGAAATCTGCTAAAATAAGTGTGGCTGCTCACCGATGATGAGTTGCTGTACACACCATAATCATTAATCTCATGACATAAAATAATTCTTATTAAAATAAAGGGGAAGCTAAAATAAATATAAAGAATTAAAAAGACTAAAACAACAGTTAACAAAAAAAAAAATAAGAATAAGTATATAAAATTAAAAATACAAAGAAAATACATAAATAAAATAAAAAGCTTACAAACAAATATGTATATATATATATATATATATATATATATATATATATATATATATATATATATTTACACGGAGTCCACTGTCATTTTCTTGCATCTTGCAATACTATTTTTTATGGCCGTCAGCATTTTGACGATGAAGTGTTTAACTCTGTGGGGACGATGGATGATATGAAGTTTGTACGCGGATAGCTGCCCATGGACTGACTGGTCCTTGCGGCAGATGGCTGCAACATCTTTTTACTGACCAATCATTATTTCTGGAAGTGGGGCATAATTTATGTTCGAGTTCAAAGCGTTTGCTCACTTTAATGTGGATAACACATTTTCATAAGAACGAAAGCGATTGATTTTGGGGGTATCCTTTAAATGATACCAAAACCCTCCCATTCGCAAGTCACCCGATCTGGAAATGTCATTTCTCTGAAGCCTTCCCTAATTTTTTTTCATATTCAATTCATGCATTGCAATATCCATATATAGTCTCTTAGCCCACTCACTAAATCATTTATTGAAGAAACTGCGTGTCTTCGGCTTGGCTAGCTTTTTTGATATTGATAAATGTTGCAGAGTAGCTTCCCAAAGACTATACCTCTGTATCTCCTGGAGGTGCAGAATATAGTCGTTGGATTCGCGGGAAGTACAATTACACCTTTGATACTCCGTCGAATAATAATGTCTATAGAGTCCAGTAACTTTTAAGTTTAATTAAGTAGACTGTTTGGAAAGGGCAAGTCAGAGTCGGGGAAAGTATATTGAGTATATACAATGTTTAATTTTTTATCATATTTTAAGTTAGTCGTGCTTTCTGTTTTTTTTCTTCACATTCTCCCAAAAATACGCATCCTAGATATTATATAATTATTTATTTTTGATTTATTCATTACCAAAAATATCTCATCTCCAATCTCTAATGTAAATTTCTTTCCAAGAATAATTCATTTTTTTGGGTTGATTTCTAAACCTATTTCCTCACTTCCCGGTGGATCTTGTGAATAATGTTTTCTGCGTTCTTTAATGACAGTGTTGTCAGTGCCATGTAATCCGCATAGCCTAGGAGTTATTGTAGAATAAAACAGAGTAAGCCTTTGTTAAACTTGTAGCCGTATTGCTTAGCCATTTGTAAGTCCATGATCATTTCATAGAGATGGTCAAGTGATAGATTAAACAAGGTTGGAAACAGAGATCCTACTTCTGGCTAACTTATAGTACTTGAATTTCATGAGACCTGCGAATTTTATTACCTGTAAGAAGGACTGAAATTGCTCTTTGAAGGTCACTAGTCACATCTTTTGATCTGAAGCATTGAATGATATGCCGTGGCCTGCCTTGTCCGAAACTCGAGTCTCGTCCAGCAAAGCAAGAACAGCGAAAAGCTCTTGCTAACTTTTTAATGAATGGATAAATTCGAGAAGTTAGATGTCCTAGAGGA
The DNA here is from genome assembly GCA_019009955.1 of Riptortus pedestris. Taxonomy (NCBI): domain Eukaryota; kingdom Metazoa; phylum Arthropoda; class Insecta; order Hemiptera; family Alydidae; genus Riptortus; species Riptortus pedestris. Next base: position 88,322,168 of record CM032230.1, on the reverse strand, counting down.
AAAACTTTTTAAGTGTCCTAGAGAAAGGAAACTATGGCAAATGAATTGTAAGAACAGTGTAATACAGTCGATAGTATGAAATGGGAATGTAGAGAGGGGTGAGGACGACAAATTATGACATGTACCTACACTAAATAGAACAAACATTCACGATTCTCTTACAGAAAGTGTGCTCGGTGCCAGATATACGATATAATAAACATAAAATCAACAAGGACTACTACTGACTGAGCAAAGACACTTGTTGCACTATAACCATATTAGTTAAGAAACGATATCCTTGAGCAGAAATGGTGGTTAAAAAATGTAGTGTAATATAATTATCTAACTATAAAGAAATGATCTTAGACAATAAGTTAAAAATCAAATCGGACTTACTCTTTTGTTTTTGAATGAATCGCCGTTCATGATGAAGCTAGTAAATCTACTTACTTCAACAACAAACCAGGAAAATAATACGTTTCGCTCTTGACGGAATAGGTTTATGTTTAAAACAGCTACAGGGCCCAAATTTATATCACGCATTGAGTGGGGATGTTGATAAGAGTCCAGTTTACGCAACTTAAAAATAAATGAGGTTGAAGTACATCCTTAATATTGATAACTGATTAAAAGGCAAAAATGATTAAATATGCAGTGTGACAACGTGATTAGTTCCCTACAATTTTTCTATCTGACTTATAATAATGGAGTTATATTGAATTCTCAATTTTCTATTTTAAATCCCCCCCCCCAATTTCAATAACGACAACATATCACAGGAAATAAGCTTTAAAATGCCATTTAAAATCCCCCAACTTCTGCCAATTTAGCATTGATTTCTTTAATTATTTAAAGGTACCTTTTAGGTACCCTCCTCTCCAGTAATGCCTGGGAGGCTGACAAGTCCACTTCACTCAGGTAAGTGTCCTCTCCTCATTATCAACCATTCGGTCAGATCCGACCCACCGTAGGAAATAAGTTAGGGGTCGGATCCGACCCACCGTAGGTTCTATGCTTTAGATTTTTTCATGATTATTTCTACATTCCCATAAGAATGCACAATTTTTTTTTTAGAATGGCATTCAATAAAATTTTCACGACCCCCGGAAGAAATTTTGGAGGAGTTTCGACGCCAAGAGAATGAAGACATGTTAGAAGAAAACGAGGATAGTACATCCTAGTAGGAAGATGAGATATTACACAACGTTGAGGATGTATTTGATGCTGATGAGAGTGATGATGAGTGTGGATTCAAAAATGACCAGGTTTTTGACGATGATGAAAGAAGTTTCGATTTCGGCAAGAATGGGGAAACCCTCTGGACCGATAAGCCGATGCGATCAAAATTTTCCAGAGTTCTTGCAATTAATGTGGTCAGAGGAAATCCTGGCCCAAGAGGAGAAGCAAGAAGCATCACGGATATTTTGAAACTCTTTTTACTTTTCATTGGTGAGGAAATGATAAGTGATGTAAAGCACACAAACGAAGAAATCGAACGGACGCGGCATTCATTTACCGGCGATGTTTCGTATATTTCATTACAAATAATGAAGAATTTAAAGCCTTTCTTGGCCTCCTTTATTTGAGTGACACATTGAAAAATTCCACCCTGAATACCAAGGAATTGTTTTCCCAAATTTATGGTACACCCATGTTTCGATGTACTATGTCCCGAGCACGATTTGAATTTATCCTCGAGAAATGCATGTTTGACGACAAGACAAAAAGTTTTCTTGAATTTAATTCTCACTTTTGTTCCTTTATTTTGTATTTTTTTTTTTAATAATTTAAGTATATAACTTTAAGAGACTGTCAAAATTTAGTGAAAGGCTATGAAGACTGATATAAGTATCAATGTTAACTTTTTTAAACATTAAAGTAAATAAAAATATTTTTTCTTAGTTTTTAATCAATATTTATCCTTTTCCTGCATAATTGATGATTTCTTTAGTGATTACGCCCTTCAGGAGCCAACATATTCGGATCCGACCCACCGTAGGAAATGTGGGAGGAAGAACCACCGTAGGAGACGAGGGTTAAAATTAAAGAATCGGAATGGAATCCCATTTCAGGAGAAAAAAGTCCGTCACGCAGGGGCTGCGTAAAATAAGCAGATTTCCCAATTGATGTTTTACAATAGAGAAATTTCACGAGAGCCGAGCAGTTAAGGAAATGGCCAAACTAGCTTTTGGAGGGAAAGTCACTCGTCCGTTAGCCGCCCAGATTTAATAAAAATGCATATATCTCGGTCAATATTCAAGATAGAGAATAAATGTATATAACAATATTTATAGTAAACTTAATTTGCAATAAGATTTATTTTGAACAATTTTCCATCCAACAAATAGTAACGGAGATATTTCGAATTTTCGAAGATCCTCCCCCTCTAACCCCCCCCTCCCACTGGTCCGATTTCAGCCGTTAACAAACTTGACCTTTCTTTTAACATAAAACGACTAAATATCAAGTTTGGTAACGATTAAACAAAAATTGTGACCGCTAGAGCGGTAACAGACAAATATATATATATATATATATATATATATATATATATATATATATATATATATATATATATATATACAGTTTTGAACGGACCTCATTTTCGTCATCTACTAGGGGGGATCGATGGACATTTGAAGAAAAATTTCGAAATTTCCGTCATGAGTACAACCTCAATAGCTGATTTCCCTTAAGGGAAATCTGATAAAAGTCCGTCACACAGGGGCTGCGTAGACTATCAGATTTCCCACGTGAAGTTTTACAATAGAGAAATCTGCCTAATAATAACAGTAGTAGTAAGGGGCTTTCTAGACCTATTCACGAGGGACGAATAGTTATGGAAACGGCCGCACTAGCTCTCAGCCGAAAGTCCCGAAGATAGCCGACTTCTGCCGACAACACACACAATACAAATGCAAATATCTCGGTTAATATTCAAGATACAGAATAAATGGATAGAACAATATTTATAGTAAATTTAATTTTCAATAAGATTGATTCAATACAATTTTTCTATCCGACGCATAATAACGGAGATATTTCGAATTTTCTAAAATCGATTGATAACCCTGATAAGTCGAAGTAAGCGACCATACTTGATACAATACCGGAAGACGATTATTGTATGAAGATAATTATATGGTGTGAATAAGTTACTGTATTTCTCAGAATGGGTGTGTTCAATAACACAGTCAGCTTTTCATAGGTCACAATATATTTAGTCTTAATACCTTTGTCAGTTGATCGCCCAACAACAATAAGCCTCTGATGAATAGTTTGCTCAGACCGAGTTCGATGAAGGCATCTACGATGAATTCATTTCTACGACATGATGAATATATTTTCAATATTTATTGAGATATCCCTACCTTATGTAGAGGCGGCCCAGCTAGGAAGCTTCAGTTATGCTTCAACTCTAGCAGAAGTTGCTACTAGCTTTAGATCATTCAGGTAATCTATAAAGTAATAACTGACGCCAACAAGCCATAAGTACTGATACATTAGGTGAATTAATAATTTAATTACTTTATATATGAGAGAAAAATAATGTTCTTATTGGACGGGAAAAAAATACTCCAACAAAATATCTTGTATCAATATTTTGGATTCTAAAAATTGTAAAAGTTTTGTAAACGCAAGTTATAGATTAATAATAGTAATAGTTAGGTGATGTGTTCAGGGGTAGGGAGTTATTTATCTGTACTGTAAAAGGAAACGATCTGGAGGATTTTCCGCTAAATTTTATATTCACCTGCTATTTATTTAATAGGTCTTCCTTCATGTGTGCCTACACAAATTGAGGCAGCAGAGAAACAAAAAGTCCATCACGCAGGGGCTGCGTAAACTAAGCAGATTTCCCACGTGAATATATATATATATGGATAGATATATAGATATGTATATATATAATTTTGAACGGACCTCATTTTCGTCATCTCCTGGGTAGGATCGATGGACATTTGAGGAAATTTTTCAAAACTCGCGTCATGAGTACGACCTCAATAGCTGATTTCCGTTAAGGGAAATCTGCTAAAATAAATAAGTAGTATGCCTTTGTCATTAACGCCTTTTCACAAACGGCTAAGCCGAGTAAATCAGCAAAAACCAGAAAATTCGACATCTCAATATCAGCTGATTTTAATTCTAGGTGTTTCAAACTTATGTTTGTATATGTTTTTCGAACTAAATATCTATTGACTGATTACACCGTCGGCATGTATTGCTATTTTGTTTTTAGAATTTAACTCCGAGCATTGACTGTAATCTAGGAATTTAAACTTAGGATTGAAAACATTTAACCTCTTGTATATTCTTTTGGTTTTTTATTTTAGAACATTTCCTCTAAGGGAAATCTGCTATTGAGGTGGTACTCACCTATCTACCTAGTAGATGACGAAAATGAGATCCGTTCAAATTTATATATATACTTGTCTGTTACCGCTCTAGCTGTGGCTATTTTTTTGTTGTAACTAGTACAATAGCACTTGGAGTCTCCGTGGTCAAGTGTAATAGTTAAGGTTGAATACTGAAAAAATGAGTGAATGAATAATGATGGAACATTAACGGGATAACTATCTATTAAGTATTTCATTATGTATAGCAGAGGAGGGTCAGAGAAATGTTTAATCTACTGGTGTACTATATTTAATTTCGTCGAATATTTTCATTTAGCAAATTTAAATTTGACAATTTTCACTATCATTATTATATTTTAAAATATATATTAAAATAAAGGCAACTTTATTCAACTGAGGCTAATCAGAAGGCAACCACTCTTTCCAAACCAGGGCGAATCAAGGGTTTGATTGTGTTGAGTTAATATATAAATTTCATTCGTCCACTTGGGAATTAAACCAAAAACTGAAACTTTATAATTATTTTTAGAAGACATAAATCTATGTACTGTTAATTTATAATATGGACTTCAAAATAAGTAGGCATACTACATTATTATTAATCATATGTTACATTGTGTGTGATATATTCTATAGTTGAGTATTTACCTTCCCTCAGAAGATATAATATCCCATCACGAGTTAGCCCATTACCAAATATCGTGACTCGGAATTTAATTTTCACAATTGAACTTATGTTCTATCCAAAGGCAAAAACGATTTTATTGTCCTTACATCTTGTTAAAACCTTAAAGGGTATTATTAAAAGAATACTTTTATTCTGGGACGAGATAAAAACTAAAACTTCCGTAAGCTTTTCAGAAAAAAATATGTTTGTGTTTAAAAGAATATTTCAAACCGTTGTTACTTCTTTTTCTATGATTATGTACTATCTTTTAAAAAATAAAATGCTGTGATTGTGTAATTAAATACGGTTATTTTATTACAGTTATATTAAAGGTTTATAATTCCAGTTATTAGTTTATGAGCTATTTGAAATGTATGAGATAACCATGTGCAGCTCAACTCAAATTGGGATTGGAGGTCATTATACTAGAATGTCTATCTACTGAGGTTGTTATCGAGTTCCGATCAGCTGTATACTTAGTGAATTTACAAGTAGCTGAGTCAGGTATGAATGACTCATTGAAATGAATATAATTACAGGAATTTGCCCGAGTACAAAATGGATTTCATATTGTTCATTGATTAACCCATTAGTGCCCACGAGCAGCTTTAGCTGCATCAGTTTTTGAAAATCTACCAGTAGTGTTGATGTTGTTATTTTTCTAAGTAATTTGGCTTAAAGTGAAATGGGAACATTCCTTGAGACAATAGGGCTGAGAGGTGGGATACCTGTTACAAAGAAAAGGAGCTGTGACTACCTTTTTCACCCTTTTCCCATCTTAGGTTAGTCCTCACTCAATCCTCCTGCTGGAAAGAGGTAAGTTGTACTTGTAATCATTATTATTTTGAAATTTGGATTATATATATTTTGTCTATAATATTGGTAGTTAATATGTGTAAAATATGAAGAAGAAAAAAAAAAAAAACTAGCCCAAATTTGATGTTGAATTTTGCATGCGTCTAAAGCTGCTCGTGGGCACATAGTGTACTAATTATTTTTATATTTCTTTTTCAGACTAGAAAATTCTTTAGCAATTGATGCTCAATAATATTTAATTATTAGTTTACTATTGTTATCAGGTTATCATACTCTTCCAAAAAGACGTTTATTTTACAGATGAAGATTGCAGTGTCCCATTTGTTAGTAATGCTATGAGACGTAATAGGTTTGACAATATTCTGAGATTATCTCCATTGTGCTGATAATTCTAAAATAGTTCCAGGAACTGACAAGCTATTCAAAATTAGACCTTTATTTGAATATTTGAACAAAAATTTTAATACCATTCCACCAGGTCCATTTTGCTCGGTTGATGAATCAATCATTCCATATGATGGGCGGCATTGCAAACAATTTATAAGGGGCAAGCCCATACGTTTTGGTTATAAGCTATGGTGCCTTGCTGACTCAAATGGGTATTTGCACCATGCAGAACCATATGTGGGAGCTCATACTCATTTAGCCAATTCCGGACTAGGACAAGGAGGGGACGTCGTTTTAGGGTTAGTAGATAAATGTCAACTCTCACCTGGTACACAATTATTTTTTGATAATTTATTTACATCTGAAAAGATGCTGAATGAACTTACCGAAAAAGAAATAGGTGCCACGGGAACACTAAGGGAGAATCGGGTTTCCACTAATTACTGCCTTACTGATAAAAACTGTTCAAATTGCCACTAACGGGGATTTACTAATTATAAGATGGAATGATAATGCAGTTGTCACGGTAATGACTAATACCATTCAAGGAGAAAATAAAACAGCAACAAGGTACTCATCCGAACAAAAAAAAATTAGTATTCCTATTCCTCTCGCATTATATGAATACAACCAGCATATGGAGGGAGTTGATCTAAATGATCAGTTTGTATCAACGTATCGGACTACAATAAGAACTAAGAAATGGTGGTGGCCATTTTTTGGCTGGGCAGTTGATGTAAGCTGTGTGCAAGGCTGGCTATTGCAGCGAAGGCTAGGTCGCAATATTCCGTACTTAGATTTTCGACGAGAGGTCGTAATATATTTGTTGAAACATTTTGGGACACCCAGAACTGGGCGAGGTTTTAAAAAATCGTATACAGCTCTTGACAGTATTCGAAAAGATAGGACAGATCATTTGATTATAAAAGGTATTTCCAAAAATAAACTATGTGTCCAATGCAAGAGAAGAACCATATACCTCTGCAGAAAATGCAGCGTTTCGCTTCACCCTGAGTGTTTTGCCCCTTATCATGAGTAGAAGAATGGGCAAAAAATGTATATATGCAATTTGTTTTATTTTACCTCCTTCGGTTATTTGTTTATATATTTTTTTTATGTGATTTATAATTTATTTATCCATATTTGATTGTTTTATTATTAGGTAGAGTATTTGTTGTTATTATTAGATAGAGTATTTGTTTATATTATTAGATAGAGTATTTGTTTCAGGTTATTTATTTATATATTTTTTTATGTGATTTATTATTTTTTATACATATTTCATTGATTTACTATTAGACAGAATATATATTATTTACTTATACATATTTGATTGTTTTATTATTAGATAGAGTATTTGTTTCACCTTAGTTTTGTTCCAAAAACATCTGAAAATTATTACATTGTATTATTTGAGTTTCTTATACAATAAAAGTGTTTTAAAAATTATATTGTTTTAATGAAAATCCTAAAATGCTTTTTAATGAGGCAATAAATGCAGGTAGTTCCAATCGAGTGCACCAAGTGCCCACGAGCATCTTTAGCTGCAGCCGGATATTCAGCACTTCCCTTACCATAAATTTTTTTAATTATTTTTCCCATTGTCTATAAAGTAAAACAATAGTAAAAAATAAAAAAAAAATAAAATCTATCGATTGGGCACTAATGGGTTAATATGTGAAAATTACTTAATAAGCGATAATTTTTCTTTACATTTTCATAACAATGAATCAAACTTCAAAGTGAAATTCCATTCATTTGTTGCAACTAATTCAGGAATTCATGTACGTAATATGTATTGCTATTGACGTGAGTTCACTCTTCTTTAACGTTAACACTCTTCGAATGTCCACATTTTGTATAACAATATTTCATATTATTTTAGTTTCGTTTTGATCACATTTACTAATATTAAAATGTCAATTAAGGTTTATTGATCCAATAATTAATTGAATACTCAGATTTGAATCCATTTCTTTAAACAAATTTGTTACTATTTAATAACGTCCACTTTTGCGCTACTAAGACAAATTGAGATAGGTTATCTACTGGGACAAAGAGTTCAACACTCATTGAATTCCTATTGCCGAAGTGAGAATCGAACTCACGACTCCACATTGAACAAAAAGTTCCAATGTTGTTCCTTATACCTTTAATATCACTTTCCAAGATCTCCTAGCACTTTTCCGGATTTCCTAGCAGGGAAATCTTAACGGTTTTCCAAATTTATTGATTTACGTTTTTTGAGAGACTTCACAGCCCGAAAATAGATAAATGATGTATAAAACAAACTATAATGACATTTGCAATTATAATTGAAAATTGCCATTTTGTATGTATTAAGAAACCTAAGTAAACAGAACTTTTAATTGATGGTCGAAATGTAGTAGTTCAGGCGCTTGTAGAGAAAATTACATTAGTAGGAGTGAGTGTTAGTAGAATGAAATCTAATATCTATCACTCACATCTGATCTCATCTGTTGTTACATTTGTTAAAAAAATAATAAACGTTGATTATTGGGTTTTTTTTATTGCAAAATTGAACACCAAAACTTTGTCGATTTTATCACTGCACAATTTATTTGAAGATGCATACACACTTGGTAAATTATACTCACAATATGCACTGATAACTTAACACAGTACAACAAAAAAACTTGGCCTGCACTGATCTTCACTAAAACACTGTACTGTACTGAAACTAAAACATCTTCACTAAAGCTGGACTGAACACTGTTATTCACTAGTAAGAAAACTGAGAACTATCTAACTGTCGGGCGAGCGGGGCAACTTTATATACGGGTGGCGAGTTCAAAGAAAAAGGGACCCAGACTGGCGTCGCCTAGAACATTCCATCGCTCCTGCAGGGTTGCATCATTTACTTCCTAACTTTTTAAACATGTGATTAAGTTTGCGTAATTTTTCAAGTACAGTTTTCGCAGCAATATATTCTTTATTTTTAAATAAAACTCCGTGTTGATGTGGGGATTTATCGAATACTGAAAACAAGAAAGCACGAATAACTAGCTTAATATATGAGTTATGGAAAAAATCATAATCCAACTATTGTAGAGCATAAATAGTTTAAAAAGATTGGTTCTATAAGATTTTTCAATGTGACTCATAATGACAGATATATTTTTAGAGTAATTTTCGAATTCCCCCACCTTCTACCCCCCCCCCCATTGTTGGTCCGATTTCAGCAATTAATAAATAAGATCTTTAGTGTTGAATGAAAAGGTTAAAAATTCAGAATTGTACAGATCAAATAAACATTTTTGATTCAAGAAATAAAATGTTAATTTAAGATGTCACCACGCATATCTCATCTACTAAAGATCTGCTAACAATAATATGTGGCATTTAAGCTTCGAAAATACGTTTCATGATAATCGCTTATGGTTAAAGTGCGATGACTAAAAGTATGGGTGACTGAAAAAAAAAATATTCAAAATAGAGAGAAAGTGTATTAAACACTATTTATATAAAATTAAGTTTCCAGCAAGATTGGTTATATTACATTAGTACAATTTTCGTTCCGATGTAGAATAACGAATATGTTTTGAATTTTCAAAATTCCAGCCATCTGAACCTACTTTCCACGGTCTGATTTCAGCCATTATCAAGATTGATCTAACATGAAACATTTATATATCGAGTTTGGTGTAAAACAAACAACGACCGATAGAACTTCAACAGATACATTATAGTGTTTTTAACGGACTTCATTTTAGTCACATGATTAGTTCGTTGTAGTCAGGTTGGACATTCAAAGACATTTTTCGAAAATCGCGTCAAGTGTTCAACCTCAATAGCTGATTTCATTTAAGGGAAATCAGTTGAAATTCCGATGTATTTTATTTATTTTAATCGTTTTGTACCAGTGGATATGTCTTCATGTTTTAAGGCAATATAGTCCGAAGACTGAAATGTTTTGAGGTGAAGTAGTATGTTTGAAGAATCCTTGTCGTTTGAGCATGCTCCAATGTTGAGCAGGATCCAGTTCCCTGAAAGGTTGATAAACACGCCAGGTGCATCTTAATTAGCTGTCCTCTACTTGGAGGTAAGGTTAGACCGCCTCTCCTTCGCTTCTTCCTTATAATAACAACACCCATTCAAATTTTGTGCGTGTTGTCGGGTAATGAGAAAACGCTTGAACGGTACATCCATTTTCCTTTATTTATAAAAAAAATTTAAAAAAAAAAAAAAAACCTGTACGTTTAAATTTAAGTTTGTTAACTGAGGGTCAATGGTAGGGAAAGGAGGAGGGCCGAAACACGGATTTGTGAATTTATCCTTTATTTAAGAAATACAAGCAATGTATGGGTTCTGTTTTCCAAAAAAAGAAATACAAATTAAGAGCTAAACAACTTTTTGAAACGGACGCTATTTTTCATATTCATAATAATCTTTCTTAACAAGATTTTTTCAGAGCTGGCTGATCACAGGCAGGAGGAGATTCCAAGCTTCAACTGAAAAAAATATATTAATAAATAAGTACTTCACTTAGGTGTTACGTAAAGTAAGAAGATTTCCCACATGGTGGTGAGAAACAGAACTGATCTCATCTCAACAAATATTCTCTATTCCTAAGTAAAGACCCAATGAGTAGAAGTGGGGGTTTACTGAAGTTAAAAAACATGAAAGAACTTCCTTAATACTCGATTTGCGAGTAATTGTATGCAAAAACAATTGTAGGTAGAGCATCAGTAATTTAACAAGATTATTTTTATAACTAATTATAATTATAGATAGTTAGACTTATAATAACGTAGATATTTTGAGTTTTGGAATCGCTCCCATCAACAGCCCCTCTTTCATCTTGGTCCGATTTTAACCATTAGCGACTATGAACTTTAGAGTTAGACGGATAAATATGGATTATTAAAATTTATGGATAGAACTAAATTTTTACAGAGAAATGAATATTACCAAGAAAACCCGGTATGAGCTATACCTGTTAATGCGCGCCATTCTGTAGAAGAGAATTTATTTATTTATTTGAAATTAGGAGTGAAGTTGTATCGAGGTCTATTTTTCACTGATCCTGATGCACTCTGTTTCGGCAGGGAAATAGCTCATATTTTATTAGTTGTTTAAAAAATTGTATTTATATAGACAAATCTTATTGCAAATTTATTGTTTAATAATTGTTGTTACATACACATTTTGCCTATCTTGAATATTGACCGATGTATTTGCATTTTTTGTATTTCAGTATTCAGGAAACCCTTTCTTACTACTTGTTATATTTTAAGTTGCTCTTAAAATCGATCTTGGCGAAAGGGGAAGTTTAGAGGGTGTAATAATTTAAAATTAGGAATATTTTGATAATATGAGTTGGGACGAAAAATGTTATATTAACAGAGTTATTTGTACTTTTTAGGTTTTAGCTTTTTGTAAACCCCAAGTTCTACTTATCCTTCTTTTCACTTGAAGTAACGCAGTCACTAAACTTGTAACAGTTTAATTGCATTTTACATCAGCGTTTTACTGTGGGAGAAATAGAGAATAGATGGCGTGATAAGATCATCATATTCCAGTGGGTGGAGAAAACTGTTTAGTTTACAATACACAACCGCGACGGACTTAATTTTTGTGAATTGGTGATGGCTCAAGTAAGAAAATCGCGTCTTTTTGTTTTTGTGAAATTCCTCTAAGTGAATTATGGTATTACTGTGCGTCTCTTTTCATGAAAAAATCAGCTATTGAGGTTGTCCTCTTCAAATACCAACGGATTTTTAGTATTTTTTTTTTTCTCTGGCAGTATTAGTAGCATGTCCCTACTCATGATATTTTAACGTAAACTTTTTATATAGACTTGCTCTTCATACTGGTCTTACTAAGAAAGAAATTTAGAACAAAATGTGAAACTATTTTATCTCCTTCCCTTACAGCCCCTCCATGTGGCAATTTATTTTCATTCTCTTTCCCTACAGAAAGGTGTGAATTAAATGCGGTCTACACCTGAAGTTTAGTTACAGTGATTTTGATGTCAAGAAACGTAATTCATACATAGATAGGATTAAGGTGATGCCCTGTACCAAGCAACATGGCGTGTGAGACAGTTGTGCGCAGTTTGTGCATACAAGCTAACGAACGGACTACTTGTGTCGAAGCTTATTGAGTGGCACCTCACTATTGTCGGTGTTTAGCATTTTAAGCGTGCTACGCCTCCCTGGCAAATACGAGGCCGTTCCTTAACCTAGAATCACCAACGGTTAGTGGGACTGCATATTTCTTCCCTCCAAAAATCGACAAGAACGTGAACGTCGAAGAATATGCCATCAAGAGGGTCACTAATTGCAAATATTATTAACTATTTATTTCTCATTCATTATTGTTGATAAAAAATAATACCGAGTAACCAAGTAAATGTCCAAAACGTCCGTCACGCAAGAGCTGCGTAAACTAAGAAGATTTTCCACTTGCTGGTATAACACTATTTTGATCTCATATCACTACATATTCCCTATTTCTACGTAGTAAAAAAAAAAAGATGATTACAAAGAAACGGTAGGCGGGGGGTTACTGATGGCCGACACAAAACAGTACGAATAACTCTCTCAATACTTGTTACCAAACAATGCGAATAGCATAACAATTGTGGTACTTCTATGGTTTATCAACATTGGTAATATAACATTTTACGACCCCACTCATAACGACAGTATTTTGATTTTTCGAATCCCCCCTCCGTTCTAAACTCCCACTAATTGACGACGTCATTCCGCAATAAATTTGCATTTATCTTGCATAATATTGGTCTCTTGGCAACAATATTTGGTATTTAAGCATAGAATAAAGTAGTTTATAATTAATATGACATGAGTAGGAGTGGGGGTTTACTAAAGGCTGAAAACTAAAACAACCAAATATCTTCTTTAATATTCACGATAGAGAAAATATTTAAACAAAATTTATAGGCAATTAAATTTTCAATAACATTGTTTTTTTCCCTTTTTCGATCCGACGTATAATAACGAGGATAATTCGAATTTTTGAAATTTCTCCCGTCTAAACCCCTCCCCTCCCCAAGTCCGATTTCAGCCGTTAACGAACTTCTTTTTTTTTTTTTTTTTTTTTTTTTTTTTTACGTAAAACGCGTATATATCGAGTTTAGTAATGATAAAACAAAAATTGAGATCACCAATTATCGCTGGCAACAGACTTTTGAAAGGACTTCTATTTTCGTTTTCTCCTAGATAAGGTCAATGGACATTTGACGAAGATTTTCAAAAATCGCGTCATGTGTATAACGTCCATAGCCTTAAGGGAAATCTGCTAAAACGGGAACTTCATTTGAACTCTCGATTCCCAGAAACGATTGCAGTACTTGGCCACTGAGTGAAGATATTAAAATATCAATATTATTCTCCACGTAACAGGGTCTTTCACGTTTTCTTGTATTTTTTTTTTTTGGTAAATATTTATTAAGCTTTATGTAAATCCAAACATCAATAAAATTGAGTATTTACTATAACATTGCGGTTGCACAGAGAGGTTCGATTCGTCTCACAAGTCTACATTCTCCTAGAACCTGACGAAATTTCCATTTCCAATCGCTTTAAAGTAAATTTTTAAAAACATCTCATTAAATATGGTTTTGGGGCTCAGATTAGCCATGCGAGTTAAAGCGTTAACCTTTATCTTACATGGCAAACCTAGAGCGGGGAGTTCGATTCTCGCCTGGGTAAAGGAAATTATTTAGTGACGAAATTCATTAAATAACATCCTAAAATCCCACCCTGATTTTTAATCATTTTAATTTTTGTTTTTTGAAAATATTTTCTTTCGCTTGCTTGGGACTCCACCATTTTCCTACCAGCATAAAGATGTACCAAGTTCCATTTTCTCCTGAATAAGTGAGTTGTTGAATCATGTAGTGTTCAATAAATTGAGTAGTGTGTTCATTGAACTCACTATTTCCCTGAATTATGTCGTTACTAAAACGGGTCAACGACCAACATACATTAAAAAAAAAAATCATATATATATTTTAAGAAAAACTTATGATAAATAACTTTGGGCTCACTGAGAAAACTCATGTTAAAATGAAAAGAACTTCAAACTTAACCCCTCCACGATTACTAGCTATTTACATTGTGTAGCATAGTTGTTTCCAAGGAGGTCATGCAGCGGTTTCCCAATGCATTCTGTATCGGAGTATCCAACAATAAATCGGGAAGAATAGAGAAAATTCAATCAAATTGATAGACTTTTCCGTTTAAGCTCCAGAGAATGAAAGGCTTTAGCCATTACGAGTATTCGGACTACAGATTAATGTATCATCAGGTCTTGCCTCACCGAAATGTTAGTAAAAATGTAGAAAAAGAGGAAACTATCGAATGGAATGTATGAATTATGAAGCGTGGGGTGACTTAGAATGTTAAGCGGAAGGACATTAATCTTCCTGACTAGCAGAAAAGGACCGTAAAATCTGGAGGTCCCCACGCAAGTGGGCTCAAGTAGACGCACAATTAATTGACTAATAGAAAAAGCGACATTGACCATAAACATAGTTAATAAATATTCTCTTCAATGACAACTATAGTTATTATTAGCAGATTTCCCTATTGTTTTAGGGAAATATACTATTGTTTTGATCTTTGTATTGCAAAGGTTTACTTCATGCCAATGAAGACAAACATTGAGGAGTAATTGAATACTATGTGAAGAATGTCTTCCTTCAGGAAAACGTTTAAAAGGAGATTCTTTGTAGGAACTCGTATGGAAGACGGTCGGACTAGTTCATTTGAGCTAATTATACCATTTGAGATCATCCCAACAAAAGGTAGGTGTGGTGTCCAACACTTTCCTACGCAAAGTTCCTTGAAGACGCCATTGTTCTCTTATTTATAGCGACTTCCAGAGGCTGCTATTTATCCAAATTTCCAGGAATAATATTAAGTGAAAGCGCCACTTTTTATTTCACATGAATATTAAAGAATTTTGAGAATCTTAAATTAGTATGATTGAAAGTATAAACTTTGGCAATGATAAGGCTAAATTTCAGATTTCTTTAATTCACGAAAATATAATACTCTTTATTAATATATAAAATAAAATAGTTACTTCTGAGAAGAATACTATTAAGAATATTTAATTTTATTTTAAATGTATTAACTTATTTCATTCATAACAGTCAGTAACATTTTAAATAGTATAATTCAATAAGGTTTAGTCTGTATTACATTTGGCTTTTTGAAGTGAAGTGATTAATAAAGTTCACAAATTTCTCTAAAGGGAAATCAGCTATTGAGTTCATACTCATAACGCGATTTTCGAAATTTTCTGCGATTTGAGATTTCTATTTTCAACGAAGAAATATAGAATTAAACTAGCACTGAGGAAAATCATCTATCATCACCAGACGCAATATTTTGATGTTTAATGTCACAATAAAGACCGAGATCTTTAAATGGCTGAAATTCGATCTGGGGGAGTAGGGGTTTAACATATAAGTGCTCGTTCCATCTTATATTCCTTGAAACGACCCTCCTCCATTGGCGTGGTCGTTGACCTCGTATGGTGAAATTAAAGACAAAAAAATGCTTCTGCTCTACTCAGGTAGCAATTGAATTGCCTCAAGATGCTGAGATTGATCTGGAAGAAACGAAAACACAAAGCTCGACAAAATTACAACTAATAAACATTTAGTGTGGAAATTTTTGAATTTAAGTCCGGCACGTCTGGAGAGTTATAAGACGTGTGTGACAACCATTAGCATACGAGTATGGAACAGTATACTTACATGAAGATCATTTTTTTTTATGTCGTGTTGTTGCCTTGTTCTTCTGTATTAAGATCGCTCATAGACATTTTTATAATACCAAGATGGGCTTTTTTCTCCCTAAGTGTTCCGAAAGGCGAGCAAACTTCTTTTAGAACAAATAAAAAGTTTCCTTCCTCCTATTTATATATTCGCAACTAGTTTTGGTGTGATCACTTCCGTCATAGACATAATATCTCAATTGTTACGATGCGATGGTGTAGTAATAAAAAAATCAATAAAATTCTTGGCCCGGCCAAAAATGTTTGTCCAGGGAGGACTTTCGTCCCATTTGAACGAACATAGTCAGCCCACAGGCTGGCCTCTGCTAACAGCTCAGTCCTCCACGACTCAAATAGATCCCAGTCTAGGGATTGAAGATGATCTATTAGATGGGACGAACGTAAAAATACACAAATATACCCCAGTACTGTATATTATGGAAGCATAATACAGTATACTCGTATTGTGGAAGCATAATATAATATTCAGCAATTGCCTGAAATAAATAATATTGAAAAGTTATTGTTTAAAACATTAGAATATAATGCGAATCAGGCCTAAACGGAATTGGATTCATGTGACTCAGTGTGAACACTCGGAGTAGCCTTGCAGCTACCCGTGTGGAATAATTTGTGATCGTTGCAAGGACATAGGTTCTTTAACGACACTAGCGCCAGATATTAAATAAGGTCTTTATAGTGCATAGCATGATTAGTAAACTGTTATTCAAATGGTTCGTATGAGATATGCATTTGATCTTCTCTCCATTGGTGAGGATCATCTGGGAGTTAGGGGTGTGTGGAGGGGAGGACATCAGAAAGAACAAACTGCCTGGAAGTCAGTCTCACTCAGGAGCCTTCCCAGTCTGCTCCAGCCCTCTCCCTAGCACAGGTCAGTACTTCACAAGCCGCTCATTCACGACTAATATTTTCTATTTTTTAATTTGATTTATTTTTTAATCTACATTATACCATTCTGATTTATATTATATTCCTCTCATTTATTTTCTTTGTCAAACTATACAAAAATTCCAGAGTTGAATCAGAATGATTTGATTTTAATGGAAATAGTTATTTTATACATTACCAACAAACTATTTCATTTAAGAGCATATCTTATTACTTCCTTAAAGAATGGAAATATTAAACTCACCAGAATTTTGGTTCCCAGATTTCAAGGGAATTATGAAATTATCCGTTTTGAACTTCCTTCAATTTAAAACACGTTTTGACTATTTGCATGAAGTCTGTACGTGTCTCGCATAACACAAGAAGTCTGTCACACAGGTGCTGCTAGCTATTCATATTTCCCACGTATTTACATTTATCTTAAAAAGTTCAATTAGATCAATATTTGGTATTTAACTTTCAAATAAAGTGTTTCCTTATATAACAGAGTATTGTTTATGTGACAAGTAGAAGTGGGGGTATACTAAAGGCAGAAAACTAAAAAATACAAATTTCACTTTTAATATTCAAGTTAGAGAATAAATGTAAATAACAACATTTATAGAATATTACATTTGGAATAAGATATATTTTATACAACTTTTTGATCCGGCTCATAATAGCGGATATATTTCGAATTTTCAATATTCTCGCCCTCTAAAATACCCACCTCTTCCTTGTCGGATTTCAACCGTTAACGTACTTGATCTTTCTATTTATATATTGCTATGGGCTTACTAGTTATTTACAACTATTCTGTGAAATTTTAACTAAAATAAAATTTTTAAATATACTTTTTAGTAGATTTCCTCAAGAGACATCAGCTATTGAGGTTGTTCTCATGACGCGATTTTCGCTAAATGCAGACAAAAATCCATCGATCCTACCCAATGGATGAGGAAAATTAGGTCCGTTGAATATAAAAATATGCATATATATATATATATATATATATATATATATATATATATATATATATATACATAGAATATATTTGTGTGTGTGTCTGTTAACGCTATCTGTTGTCGTAATTTTCGTTTGCACGGTACCAAATTCTATATTTAAACGCTTTATGCAAAACTAAAGTTCAAGTTCACTAACAGCTGAAATAGGTCCAGAGGGAGGGCGAAGTTTTGAAAATTGCATATATTTCCGTAATTTTGAGTTGGATTGAAAAATTGTATAGAACCAATCTTAATGGAAATTTTCTTCTCTATAAATGTAAACCAGATGGGAAGAAGTTGTACTCAAACATGAGAGAATTAGACACACTAGACTTACTAACTCAAAGTATCAAAATATTATTATTGTCACGTCTAATAAATCTAAATAACGTCTCATAAATCTAACACACGTCACGTCTCATAAATGTCACGTCTCATAAATGTAACACATTAGACTTACTAACTCAAAGTATCAAAATATTATCATTGTCACGTCTCATAAATCTAAATGAACTATTAGCCAAAGGTAGTCTTATATATAGTAAGTATTTAAGACTGTTGGCTTATTTGAGGAAATATAATCCGAAATATTCTTTTTTTATTTTTTAATTTATTTAGAGTTTTTTGAGTGCGTGTGTTTGTAGGGGGGGGGGATAATTTTGTGTCTTAAGAAATACACTTTTAGATTTTACAAGTCTAATTTCTTATTAGTAAAGTTGATCCATTTTACTTACTATATCATTGTTTAGTTTCTCATAAGACTATTAGATTGCATTTGTTGCCTACCTCCAATTTAGTTCATGTTGGTATAACACAACTGCAATTCAGGAAACAAACTTTGATTCTTACTCAATCTATGCTACTTTTTCTTGTCTGCATAATTATTCAACATTGTTGAAATCTTATAAAATAAATAAATGTGGCATGAGTAGGAGTAGGGTTTAGTTAAAAAACATTTATCGAGCAACTATTATAGAAGATAAAATTTGCAACAAGATTCTTTAAGCAACATTTAACTATTACTATTAACCTACTCATTAGAACAGAGATATTTCGAATTGTTTATTCTACCCAATAAAATCAATTTTATTTTAGTTATTCGAAACTAAAATTAATAATTCATGTAGGGTAATACATAACCGCCACAGTATATGATTCGGTCAACCCGGAAAGACAAATAATGATCTCTAAGAACAAGACAGGCATTAAAAAAGTAATAGATTTCAGAATTTTCAATGATTTTATCACCGTTATTAATGTTA
Organism: Riptortus pedestris; assembly: GCA_019009955.1. Classification (NCBI taxonomy): domain Eukaryota; kingdom Metazoa; phylum Arthropoda; class Insecta; order Hemiptera; family Alydidae; genus Riptortus; species Riptortus pedestris. The sequence goes on along the minus strand of CM032230.1, from coordinate 88,303,030 downwards.
TGATTTGTAATTATAGATTCCATTTAGTCACTTAATTTTACGGGCATATGCTTGAGCATGAGAATGTTTCTGTAAGCGAACGTGATAACGTTTTTTCGGAATATCCATTAGCCGAGAAACTCGTTACTCAACTAATTTGGTGAGGGTGGAAAAAGAAGAGTGGCTTGTGGGATGAAAATATTAAATTGTCAAATGCATCCATCCCTATTAGAGATACATAAATGGTTTTTATTTATTATTATTATAAAATCTTATCCTTGAGTAATTTTTTACCCATTGCATGAAAAAAGAAATACAGTTTCTTGACCTTTCATCTTAAATTGGTGACAAATTGTATATACTTGACTACTCCATCAGAAAGTATAAATACAGTTCTTTTCATTTATCATTTTCTATTGTCTGAATAGATAAGGTATCGAAAGTGTTTGCAAGAAAATTGCTGATTTTATAAAAGAAGAAACCTTGCCCGATAGAAACTGCCAAACATTTCACCATTTTTTTTCCTTAGGATTTTCCATATTTCTGATGCAGGTGTATTTCTTTATCGTCAAGACTCGGAGGTTAATGGCCTTCATTGGCATGAGTCAATACTTACCGTCAAATTAGCAATAATGCCTGATGAATGAAAGATGGAAAGGTGAGCAGCAGTTTCTCCCAAACAAGGTAGGATCTCGCATGAGGCCAATTTAAGATGTTTCGCCAAAACATTGTCATCTTCAGTAACTAAAATAAAATAACTAAAATCAATTATATTTTTTTTATTTACAAAATTTTATTATTGCAATTTATACTCATTAGGCAGTTAATTTTATTATTAAACACAGATTTAACAAAATTATGCAACTCTAATCATAATAACTATATTTATTATACATAAATAATCTATAAGTGGATTAATAAAAACCCAATAATTCCGAACCTTTAAACAAATTATATTACGTAACAATTTATACTAAACATTATCTTACTAAGGATTATATAGATAATTTATTTATTTGAAGCATTCGCTACGACGAAATATTGTTCAAATAACAAAAACAAAAAACATCAACATCAATAGCAAAAATCATTAACAAATATAGTGAAAAAAAACACCAACAATAACAAAAAAAATACAAGAAGACAAATTGAACAATAACTTTATGGAAACAAAGTAGAACTAAGAACAAAAAAATACTAATGTATAATTATCTACAGGATAAAAAAGGAATGGTCTACGAATAGAAAATATTATTATAAGTTAATAAATAAGACCTAACATGTATAAATAGTCAATAATATGAAAAAAGTAAGTAATAAATTTGATTCAAAAGGCAAGATAAATAATTTAAATTACTTTGTACATACTGATTGAAGTAATAAATTGTCGAACAACTCCATCTAAAATCGTTCGAAAGTATTTAGAAAAACAAAAATATTAGTAAAAAGCAAATAAGATGTAGTGGGAGTAAATAAAAAAAAGATATCATATTTTCGAATAAAGGTGTATAGCCGTAAGATCCAATATTATCCATACTCTAGGGTATGGACTACCCTTTGTCAGTAAATCGTGTGGTATTTGTAAGTTAATACGTTGAAGGAATTCCGTAAGTATGTGTTTTTTACGGTAAGGTAAACATTACATTTATCTAGATGATACTTTAGTTACAAATATTTTATTGCAATATAAATTATTTTAGATTTTTAAATTAATATAAAAGCATTATTTCATAATACCATCGAACTGATCATTACCTTTTTTAAGTAGTGTATGTAATATATTAATACATTTGGAATTTTTATAATTATTCTATATATAAATATGAAAATCCCCTGTTTGTTAATCTAGTGATGTGTTTTCAAATATTTGCCCGAGGATAGGGAAGGTGTCATTTGCCTAACGTTCAAAGTGTCAATGACTTTGGTTTCACTAACGACTCTTAATCACATCTCGAATATCAGCTCATAAACAGTTTCCATTAACAAGTTTAAAATAGCGCCTTCGCTATTTCGTATGTTTTTTTAGATAGTGCTATATAAACATTCTTCAAAGGGTACAACAAGTCTTCTAAGGGAAATAGGCATTTTTGTCATTTTCATGTTGAGATCTACGTTTGGAACCAAGATACCTTTTCATTCAGATGTACCGAGATAGGCACAATTCATTCAAGCATGCATGTACTTTGATATATACCACTCGATTTGATATACATAAGTTGGATTGTTTGTTTTTATAAAAAGGCTTCCAACTTACGTCTTGTAACACATTGAAATTTTATGACTAGAAATTTAGTTCTTTCAACTTCAATTGATTATGAAGCCTCCATTTGATAAAATGCTTTAAAGTCGGTAAACAACTTATATTTAGCTACTTCTCCCAGAAGTTTAAATACTGAGTTCATTAAATGATTTATAATAATTGTAGGTGATACATTGCTATGAGCATTGTCCCACTATGTGTTATAGTACTAAAATGGTGGGAATAGGTGAGATTATCCACAAAAATTAGAGATATTTTTCTTTTTTTTTTGTTTAAAAATCCTTAGAAAAGATTTTCAGCTCGGAAATGCTCTAGGAGACTAACAAAAATATTTCCAATTTGTCTACTTATAATGTCGATCGCAATTATTTATTCTGTGAAGAAACTGAAAACACATAGTGCTTGGGGGAAAGGGGGGGGCAATCTTTTGGATTTGACTAAAAAATAAATATTACGAGCTAATGCACTTTTTTGAATATTTATTAATACAAAGTTTTAAGTAACTGATTTTTAATGAAATATAAGTAGTCAATTCATTCGGAAAACCGTCACACAGGTGCTGCCTAAACTGAAAAGATATTCCACCCGATAAAATACCACGCTGGTCCCGTCATCCCACATTCTATTCTCTATTTCTCTCATAATAAAAGGGCTTTCGAGAAGCATTATGAAATACTACTATTCTATCAACTTATTCTTCTTTCATTTCCTTCAATGATGATGCTCCCTTGGTAACAATATGGTTTTTAAATTTTCCAAAATTTAATGTTTCTATTTTCTTCTCTCATTTATCTCACGTTTAAAGTGACCTTTAAGCTCCTCTAGGCTTCGCAAAATTCTACTCATTTCTACTCGGACTTTAAAACCAGTAAGTGTATCTTCGATTAATCAAGGACGCAAAACATTCTTTCATTCTAATTTCTATTGACTCTTTAATAAAGGTAATTTATTTTCTTCAAATTTAACCAATTTAAATACACTTAAAAATTATTATGTTCTTAAATTTATTAATTGCTAGAGATATTATGTAAGATTAATTTATTTCATCCACGTTTCATTCTTCTGTAACGAAAGAAGTAATTTCAATACCGATTGATATCCTCTTTTAAATCGCTGGACTCTGTAGAAGTGATCTTCGCCAAAAATATCTGAATCTTACCATACATTTGACCATATAGTCAAAACATCACCAGTTGAAAAGACTAAATGCGTTAAATGAATTTTCATAGTTAGATTACAACTTCCCCAATATAGGATGTAGGTAATATACCTGAACTTAGAGTATACTTTAAAGTTCAATTTGAAATAATGTTGTACTTCAGTGTTTGGGACAGATACCGAGGAAATAATGATCCTGGAATTTTTAGACTTTTTCTAATCATCTTTAGTATAACAAATTTTTTTTGTTCAATCTTATCTTGATGACTTCCGAATTCAGTTAGCTGAATATCTTACGGCACAGAACTAGGAGCATTTTTAAAGGGTATACGTCCTTAAAATAGAATATTAAATAAAGTATTCTATTTTTAATTACCACATATTGATCAATACCATATTCAACATTTATCCGTTTCATTCAACTCTAATGTTCTTATTCGTTAATGCCTGAAATTAGGCAAGGAATAGGGAGGGTTTAGAGGCGGGGGGGGGAGGGGTTATTTAGAAATAAAGAATGTATGGTGAGATGAGATCAGTAGTGTGCCATTCCAGCACATGGAAAATTTGCTTAGTTTACACAGCCGCTGCGTGACTGACTTTTTTGTTTTACATTTTGATAATTCCCACTCGCTGAGAGGTTGTGGCAATTACACCGTGCATCCATCTTTATCCTTCTAATGTTCCAAACTAACAGTATTTCCTTCAGACTTGGTCCTTAAGACATTCTAGAGACTTCTTTCCTCAGAACAGTCAAACTTGGTCAAAAACTGCCAGTCCCTACATTTATGGAACGAAGAATTTAATGGAGTATTGAAGTATACCAGTTTATAATTACTAGATTTAGTTCCGGGATTTCCTTCATACATTATATTTAGTTACGTTTCTGTATTATCTGTCATTCTGTTGCAAACGTCGTAGTAATTAGGTTTAGATTTTACTTTATAGCATTAACATTTTTTAACTGTGACTTCCATTATCCAAAGGGGCCTCATTTATGCTAATGAAGACATATTCATTTGATCCCAGTAGGCAATATAAATTATCTGAAATTTAAGTCCGTCTGGAGAAGTTTGTAAAAAATAAAAAATTAGATTTTCCCTCCCAATATACAAATTGGTCTAACTAATTTAAATCAATTTCACTGTAAAATATTATTTTTTCAAAAACAAGGAGTGCTTGAATTTTTTCATATTCAGTGAATATCCATAGATAAAAAACCTTTTTAACATTATTTTGGCATGGCACAATTCGGATTAATTAAATAAACAGACTTGAAGTTGTTAATAGGATAATTTACGAATTGAAAGATATTCCAAATAAGTGAAAATCCAAAATACTAATGCTTCTCAAACATAAAGTAGTCCAATATTGATCTGAAAAATGTTTTATTTTTTTAAAATAGCGAAATGTCCTGATACTGGTAAAATATCCATGCACCATGCTGATACTAGTCAATGCCGCAAAGAGAGTTTATGACCAACAAAAAATGAAATCTGCATATCCCGGCGTGAGCCATCTGACCCCTCACAACTTCTATTATTCAAGGAGACCCACTATGTTGATGTAACTGTAAATCTGTTACGTTTTGTTCGTCATTTTAGCAGATTTCGCTAATCATCTGTAAATGTTGTCAAGTTTTACTAATGGCTAAACTCGGGGCAGGGTGGTAGGGAGGCATTGGGTTTAGTGGGAAGGAAATTCATAAATTCAATATATCACCGTGTCTGATTGAAAAGAATTCTGTTCAAATTTTGTTAATTTATTGATGCTCGGCAATTATTGTTTTATTACTTTTTTCCTAACTCAAATATTAAGAGAGTTATACTTTCTTGCTTTCGGCCTTATGTAAACCACCACTTCTACTAAACGGATTTTTATTTAGTAATAGAGATTATTTAGTGAGATGAGGTCGAGAGTGTACCATACCAGCACTTGGGATTCTCCTTAATTTACTCAGCTCCTGCGTAACGGACTTTTTTTTTTTAAAAGAGAAACTACATTTTGTCACCAGACTTACTTGGTAATCCTACACAATAATTAAAAGACAGGAACTAAATAGACGATTCGGACAACTTTACGGACTGCTAAGCAGAATATCTCACTTGTCTACCGAAAACAAACTAACAATATACAAGCTACTATTAAAACCAATATGGACATACGGAATAGAAGTGTGGGGTAGGGCAAAACCTTCGAACATCAGACGCATCCAGACCTTCCAATCCAAAGTCCTGGGCGCCATAGTAGATGCTCCATATTATGTAACAAACCACAGCCTCCCTAAAGATCTTAATATCCAATTTGTAAAGGACCTAATTCCCTTAAGATTCAAAAAATTCCACAGCAGGCTATCCAATCATCCTAACCCAGAAGTCCTAGCCCTTTCAGTACCACTAATCCTTATTCTCCTCCACGGCCCCTCAAGAGACAATGACCCAAAGATCTCCTATAAGTGTAAAGTGAAGTAATAGCAGTGGCTATTTTCTTCTCAAGGGCCATTCCCCCTTAGCTCTTGACTTCCTTGCCAGGCAAGCAGGAGAGACTACTTCTCTCATTGTGGCGAATAGGTGTGGCTTCTGTCAAGAGTGAAGGAGGGACTATTGTATTGTACATATCACACATTACCAAATGATTTAAATGCAGCCTGTAATATTCTAAATAAAATAATATAAAATTTATAAAAAAGAAAGACCGATAGAATTAGATTCTCAAAAAACTCACTGACTCGCAGCCCTTTTCAGTAAGAGCAACCCCATATTATCGGTCGTTGAAAGTGACCTGCCAATGGTGAACACTAAATCCTCCGGATTGTGAGTGACACAGCTGACATTGACCCGGCAGCTAACGGACTGTCACAATGGTTGTGTGTGGGCTACCATTGCTGCGTCACTCGGGTACACCATACATCACCACATGGCTCTCACAATCATAACACCATTAATATAAGTCAATGAACCTTTAGACCAAAGACTGGCCACTTATATACATCAATATCTTTATTTTTATATGTGAGAAAGTACTCTGCTTTCTCACATATAAAAAGCTAAGCGGGTGCTGCGTGATCTACGCAGATTTCCCAATTGCTAGAATGACACTACCAAGTTCATCTAACTTCTTTTTCCAATTAAAAATCAGATGAGTAGAATAAAATATTAATTGTTAAAGTCATCACACTATTTAGTATAAATCTATTGAAAACCTTGTTTTGAATTTATAGATTGAATAAGACGTTTCATGATATATTCTTATTGCTAAAGGATGATGACATAGTGGGGGTTTAATTAAGCCTGAAAAATAAAAAAATACGAAAACAAACTTGGTTACTATTCAAGATAGAGAAAACGTGCACAGGATAACATTCACCTTAAAGGTGCAAAAAAGATTCATATGATGTTTTAATCCGGTTTCATAGTACCGAAGATATTTTTAATTTTATATATGCATTCCCTCTGAACTCCGATTTCAGCCATTAACGAACATGATCTTTAGTTTTACATGAATTCCAGTGCTTGAGAAATATGCGTAGTTTACGCGTGATAGACTAATAGTAGGGTAAATTGATGAAATAAAAATTACGTCACATTGCTATAGTTTAATTTTCTGTTATTAACCCATTATATTGTCAACCCACCCTGGCTAGGGGTGGTAACATGTATATAACCTGTCGCAATTAGCCTAAGTTGCAAAAAGAGGATGTTAATGAATAATTTTTAGTTTTCGGTTGCCATAGGGACGTAAAATTCGTTATTGGCTTATATTGGTTCTCTTTCCAAAATTCATGCTTCCAAGCATTAGGAGCTTAAAATTTAAATTTTCCTTTAAAATGATATATCTGTACACCTTACAACGAAATAAAAAAAGAAAAATAGTTTGCACTAAGAAACTTATTTAAAATAGTCAATTGCTTAGAATAGTAGTTAATTTTTGAAAACTTCTAGAGAAGTAAATTAAAATTTGAAAATAAATAGGGATCTGTTTGTCCATTTACATTAGCAAATACACTGCAATTTTAAATGTATTGAATAACTTAAAAAGAAAAATTCATCACATTGAGCTTGTGCTTTTTCATACGTGCGAATAGTAGTACGTACAGGATCTAGATATTAAATTATCATTATACTGTTAAAATAACATGTGTTTTCAGTGTATCGTTTGAGTACGCAAAGTGATACTTTTCTTTACTAGTAAAGAAAAGTAACAGCTGTTATTGGGATATTCCTCATTATACTATCATTCATTGTATATTGCATACTTACTTAACCTGTATTTATTAAATCAAAACAATGTTTAATAATAGTGGGTGTTCAAATATTCCGGAAGATATTTTAAATGAAGCAAACATAGCTGTTAGTGAATTAATTCCGAAGAAATCCGGTCATAAGTATGAAGCTGAGTATAGTAACTTCTGTGAATGGAAAAAAAGAAGAGAAGTCGGAGTATTTTCTGAAGAAGTAATACTGCATATCTTTTAGACTTATCAAAAAATTATAGCCCACCTACGTTATGGTCTAAATTTTCTATGCTAAAATCCTGTTTATTAGTAAGAGACAATATTGATTATTATTATTATTTATTAACGTCCACGTTTTGCAACTTAGGCTAATCGGGACGGGTTATCTACAGGTTACCACCCTTTTCTAGCCAGGGTGGGATTTTAGGACGTTATTTAATGAATTTCGTCACTAAATAATTTCCTTTGCCCAGGCAAGAATCGAACTCGCCACTCTAGTTTACCATGTGAGATAAAGTTCAACGCTTTAACTCGCATGGCCAACCTGAGCCCCTGACAATATTGATGTAAAAAATTTTAGTAAGTGTTATGCTTTTCTCAAGAGAAAAAATGTGGGATACATCCCGAAAAAATCAAAACATTAACGTCAGATGAGATATCTAAATTTATGATTGAGGCACCTAATGAACAGTTTTTATTAATAAAGGTAATAATATAAGTAACAATAAAAATTGCACAATAAATATTAATTTTAAATTATAGGTCTATTGCCTATTCTATTTATCTGTTGAATAACCTTTGCAGTTTAATAAACATATGTTTCATATTTTAGAATTCATATCTTCTGATTTTTTTATAAGAATAAAAATATTTACCTTATTTCCTTTTAAGAATAGGTACAGTATAGTGAAAAGTCATTTTCAACATACGTACGCAAAGTATCTTTTCTGTACTCGGTCTTATTCCCGAACTTGGCTTCGCCTCGTACGTGAAACTCGACCTCGTACAGAAAAGATACACTGCGTACTAGTGATGAAAATCACTATTGCTTCTAGAATTAGGTGCAGTAGAAAAAAATCCGCCGTGCAGGGGCTGCGTAAACTAAGCAGATTTCCCACGTATGCATTTATCTCAAAAAGTAAAAAAGAACAATATTTGGTATGCTTCATAAAATAACAGCTTATTGTTAATATGACATGAGTAGGAGAGGGGGGGGGGGTTTACATAAGGCCGAAAACTAAAAATGGAAATATCTCGGTTAATAAACTAGATTGCGACAAAACTTACGAAGCATTTATAGAACGTTACATTCTCAATAAGATTGGTTCTGATAATGTTTCGATCTGACGCATAATAACGGAGATCTTAAGAATTTTCGAAATTCCTCCCCGCCCCATCCCACTGGATTTCAGCCATTACCGAACTCGATCTTCCATTTTTACATAAAACGATTAAATATCAAGATTGATAAAGATAAGACAAAAATTGCAGTAACAGAGACATATGTATCTACATATATATACATTTTGAACGGACCTCATTTTCGTCATCTATTAGGTAGGATCGGTGGACATTTGAAGAACTTTTTCAAAAATCCCGTCATCAGTACAACCTGAATAGCTGAAGTGGAATCTGCTAAAAATAGATGAAATGCAACTGGTAATGATGTGATTACTATAATCTAGCCCATTCAGTCAATGACAGTACTCCAACAGGTTGTCACTCAGCTACTATATCATCAGCTGGCATTGTCAAAGCTTATGAATCTTAGTGTCATTATCTAATGATTCTAGGGTCCGTTGGGCACGAGGATCATTTTAATTACTTCTGGATATGAAAATCATTATCCATTTCTAACGATTTTCACTACTTTTTATCGATTTAAAGCACATCTCAGACTTTAAAATTGCTAGCTGAATTAAGTGCTTCCAGGAAAGTCAGGAAAAGAAGCAATGAATCCAAATGAATAATCGTTATTGTATATCCCGAGATCTTATATATATGTATGTATATATATATATATATATATATATATATATATATATATATAACAGGGAGGGGGGGAGGGGGAGGAATTTTGAAAATTCTTAGTATCTCCGTTATTATACGTCTGAGTGAAACATAGCATAGAACCAATCTTATTGAAAATGCAACGTTCCATAAATGTTACGCACGTTTTTTCGCAATGTTGATTATTAACCGAATTATTTCCATTTTTAGTTTACGGCCTTCTGTACCCCCCCCCTCTCCTACTCCTGTCTGATTAACAATAAGGTGTTATTTTAGATAACTGGTCCTTTTGAGATTAGAAAGAAATATTCTACTAGGAATTTAATTATTTTAAAATTTTACTTTGCTTCCCTAGAAGTTTTCAAAAAAATTATCTACTATTCTAAGCCCTTGACTCTTTTAAATAAGTTTCTTAGTGAAACTATTTTTCTTTCTTTATTTCGTTGTATGGTGAACAGATATAATATCATTTTAAAGGAATATTTAATATGGCGATCATTATATTTTGACTGTAAACTAGATTTATTTGAACCCATGAACGTTAATGAACGCGTCAAAATTCGATCAATAGGCATTCCATGCTTCATAATTATAACTATTATATGGCTGTAATTTTATGGCAACAGAGTGATTACTTATCATATTATAAATAGAATGGATCCAATTATCTTTCCAATTTATACCTGTTTTTTTTTTTATTTTATGAACGACCATTAATTGATTTTTTATGATTTATGTGTTATCTTCCAATTATTCATGTTTTTTTTTCAATTGGCAATTTGAAGCGATTTACAATCTTCATCAAATAACCAAATGGTAAAAAGTACTCAAAATGGTTGAATGTAGTTCATCTGTACATACATTTATAGTTTCTACTGTGCAATATCACTACTGGAAAAGAAAATATAAAAGTAATAACAACAGATTAAATAAAAACTATTAAAACAGAGAAATTGTTGAGTGGGGAAAAGAAAAGTCATCAAAAAAGAAATAAAAACCAAAAACCAAACAAAAGCGTAATGTTAAATTCAAAAACCAAAAATATTTTATAAAAGTAAATAAAACTATGTTTAGTAATAATTTAATTTGATTAATAAAATAAATACGAATTTATTTAAATGTTTCTAAAATCTTACACAAGCATTGAGAATCACACACGTACTCAACCACACACACACGGATCCACACACAAGATAGCATGAATTTAAATAAATCACTACTACAGCGAACAAGGCGTTATTATCATCGACGATATATACCAACTTAATTATTGAACAATTTGATTTTTTATAAAGGTCTTATTGTGGTGAGATGATTGGTTATCATGGAGAGAAGAAGATTAAGGTATTTCAAAGAGAAGATACACAAAGACCAGCTGTTGATGGACTATGAGTCAGTGGCTACTAGGAACACCTGGCGCTGGTCAATGGCACGTCCTTACACACCTCAATGTCACATGCCTAGTACCTTCCCACTAACCAGGCTGTCCCAAACAAAAAAAAATTTTGCTAAAAGACCCTCACACAGGTCCTGCGAAAACTAAGCAGATTTCCCTCGTGATGTTTAACAATAGATAAATCTATATAATGGTAACACAAGAGCACCGTCAATATCAAGTGAATAAATACAAACGATAATAAGATACCTCCAGACGGGAAACACCTGAAACGTAAACAAACAGGTGTGCCAACTTCTCACAACTTCTCAAAAAAAAACAATTACGGATATATATCAGAATATAACATATTAATTTTATTGAAAACTATTTACTAAATCTAGTACTGTAATTTATAATAGACCAGAATAATTTTTATCTCAATAAATCAAATTTTAATTGTCCAAGAACTTAAGAAGGAGGTGGGGGTCACGATAACATTATTGCATTTATCATATTAGTATAATAAAGGCCTCTTGAAAACAATTTAAGGTATTTAAGCTTCGAATAATCTGATTTATTACATAACAGAGTATTGTTTATGTAACATGAGTAGAAATGGGGGTTTGCTGAAGGCTGAAAACTGAAAAAGTCCGCCACGCAGGGACTGCATATTTCCTATGTGAAGTTTAGCAATAGAGAAATCTGCATACTGGTAAAACAACACCACCATAAGTAAATACAAACGGTAATGAGAAATCTTTCAGTTAATTTTAATAAACTCCCAACTGAAACGGCTTCTGAATTGTAAGAATAATTTATATTTTAATAACTCAAATTTTAGTAGTCCAAGAACTAAAGAAGGGGGGGGGGCGGATGAACAGAACGTATTTGCATAAATCTCACAAAGTAATGAAGGTTAGGTAAGGTTAGAAAGGACAGGTTATGTTAGAAGCTTCCGCCAGAGCCGAGCACGGCCGAACTAACCCGAACAACACCCGATCACAGACTTCATAAAAATGCAAATATCTCGGTTAACATTCAAGATAGAGAATAAGTGTATATAACAATATTTATAGTAAATTTAATTTGCAATAAGATTGCTTTAGTACAATTTTTTGATCCGATGCATAATAACGGAGATATTTCGAAAATCCCCCCCTCCCTCTGGTAATGTTTCAGCCATTAACGAACTTCATCTGTCTTCTTACATAAAACGGTTAAATATCGAGTTTCGTAACGATCACACAAAAATTGCGACCGCTAGAGCGTTAACACACACACACATATATATATATATATATATATATATATATATATATATATATATATATATATATATATATATATATGATGAGTTACTAAAAAATATATAGAACAGCAATTGTAGAGCATCAAATATTTGATCTTTAACAAGATTGATTCTATAACATTTTTCGATTCGAATCATAATATGGGAAATATTTGAATTATCGAATTCCACGTCCCCCCCCCCAACCCCTCTTATTCCTGGTGCGATTACTGTCAATAACAGGTATGATCTCCTATAAAAAAAAGCCTCATGAAAACAATAGTTGGTTATTTAAGCTTTGTATAGAGAGGTTCATGTTACAACAGCTTATTGTCAATATATATATATATATATATATATATATATATATATATATATTCTTTGAACGACCTCATTTTTGTCATCTACTAGGTAGGATCGATTGACATTTTTCGAAAATCGTCATGAGTACGATGAAAATCGTCAAAAGCTGATTTCCCTCGAGGGAAATCTCGGAAATTTCCTAGGGATCAATGGTCATTTGAGGTAAGTATTCGGAATCGCGCCATAAGTATGTACAACCGCAATAGCAGATTTCTCTAGAAGGAAATCTGCTAAATGTCTGTCATGCAGGTGCCAATTTTAGGTGTCTCCGGCACGGGGCCAGCTCTCCCCAAGGGCAGCTGTAAGCCCCCGCTGTGTAGCTCTTGGGTAGGGGAACCGTAGGAACAGTAGGTCCTTAGTCGGCTTTGCTGTTCCGGGCCGGGGATCACTCCGGCCTTAATGGGGTAAGTTCTAGCGGCTTACTCAATGTGAACTACGGGCTGGGTGGAGTCCGGAGTGGAGGCTTGCCTTCACTACCGGTCATAGACGTAGTGGTCGTGGGTTCAAAGCCCGAGGACATCCAGACCAGAACTGGTACATGTGCTCACTCGTGTGGGAGCTGGTTAGCAGGAGACTGTCCCTTCCATAGGATCGCTAAACCATCGTAGCGAATCCTCAGTCACCAGAGAAGCGTTGGATAGGTGTAGGCTGGATTAAGGCCTCACGGCTAGGTGCCTCCTACATTGCTGCCACACTTCGAATGGGTACACAATGTCATGCAGGTGCAACGTAAACTAAGCAGAATTTCCACGTAGAGGAATGACATCAAATCAAATTCTGTTTCTCTAATTATTTTTAGCTCTAATTATATATTTCTCTAATTTCCCAATAAACCAGCTTGTCGCTAATATGACGTGCGCAGGCAAATGAAAATATCTCTGTTAATATTCAAGATAAGGAAGAAAGTCATATAATAAACATTAAGCTATTTATAGAATATTTAATTGCAATAAAATTAATTTCATTCATTTTTCGATCTGACTTCTATTAATGGTGATTCGAATTTCCTCCACTAGTCCGCTCTTCGCACTGGTCTCATTACAGTCATTGACGGACTTAATAATAAAACGTTTAAGTATTAAGTTAGGTAACAATCAAAAAAATATTGCAACCCCTTGAACAGTTCCAGATCAATATATATATATATATATATATATATATATATATATATATATATATATATATATATAATATAGTTTCTTGGTTTTATGAAATATCATTATATTGATAATAAGATTGGGTTTTATTGAAAGCTGAAAATTAAAAAATGCAAATATCTGGGTTAATATTCTAGATAGTGAAAAACTCAGATAAAAAAACTTATCTAATGAATCATTTAAGTGTGTTACCAATTAAGGAACACTTATATTATTGATTAGCACTCCCTGATAATATTAGTTCTGTGTTTTTAGATATTTTTTCCTTCTTCTTTTTTAAATTAAATTATATTAAATGATTTTTTTCTTCCACTACAGCCGATTTCAACAACATATTTTCACCAAAGGAAATTTCCAATTGAGGAAAGTTGGAGTTTTCGGTTAAACAAGAATATAATTCATTGCCGTTAGGTACTGAGGGTGTAGTTATTATGTTTTGAATGTTCTGCCTTATGCGAATCCCTCCCTGCTCCTACTCATCTCTTCATATCCCACGAATCGAAATATCTATACCCCAAGCTTCAGTATCATACTCAGTGACCCTTTGCGTTAGGGGAAACCTCAATGGATGTATGATATTAACAATATAGATACGTATAGACTCTGGACACCTCAATTATTAATTAATATACTCATTGTTTAAGCGATTCACATATAACTAAAGATTGCTTTAACAGCCGTATTCATATCTGATTCAGAGGGGACAAGATAAAGTTAGGTAAATAACGTATAATGCGATGAATCCATATATATATATATATATATATATATATATATATATTATTTATTAACGTCCACCTTCTTCAGCTCAGGCTAATTGGGACGGGTTATCTACAGGTTACCACCCTTTTCTAGCCAGGGTGGGATTTTAGGATATTATTTAATGATATATATATATATATATATATATATATATATATATATATATATATATATATATAACAAGACCAATCCTGTGGATACAATAATGTCCTACAAATACTTTTCCATACATTTAATTATACCTTGATTCCCTGGAATATTCTTCGAATGTCTATCAATCCTTCCAAGGAAATGAATAAATTGAGGTCCATTCAAAATAATATATACTTATCTATTACAATGTTTTGCCTTAACATTACCAGATTCGATATATAATAGCGTTTTATGTAAACCTAAAAATAAATCAGACTGGGGGAGGGAAATGCTTCAGTAGTTATAAATCTGAACATTTTATAGAGCCAATCTTATTACCAATTAAATTGTCTATTAATGTAATTATTTGAGTATTTCCTATATCATTGATATTAACCGAGATATTTGCATTTTTTTAGTATTTAGCCATCAGTAAAACCACACTTCTACTCATATCATATTAAGAACTGAATATTGTTGTCATTGAATTTTTACTGTGCCAGGTAAAGGGAGATTCATTGTGTGATGGCGTTATCATTTAAGATTTTACGTTTTTAACGCGAAAATGTTGATCTGTTCAATACCATATTCGATATTTAACTGTTTTATTCAACACTAATGATCATATTAGTTAATGGCTGAAATCGGCATCCAGAATAAAGGGAGGGGGGTTAGAGAGGGATGATTTAAAAATTCAAAATATTTCCGTTATTATGTGCCGCCGGAATGAAAATGTTATAAAACCAATATTGTTAAACTATTGATTCTCTTTAATTGTTGTTGTTCTATACAGTTTCTTTTAACTCAAACATTAAGCAAGTTATTTGTGCTTTCTTGTTTCCAACTTTCAGTAAACCCCCTCTACTACTTGTCGAATTTTGACATAAAAATAGAGAATATATAGTGAGGTGATATTACCAGCGTGTCATACTAACGTTTGGGAAATCTGCTTAGTTTACGCAGCCCCAGCGTTAAGGCCATTCTAACTACTTGCGTTTTGATTTAATCGTTCAGTTTAGTGCTAAACCTGAGGGGTCTCTACGAGTCCAGATATCAACCAGGACGTAGCTTGCAGGTTTTTTATTTTTTGCAAAGATGATTTTAATTCGCCGGAGAGGTCTTTGAACCCGGTTTAGCTGGTTCAATAATCTGAAAAACTGGTCTGTTCGCCCCCAACAGGTAACACTATAGCTGGCGAGTCGATGTCCTCTACTCGTCCTACCTCACGGCTATCTAGGTAGACGAGAGCGCCTCCTTTTATCTTCCAAATAGCTGGATAATTGATGGCTCTTAGTGTGTCATGATCAGGATTGATGTCGGCGGCAATTTTAAACCCATAATTTTAACGTTTAGCTCCTATTATTTTTTAAGAGGAAGGCAAATGTGGTTGGTGCAGTCTTTGATGCTCAAAATGCGAGTTCCTTACTCATTATAATCAGGCTTAGGGTATCAATGGAAAAACAAAATGGCGTTCCTTTAAAATTATTATAATAATTTAATAACACAACGGGATGACTGGAATTCTAACCATAGACATAAATGGATCACTCTAGTCTTAATTTGATAACACAACGGAATGACTGAAATTCTAAATTGGTAACTAAAGGGATAACTATTGTCTTAATCTGCCAACAGAAGGGGTGACTGAAATTCTAACCCTCTAACTAAAGGGATAATGGTAGTCCTAATCTGCCAACAGAAGGGATGACTGGAATTCTAACCTTGTAACTAAAGTGATAACGGTAGTCCTAATCTACCAACAGAAGAGATGACTGAAATTCTAAATTGGTAACTAAAGGGATAACTATTGTCTTAATCTGCCAACAGAAGGGATGACTGAAATTCTAACCCTCTAACTAAAGGGATAATGGTAGTCCTAATCTGCCAACAGAAGGGATGACTGGAATTCTAACCTTGTAACTAAAGTGATAACGGTAGTCCTAATCTGCCAACAGAAGGGATGACTGGAATTCTAACCTTGTAACTAAAGAGATAACGGTAGTCCTAATCTGCCAACAGAAGGGATGACTGGAATTCTAACCTTGTAACTAAAGTGATAACAGTAGCCCTAATCTGCCAACAGAAGGGATGACTGGAATTTTAACCTTATAAATAAAGGGATCACTGTAGCTACCGTAATACACCGGTGATTATAACTGTTTGTATGTTGTAAGTGAGTTGTGTGATTTTGTGTGTGTATACTTACTGCGCGAGTGCATATTTTTGACTGCCCGCATTTAAGCAGACTTCCCTTAAGGGAAATCAGCTATTGAGGTTATAATCAAGACGCCATTTTCGTTAAAGTTCCTAAAATGTCCATCGATCCTACCTAGAAGATGATGAAAATGTGTTCTGTTGAAAAATATTATAAATATATATATGGATCAAAAAATATAATGGAACCGATACATTATGTAATTTAACATACGCAATTTTTAAGTCAATATTAGCCCACTTAAGATAAGTGAATCTTGACCTATGCTCCCTAATAATAGAAATTTATCAGATTTCCCTAAGGAAAATCTGTTAATGCTCAAGCGGTAGCAATTTTTGTCTTAATCATTACAGAACTCGGTATTTAAACATTTTATGGAAAAATTTAGATCAAGTTCGTTAACAGCTAAAATCGGACCAGTTAGAGGGGGGGGATTTAGGGGAGAAAATTTCAAAAATTCGAAACGTCGTTATACGTTGGATCGAAATTTGTATAGAACCAATCTTTCACAAATATATTGTTCTAAGTAATTTGCTTTACACATGTTTCTCTATATTTAATATTAACCGAGATATTTCCAGATATTAGTTTTCGATCATCAGTAAAACCACTCTAACTCAATAACCTGTTATATCATAAACCATTTCATTCCAAGATAAATACCAAAAACGGTTTTCATTGAACTATTAATTTGTGACACACATGCAAATTCGTCATATGATGGCGTTATCCATTAAAATTTTTCGTTCTTTATTCGAAAATGTTTATTTACACTACACCATCACTCCATATTTAGACGTTTCAGTCAACACTAAAGATCAGGCTCAAATGGGACCTGGAGTAGTGGTGGTTTAGGGAGGGGGAATAGAAAATTCAAAATGTCTCTGTTATTATGAATAGGTTCATGAAATGTTGTAGAGCCAATAATGTTAATGATTAATAATGTTAAATTGTTGCTCTATGCATTTTTTGGTAAATCAATTATTAAGGGAGTTATTAGTACTTTCTTGTATTCTGTTTTCATTAACGCCTCCCCCCCCCTCTCTTCTACTCATCGGTTTTTTAAGTACAAATAGAGAATACGTGGAGAGATGAAATCGTATTATGTTACATCAGCAAATGGGAAATCTACTTAGTTTTCGCAGCCCATGCGTGACGGGCTTTTATCAATTATGGGTGTATTTGTTACGTTATTTATTTATGTGCACTTTATGTTTCTACGGCTAATCGGTGTGAGTTATCTACCGGCTACTATCCTTTTCTAACCAGGGTGATTATGGATTTTATTTAATGAGTTTATCATTAAAGAAAAGCTGTTCTCTCACAACAATCTGTAAAGAGCCTATTTAGTTAACAGATTACATATTTACTTTTTAATTAAGCATTTCCGAGCAAGATGTAGTCATAAAATATAAAACAGCATATGATTTTCTTTTTGGATATTTATTTTGTTTCGAACGCGTATGTACTCGAACTCATGGAGAAGATTTGGAATGTTTTCTTTCGTTTCCATTGCGGCTATAGAACATTGCTCAGGTTAGCCATGCGAGTTAAAAGCGTTTGACCTTTATCTCACATGGTAAACCTAGAGTGGCGAGTTCGATTCTCGCCTGGGCAAAGGAAATTATTTAGTGACGAAATTCATTAAATAACGTCCTAAAATCCCACCCTGGCTAGAAAAGGGTGGTAACCTGTAGATAACCCGTCCCAATTAGCCTGAGTTGCAAAAAGTGGACGTTAATAAATAATAATAATATAGAACATTCGTGTTTCTACTAGGTCAGCTGTTCCAGTCAGGGTATTTATACTTGTTTATTCGGGATCTTGGGACGTATCGCATATTTATTCCTTTTACTTCCAAGGAATTTATTATTTATATTTTATTAATAACGGGTATCCACTGTATGGTATCCGCCAAGTTCATAGCCATCTTCTATTTAATAGTAAAGTCGGCATTTCTCAATTTCAACTCCCTCTATTAGTTGACAGTTCATTTTTCTGTTCAAGACTTTGGGACCGTTAAATTTTATCTGGTGATTTCAGTGAGTTTGCATGATCACCACATACTGTGAAGACTATTGAAGTAGAGAAAAGTCCGAATTATATATGAAACATGGCTATAAATCAGCGAACTGTGGACACCCCCTATCCCTAAAATATTAGTAAACAACTCTGAAGAAGGAGCTAGAACACGTAGGAATATAAATCCGAACCGACCTCATAAGTACAAAGTATAAATAAATTGGATAAGGCAGCGGATGTTTTATAAAGCATAAATAATGTGCTTAAGACAGCTGACCTTTATTCTCTCTTGAGATGAAGAACAGATGAACATGACCAGAGAAATGCTGGTATAAAATAACTTCGACGATAACAGTGTTAATTGAACAAATGCGAGGAAACTCGATTTTTTATGATTATTATTATTATTATTTATTAACGTCCACTTTATGCAACTAAGGCTAATTGGGACGGGTTATCTACAGGTTACCGCCCTTTTCTAGCCAGGGTGGGATTTTAGAATGATATTTAATGAATTTCATCACTAAATAATTTCCTTTGCCCAGGCGAGAATCGAACTTGCCACCTAAGGTTTGCCATGTGAGATAAGGTCAACGCTTTAACTCGCATGGCTAACCTGAGCCCCGGAAAAAAATGAACTTTTAATGAGGAAAGGGAATAATTATTCTAATGGACTACTTTGGAAATCAATATCCCTTTTTCTATCAAACTCAAAGAAAAATGTTACATTCAACGAAATGAAATTTAATTAAGTTATCAGGGCCTGCGCACCAAGAATATCTAATCTTTAGTATTTGAATGGACACTTTGGATTAAAACCTTCGAGTTGTAAGGATATCTTCATTTATTTCCAGGATTACGGTTTGGTTCAATTAATGTCAACATTGTTGTTGGGCGGAATGGGGCCACATTTTCCTGAACCATATGATAACTCTGGCACATTATAATGTCTTCTCCTTGACAGTGATTTATTGACTGTATTTACTAATCCTGCTGAAATCCAGAAGCGTCATTTTAAATCCCTTTTACATTATACCGACGAGTCGTTATGTGTGAGTGAGGGTCTTTCAGCTGCAATGCTAATATCCATAACTTACATCGCCAGCCTAGATTGATCGGGATACGCCACCGATGGCTGCTGTCATTGCTGATCTATATAAAGTATGGAGCGAGTGGTGAAATGGAATCTATGTTCGTCATGAGCAGACAATGGCTGGCCCAAGACCAATGAGAAGAATACAAATGTTTTAACTGTTCTCCATTCACTTATTACGGTCACTGTTGTCTCCCCTTTGTCCGCCATTAGCGGCACTTATACTTACACTACAGCCCCATACACCTATTTAAGGCATTTCTATTTCAACTAAGGCTGTGTTTATAAATATTCTTTTTTTTTTTCTTTTGGACCGGAGAAGTGACTCGCATGTTGGAATATAGAGCATTGAGAGTCCATTAATAGAAAACAAGCAATGAAGAGAACAATGCATTGACTGGTAAACTCTTACCGAAATCAATTTGGCCAATAGACAAAAATTATATTATACTATTGATCCTTTTTTTTTTTATAAATATTAGCACATTTTCCTTAAGGGAGAGATCGTACTCATGACGCGACTTTTGAAAAATGTCCTCAAATGTCTTATCGATCAAACCCAGGAGATGACGAAAATGATGTCCGTTCAAAATTACACATATATATATATATATATATATATATATATATATGTCTTTTAACGCTCTAGCGGACGCAATTTTTGTTTGATCGTTACTAAACTCTGTATTTAATCGCCTTATGCAAAAATAAAGGTTTAGTTCGTTAATGGCTGAAATGTTATTGCAAATTAAATGATCTATATATATTGTTCTATACATATTTTCTGTATCATGAATATTAACAGGGATATTTGGATTTTATAGTTTTCCGCTTTCAGTAAACCCCCACTCCTAGTCATGTTATGTTAATAACAAGCTGTTATATCATGAACCACATCATTACAATGTGAAATAAGTAATATTGATTTCATTGAACTTTTAGTTTGTGAGATATATGCAAATACGTTCTGTTGACTCCCCTCCCCCTATTTTTATTCTTGGATTACTAAAATTTAAGTAGTTGAGGTTAAAATTATTCTGATTCATTACAAATTACATCACTTGTAATAGTAAATAGTCTTCAATAAAACTAATATGTTATATTCAGATATATTTCATTAATGGGTTTTCTTTCCTGTATAGAATCCAGGTTGGCTGGTCTGTTGGTTTACAATTCAGACGCTTTCCGTTGTAGAGTTTTTAACTTGCAACTGAAATATTTCTCATTAAAGTTTGTATTAATTCACTTAATATTTGTAGTGGTGTTACCCTTATGTACATTTATCTATTATAAACCTTCGCTTAGGAAATCTGCTTAGTTTCCGCAGCCCCTGCGTGACGGACTTTCTCAATATTATTTTCAGACTAGGTTCTATTAAATACGTTGCATTCAAAAATTAGTGCATTGTTTATGGTAAGTTAAGAACAGATCCAAACATTCTACTCATTTATAGCTCAAAATTGTAACATAAAGGAGACTGTAATCTCGAAATAATGACAATGGAAGGGTCAAAATTCAAACAAAATTACTATATGTCCAATGCTATAAATTGCTAAACTCACCGATATTGATCTTTTGGGTCATTATACCGTCTAGGTCCGCAAAGCCACAACGAGCTTACACGCCACTGTACGCCAAGAAATAATAGTATATTTCATACCAAGGGCCGAAAGTGGGCGTTTGCCGGCCCGAGATATTTTTTGACCGAGACGTAGTCGAGGTCATGAAAAGTTCGAGGGCCGGCAAAAGCACTTTGGCCCGAGGCACGAACGCTATTTTTCACCATACTACAATAAATATTAATACGATATAATATTAATCAAAAACAAGATTTTCTTTTGGTTAAGTGTACCTCTTTGTTAGAAGGTTATCCTGTGGTTATGGGGACATGATGAATGTTTAATGTATGGATTGTTTTACGTTATGTTAATATGTAAGTTAATAAAGAGAGATGAACATATGTGTGTTTCATTTAATACAACTGATATATTTCAAAATGCTAAAAAAAGTTAGTTCGTTTATTTTTGATTTATAGAAATGTTAAAAGTACAATTTTGGTTGTTTGAAAACATAATACCCTTTGAAGATTCTATTACTTGTTTTTTGTTTGACACATTCACAGTTTTACTCGTAGTTGGATTGTTTCTGATTAAAATATCCTTTTGACAATCTTCAAATAAATCATCAATTGTAAAGAGATCGATCGATCGATCGATATTTGATGTCGAAGTCGATGACTCATTCACTTTACTAAACAGACTGTTAGAAACTTCCAATTTCTTTGTCACAGAGTGATTCAAAAACTTTGTATACTCTTCGTCATACCTATCTTTTGATTTTGCTGGTAACAAATCTGCCATGATTTCTTTTGCTCTTCTATTTATAGATTCTGATATATTATTAGCCATAATTACTAAATAATTAAACAATAATACGAGCAAAACAAACTAATATAATGTATATAATGAAATGAATGAATTAAAATAATAAACAGCTGATTTTGCGGCCCTAGGGCGAAATATTCATTTTCGGCTCTAGGGCGGCCAAGTGTAGCTTTCGGACCGCAAATTAGGTGTGCAAAACAGATGATTACATCGTAGTATGGTGAAAAAGAAATTCCGTCACACAGGGGCTGCGTAAACTGCAGATTTACCAAGTGCTGATATGACACTTGTAGTTTCATCTCACCACGTATTCTCTATTTACATGTAAAAAAAAAAATGATGAGTAGAAGGGGGGCGGGGGTTAGTGTAGGCAAAAAATTTCATAGGACAGCAATTGTAGAAAATAAAAGTTTAACAATAAGGGCTCTATAACATTTCATGACCCGATTCATAATAACGGAGACATTTTGAATATTCTAACCCACTTTTCTAAATCACCACTATTCCAGGTCCGATTTGAGCCAATAACAAATATGATCTTTAATGTAGACTGAAACGGCTAAATATCGGGTATGGTTTAGATCAAATAAACATTTTCGAGAAAGAACGAAAAATTTTAATTGATGACGTCATCACATGACGTGTTTGCATGTGTATCAAAAATTAATAGTTCATTGAAAACCATATTTTTTATTTAACCTTGGAATTAAGTGGTTCAAGATATAATATAAGTTGTTATATTACACACACATATATATATACACATAGTATATTCATTCCTCAGTAATCCCCCCCCCCGTTACCCCATCCCTTTGACTGATCGGGTTTTTACATAGCAATATAGAAAGAGTGAATATGTAGTGTGATGAGGTGACAAGTATACTACACCAGCTCGTGGGAAATCTGCTTAGTTTACGCAGCCTATGCGTGACGGACATTTTGATAGCCAATCGCTTAGTCCGCTCTATGGGATCTCATTCGAAATTATATACATATAATTCTCTGTCATTCTGGTTTGATTTGTACTAACCACGATATATAAGCGTTGCATGTAAAACTCAAGGTTACGATTGTTAAGGGCTGAAATCGGATCGGGTTGAGAGAGTTTAGTGGGGTAGAAAATCGAAAATTCATAATATCTCCATTACTATTAGTCAGGTCGAAAAATTATATTAAAACAATGTTCTTGTAAATTTGATGTTCCATAACTGCTGTTCTACATACTGTTCAGGCATCATGAATATTAACCGACATTTTTGACTTTTTTAATTTAAGAAAACGTCAACGTTTAGTCATTGCAATTTAAAAATATATCATGGAACGTTTTATTCTAAGATTAAATTCCAAATATCATTTTGAACAGATCTTTACAATAAGAGATTCCCTGATATCTGTGTAATCAGACCATTCTCTGATACTTGGCTGAAGTAATCCTCATCAATTCTGTGTAATCAGACCTTTCTCTGATACTTGGCAGTAGTGATCCTCATCAGTTCTGTGTAATCAGACCTTTCTCTGATACTTGGCAGTAGTGATCCTCATCAGTTCTGTGTAATCAGACCTTTCTCTGATACTTGGCTGAAGTAATCCTCATCAGTTCTGTGTAATCAGACCTTTCTCTGATACTTGGCAGTAGTGATCCTCATCAGTTCTGTGTAATCAGACCTTTCTCTGATACTTGGCAGTAGTGATCCTCATCAGTTCTGTGTAATCAGACCTTTCTCTGATACTTGGCAGTAGTGATCCTCATCAGTTCTGTGTAATCAGACCTTTCTCTGATACTTGGCAGTAGTGATCCTCATCAGTTCTGTGTAATCAGACCTTTCTCTGATACTTGGCAGTAGTGATCCTCATCAGTTCTGTGTAATCAGACCTTTCTCTGATACTTGGCAGTAGTGATCCTCATCAGTTCTGTGTAATCAGACCTTTCTCTGATACTTGGCAGTAGTAATCCTCATCAGTTCTGTGTAATCAGACATTTCTCTGATACTTGGCAGTAGTAATCCTCATCAGTTCTGTGTAATCAGACCTTTCTCTGATACTTGGCAGTAGTGATCCTCATCAATTCTGTGTAATCAGACCTTTCTCTGATACTTGGCAGTAGTGATCCTCATCAGTTCTGTGTAATCAGACGTTTCTCTGATACTTGGCTGAAGTAATCCTCATCAGTTCTGTGTAATCAGACCATTCTCTGATACTTGGCTGAAGTAATCCTCATCAGTTCTGTGTAATCAGACCTTTCTCTGATACTTGGCAGTAGTAATCCTCATCAGTTCTGTGTAATCAGACCATTCTCTGATACTTGGCTGAAGTAATCCTCATCAGTTCTGTGTAATCAGACCAATCTCTGATACTTGGCTGAAGTAATCCTCATCAGTTCTGTGTAATCAGACCTTTCTCTGATACTTGGCAGTAGTGATCCTCATCAGTTCTGTGTAATCAGACCAATCTCTGATACTTGGCAGTAGTAATCCTCATCAGTTCTGTGTAATCAGACCTTTCTCTCATACTTGGCAGTAGTAATCCTCATCAGAAAAGGGGCGGGGATACTGAAACAGGAAATTAAAAAAAAACAAAAAAAACTCGCAAAAAATACTTGAGTTGCGAATAACATAACTTATGGCTAACCAAATTTTCAATAAGTGTGGTTATATTAAATTTTTCGATCCGACTTATAATAGTGGAGATATTTCAAATTTTCGAATAACCCCTTTTAACCCCTCCCCTCACCCCTAGTCCGATTTCCGCGGTTAATGAACTTTTGTTTTGAGGTTACTGGTATGACGATTGGTTTCGTGACGCTGGGACGTCCCAGACGCCAAAGTTTTTTTGTTTTTTTTATAAACGTGCATTTTTTTTTTATATAGAGAAAAAAATACTACTCAACTATATCTTTCCATTGATGTATTGGTGGCCTTTTCCAAGCCCTTGTATCAGACAGTAACAGGAATTTGGCAATCTGTTTAAGGGCAACATAACATAAGGAAATGCAAATCCATATACGTATGTTCAGCATGTACGTCAATTCTTTGAAAAGATATGTAACATATGAAGGGACTTATATAAACATTGTTGAATCTATAAGGGCCAAAGTTGAAGGCACTGAACTTTACAATTGTCTAGATATCTTCCTTCGCATGCATATCATTTATAGTTATCAAATCGTACAATTTCGTTGTCGCCCCTTCTCTAAATGATTCTACTAAACCAGCAATACCTAGCGTCTTTGTGTAATAATGATACTTGGGGGCTCCCATTTCAATAAATATATTTATTTGTTAACGTCCACTTTACTAGGACAATTGCGGTGTGACCACTTATCTAGCAGCCATGCTGGGACTAAGAATGCTATTATATGTTTTATTTTACCAGATTTCCCTTAAGGAAAATCAGCTATTGAGGTCGTACTCATGGCGCGATTTTCGAAAAATTTCTTCAAATGTTCATCGATTCTGCCCAGGAGTTGGCGTAAATGAGGTCCGTTCAAAATTATATATATATATATATATATATATATATATATATATATATATATATATATATGTGTCTGTTAACGCTCTAGCGGTCGCAATTTTTGTTTGATCGTTACCAAACTCGTTATTTAAACGTTTTATGCAAAAAGACAGATAAGTTCGTTTATGGCTGAAATCGGACCATGGGAGGGGGGTTTAGAGGGGGGATTTTCGAAAATTCGAAATATCTCCGTTACCATACGTATGATCAAAAAATTGTATAGAACCAATCTTATTGGAAATTAAAGTTACTGTAAATGTTGTCCTATTCATTTATTCTCTATCTTGAATATTAACCGAGATATTTGCATTTTATGTTATAAAGCACTTTATTTGAAGTCTATATACCAAATATTATTATCATTGAATAATTACGTTTTGAGATAAATGCAAATATCCAATGCACGTGGGAAATCTGCTTAGTTTACGCAGCCCCTACATGACGGATTTTTATTTTATTTATTTAGTTTTATGTTACTATGGCTAAATGGGACAGGTTACCTGCAGGTTCTGCTGCAGCTTCTGGTGTGAGCTATAAGTTGAAAAAAAAGTCCGTCACGCAGGGGCAGCGTTATCTAAACAGATTTCCCACTTGTGCCCCGTATTTGCATTTATCTCATGACGTAAAAGTTTAATGAGAACAATATTAGTTATTTTGTCTTCAAATAAAGTGCTTCATAATACAACAGCTTATTGTTGATAGGACATGATTAGGAGTGGGGGTATACTGAAGGCTGGAAACTAAGAAAACCCAAATATCTCGGTTAATATTAAAGATACTGAAAACATGTACATAACAATATTTATAGATCTTTTAATTTGCAATATGATTGTGTCTATAAAAATTTCCGATCCGACGTACGGTAACGAAGATATTTTGAATTTTTATAAATCCTTCCCTTTAAACCCCTTCTCCCACTAATCCGATTTCAGCTGTTAACGAACTTGATTTTTATTTTTACATAAAACGTTTAAATATGGAGTTTGGTAACGATCAAGTAAAAATTGCGACCGCTAGAGCGTTAACAGACAAATATATATATATATATATATATATATATATATATATATATATATATATATATATATATATATATATATATATAATTTTGAACGGATCTCATTTTTGTCATCTCCTAGGTAGGATCGATGGGTATTTGAAGAAAAATCTCGAAAACAGTGTCATGAGTACGACCTCTACAGCTTATTTTCCTTGAGGGAAATCTGATAAAAGAGAAAAACCAAACTCTTGACAACTTCAGCTTAACATAAATTTCGTTCTTATTGAGATAAGTATTCAGTAGAAATTATTAAAGGTAAACTTTACTGCATCATATTGTTAAGATATTACTTATAAGTAAGTAATATCTTAACAATATGATATAGAAGCTCATTCTGCTAAGAAATATAAGTAATTCTAAGCAGAATGAGCTTCTTGATTCACTTATAGCTATAATAAATTAATAATAGAAGAATTCGAGACTAGGTCAATGCAGTATTGTCCCCACCATCCTGATAACTCTCACTTCTCTCATTGGTAAGCAAGCATGTAGTCTCCCTCCAAGAAGGCCCCGTTTTGTTATTCAAGTGATGGCACAGGAAGAGAACATAACTTCCCAAACAGTGAAGACTGTCACTTTTCAAAAACATGCTGAGGCATTTTGGGGCAAAATCAAATTTGTCTTTTTTAAATTCAAGTATGTAATCTTTTTTTTCCAATGTAATCTTATAATAAAAATTTTCTATTATTCTTTATTGTATTTCAAATACGTTAATATATCAATAATTAATAACTTGCCAATGATACCACTATTAATTATTTATTCATAATTCGCTCCTCTTATGTTGTTTTGATTATGAATTTGGAGATATAGAGAACTGAATTCATCTTCAACCGATTTAACCAGATTATCATCCATTAGGTCCTCATCAAGGTTTATTCAAACTTTCTCTTGATTTTTAAATATTTTCCAATGGGCGGTGAAATTTGGCACTAATATATAATAAATAAATAAGTAAATAGATGAAAGTTAGTTCAAAGTTATTCCAATTTTAAATTTTAATGAACAAAATAAATCAATAATACAATAATTTATAAAATTAAGAGGCTCAGGTTAGCCATGTGAGTTAAAGCATTGACTTTAATCTCACATGGTAAACCTAGAGTGGCGAGTTCGATTCCTGCCTGGGCAATAGGAATTTATTTAGTGACAGAAATTATTAAATAAAATCCTTAGTCCCACCCTGGCTAGAAAAGGGTGGTAACCTGTAGATAACCCATCCCGATTATCCTAAGTTGCATAAAGTGGACATTAATAAATAATAATAAAATTAGGTACAATTGTTCCTAATAAATAAATAATACTAAAATTTGAAAATATAAATAATGTTCATATTTAAAGAGGTGAAATATAAATGATATGTTCAAATTCATGGAAGTATAAGAGAGGTTGACATTAAACAGTTTGACTTACACTACAAGAAGCTTAAGTGGATGGACTACCACACATTCAAACTAACTTTCAGTTTCAACAGCCTTGCCCTGTTGAACAACTACTTGTTCATGATTATCAATAGCTCTTTTTATAAGAAAAAATCATGATTGCTATTTATGTAGAAACTGTTGGATCACAAGTTTTAAATATATTTAAAGAAACTCTTACTCAAGGTTGTAATGAGGTCGTAGAAAAAAAACAAAAAAAAAAACAACTCAAGCAATTAATAATTGGATATTTCACAATCATGGAAGAACAACCAGAAAAATAAAAATAAATTTGTTATTCCTTAGCAATAGCAATGATTTATTTAAAAAATAAGCAAATGCAATGAATTGGTATTTAAGGTGACAAGACTTTAAAGTTAACTTTATTTTCAATCCAATATTCTAAGATTTAATACTTAAGTGCTTACAAATGCTTTTGGGGACTCATGAGTCCATTTTCAGAGTTTGCACTTTTTTCAGCAAGAGAGACAGCAAGTACATTATATACATTTATATTTTTCAGAGAGATGTGGCTGTTTTTTCTTTTGCTGTGTGGGCTTGCATGTGCATTCAGACGAGATGCAGTTGAGTCACCTCCAGCAGTATTATCAAAATTATCTGAAATGAAACCATTTGGCTCAGAGCATGTCGAATTAAGAGATTCTGTTGAGAAAGTACCCACAAATAGAGAAAGGTAAAATTATTAGCCATCTAAGTAAACCTGTCTATTCTTTTTATGATCATGTTAATAATTGCATTTACCTTGTCATAATTATTTTTTTTAGATCCCAACAATCTTCTCCACTAAGAGAAGCTGTAGAAAAAAGGCCTACACCTTATTTCAGGGGACAATGGTGGAAGCTGGTACCTGGGACAAAGCAATCTGGTATATTTTTGTCATACATTATTTCCAATATATATATATATATATATATATATATATATATATATATATATATATATATATATATATATGCACATGACATTATTTTTTTATTACTTTGATCATTTTCATGTTCTGCAATTCTCCAAATCATCTTACTCCAATTAAATGTCGCATTAATTTCTTCCTCCTTGTCATTCATCGTAATCATCATATCAATCGGTCATGATATTTAAAATTTAAATCTTTAGCTCAGGGGCTTTTTAAGTTCTCAACCATTAGAAGGTGAAGCTTTGCAGATTTCTTTTTCAAATACTCACATAATTCCCTCTTAATGCTGAATAGGCGTGGGGGAATCGGAAGAAGTGCTACCTTGATTTTCATAAGAAGTACTGCTATATTATATAATTCGGTATATACATTTTTGTTATGAAAACAGTTGAACACCACAATTCCATCCATAGGAGTTTAATAAAATAAGACATGCAATATTCTGAATACATTGTAGGAAGGCTTTTCTTCATCCTTGTACTCTAAATTTGTTGGAAATTTTCATTGACAAAGCCGTGATTCAAAATTTCAATTGAAGCACTGATGTTTCATTCACTCCTGCTCAAAATGGTGGTTGCAGTCTTTTATTTTTTCCAATACTGGAAAATCATTGATTGGTAAATTCATATTATATTTTATTATCAACATTAACTGATCTTTGTTCTTAATATTTTAGACCAGAGTGGAAAGAGGTTATTCTGCTTCATTGAATCATGGGCCTCCTACAGGAGGTCCCCAGCTGGCTTCACAGCAGATGACATAGATCCCTTTGCTTGCACTCACATCATCTATGCATTTGCAACTGTTGATCCTGTCAATTCAATGATGGTTCCACTTGATGAAGAATATGATGTTATAAAAGGTAAACTTATAATTTATAACACAGTAAGTGCACTATAAGTTTTATTAATCATTTGGATATTGGGTAGGGAAGGCAGAATATACATCCACCAAATAGTCAGATCTTCTTTCACAATAATTTGTCTTAGAAGGTCTATTTAGTCTCTAATTTAAAGTTCAATAATAAATCATCATGCTCATCTAAATGATGATTTGTCACAGTGATTAGGATCTCTGTGATGTGCAGTAATACTGATGTTCATGCTACAATAACACCATGATTTGTTTGTCAAAGAAGGAATTTGAAGATTAATCAAATTATGCCATTTTTTTCCATTAACTAAAATCTTTCATTTAAGATATCTGATTTTTGTTACCGATAGTATAATATTTAAATTAACATTTATTTATAAGAAACCCAAGATATTTAAAACAAGTTTGACACACAGACTATATAATAGATATTGATAATAAATAATACAGGTGCGTGCCCAAACACACATAAACACGTGTGCGCATGCACGCACACACACACACACACACACACGCACACACTCAAACAAACAATAATTATGTTTGAAATATTTTTTTGATGCTTTATATAAGAAATGTAACTTGCAAAATACATTGTTTAAAAAACGAATGCATTCCTATTTCAGGAGGTTATCGTTCAATCGTTGGTCTAAAGAGAATAAATTCAAATTTAAAAGTCATGATTTCAATAGCAGGAAGACTTTCAAAAATGACATCTTCAGCATCAAACAGAAGGGATTTCATCCTATCAGTAGTAAAGTTCATGGCTGAAAATGGATTTGATGGGCTTGATCTTCACTGGGAATACCCAGGTAAACATTTTACACGAAAATGCATTACAATAAATTTATATGCTTATAATGATAATTTTATTTTATTATAGGTACAAATCAAGAAATCTTAAAACAATAAATTTTAAGATAATATGGAATTATAAACTTTAAATTAAAAATATAATTATTTATACAGTCTTTAACCCTCTGTCGGGCGCACAACTGGACGAAACAAAATCGGCGCATCCGACCTGAGAGGTCGCCCACATATTTTAACCCCCCACTCCCCAACTAATTAATTTTAATTTAACACGTTGGTAGGACAGACTTCGTTAGGATCTAAGGAAAACAAATATACTATTTAGAATGTAAAATAATGACTTTATAAGAACAGAATAAAGCTTAAACTAAAACAAGTAAAATTGATCAGGCGCGTTCGGCCTGAGAGGCCAGAGTTAGATTAGCACTTATTTCTTAAGATATCGACGAACTTCCGTAAAGAATAGCATTAATCTTAGTAAAAGACATGGTTGCAATAGATTATATCTTGAAAAAAACTCATATTCGAAATTAAAGAGCAATTGGGCGCAGTCGGCCTCACAAGCCACCTAGGGACCAGACGGGCTGGATGAAGGATGGCAATAGACTATAGGAGGGGGTTCTAAGCATGAACACGAATCA
Source organism: Riptortus pedestris (assembly GCA_019009955.1). NCBI lineage: Eukaryota > Metazoa > Arthropoda > Insecta > Hemiptera > Alydidae > Riptortus > Riptortus pedestris. Next base: position 88,271,343 of record CM032230.1, on the reverse strand, counting down.
GAAAACTACTGGGAATGGAGGCTCACAGAAGAGACAGGATGAAGCAGCGCATAAAAAAATATGTTTTCCTGGCCCCTCAGGCCATCTGAGCCCGACGGAGGGTTAAAGTTATAATACTATTCAGAGATGCTATAGATTTATGATTTACTAAAATATTTTAAGTTGAGTTTAATCCACAGTAAAAAATTCAAAACAATCCCTGACATTAAGTAAAACAAAATTAAATATTGGTAAACTCAGCGATTTTGCATATTTAGTAGACATAAAATTTTGTTCTTTTAAAACTCTTAACATTTCAAATATCACATGAAATTAGAAATAACAGTTTATCTAGATGTAATAATTCCCTTCTGGTTTCTGTACAGCTTTTTTAAAAAATGTTTAGGAGACCATTATGTTGAGAATTAATGCTTTACTAAATTTAAGAGCTGAGAGGTTGTATGGCTAATTCCTAATTTTTCCCTCAAAATTAGGAGAAAGTACTGTAAACATATGTTAATCAAAATCTTAACACAACTGATTGTAAAAATATTAAGGAAATAAAAATTATTGTGAACTTATATTTTACAGTTGAGCATTGGTCCACTAAGCTCATATTTATTTAAAAAATCATGATGGCAGTTTCTTCTACTATTCGCCATTCAAATTTCTTTTGGATAAATAAATATTTTGAACAAGAAAATATTTTGAAACAAAATTTATGGCTTTTTTCAATATACAATAAAACGCAACACAAAATTTTGTTTATTAAAAATCTTTCTCAACTTATCTTCTTCTTGTTCCTGCTAGCCATTCATAGGGAGGGTTTTAAGAAAATTATATATATATATATATATATATATATATATATATATATATATATATATATATATATATATATATAAAATTGTAACCTCTGTCTGTACAATGATATTTTTCGCGAAATTTCACGATAACTTTTCGTTTCACATGTCACAGACACCATAACTGCATTTTGTTTCTTTGGTGTCTGTTTGTTTGTTTGTTTATTTGTTTGTTTGTTTGTTACCTTTTCACGCATAAATGGCTGAACCGAATTTTATGAAACTTAGTATGTATATTACTACTAACCCAACTTAGACTTTAGGCTATATTAATATCCTTTGAGGTAGACAGGAGTGGGGGTTATAAGAGAAGCCTGAAATTAAAAATAGCGATATTTCGTTTCCTATTGGTTTTTCGGCAAATATGAACATATCAAAAGTTGTTTATTTTGTTATTTAGAGTAACTTTTGTATATACACTTTTTTCGTATACCGAATTATAAACGAGATATATGCTAAAACCTATAGCGGAAGTAAACAATTTGATTTGGTACAAAAGACCGAACCGAAATAAATAAAACTCGGTATGTGTATTAGCACTAATGCCTTCCTTATAATAAGCCATAATAACATTTCTAGGGACGGGCAGGAGTGGGGGTTATAAGGGAGACCTGAAAACCGAAATAAATAAAACTCGGTATGTGTATTAGCACTAACACCTTCCTTATAATAAGCCATACTAACATTTCTAGGGACGGGCAGGATTGGGGGTTATAAGGGAGACCTGAAATTAAAAGTAGTGATATTTCGTTTCCTATTGGGGTTTCGGCAAATATGCACTTAACGAAAGTTGTTTATTTTGTTATTTAGAGAAATTTGCTCAATAATTCTCTTCAATATGAGCTACCAGGTACCTCACCTGGAATAATTAATTCTAATTATAATATAATATTATGCCCTTAATAATTTAAATCTATGCATAATGGACAAGAAACGGGAAATATGACAATATGAAGGACAGTGAAGTCATACATAAAATATTAATTTTATTATTAACAAATCCACAGCAACGACGGGTATAAACCCTAAACACTGGGAAGGGTAAATGTCAAAATATTGTGCAAAGTAAAGCCTTGCCAAAAAAATACAATCGCCATCCAGCCTCAAATGAATTCCCGGGCGAAGCCGGGTATCTGAGCTAGTATATATATATATAATAGATTCTAAGTAATAAATTATTTTTATTTATAATGCTATAGAAGGGGCTCTGTGTCGAATTGCACATTCAGGTGTGTGACATAATACTCTTGGTAAATCTAGTTTTGTGGATTGAATCCCCTTGAGGGTATAAGGCAATCCTTTACTGATGAACTAACTAAATAAAATGCCTAGGTCAGATCAAGATAGTATGCAGTAGAATAGTCGTGGTACAACTGGTGGTTAATAAATATTTTTTATTATATAAATCTCAATTAGAATAATACATTAGATAATAATAATGTCTCACAAAAGTTTAGAAACCCGCACTACGTAACTCCTTTTGAGTTTTATTTATTTTGTAGATAATTTTCATTGGCTCAGCATTGCATATACAGGATCCAAGGAAATAAATACAATTAAAAATAATATGTATTTTATAGGAGCAGAAGAACTTGGAGGAAAAAGGGGAGACAAAGAACATCTTTCACAATTAATTGAGGAATTGTCCGGTGTAATGGAGTCACGAGGTTGGCTGCTGTCACTTTCTGTCCCACCATCAAGGTTCCGTTTAGATGATGGCTATGATGTGCCAAGGATAACTCCTTATTTGCATTTTGTACTACTCAAGAGTTTTGACTACCACCAAGAGAGGAGTGGTGCTGCTAATCATCCTGCTCCACTTGTCATGTCAAGACAAGAAGATCCTCTTTCAGTATACTACAATGTCGTAAGTTAATTATCTTTATTTTATAAAAATTAAATATATAAATAGAAAATAAATTGATTATATGTTGATTCATAAGTAAAGCATCATTTTAATTTTCAATAACATAATCTCCTATAAGCACTTATGGTTAAGACTCATGTACTTTACAATCAGTCGAACATACCAGGAATTATTTATTATTCAACTGGGAGTAGAACAAGATATAAAAAATTGGTTGTCATTAACTGTTAATAAAATATCGAATGTTTGCATATATTGTACATGTTGAAATTTCTAGAAATAAATCTAAAATCATGCTATTCAATGCTGATTATAAGAAGAAACTTGGAACATGACTTCACTTTGTAGAAGGTCCTGTTCTTATCAATTAAATTTTAGAATTTTTAATAAAAAGAAAAGTAGAATAAGCCTTGTATGAATGATTAAATACCTTTTTTTTTTTTTAGGATTATTCTGTCAGATTTTGGTTGAAACGAGGGGTACGCAGAAGCCAATTAATTTTGGGTATTCCATTTTTTGCAAGAACTTACACTCTTGAAGACACTCGGAAATGGATGCCTGGATCGCCAGTTAGGTCACCAGGAAAGGAAGCAAGGTATATAAGCTTCTACAGATAAAATAAGGAACTTAGAACTGCTATATAGAAATAATAAGACAAACTGACCTTCTTTTGGAGAGTTTCCCTCCAATAAACATTTCAGCCTACATATAAATATTAACAATCAGTTTTTAAATGTATTGATGTGTCCTTAAAATATTAATTTTGTCATCCCTAATATGCTAATATTCATATTCATTCTAACTATTAATGCAAATATTTTATTTTTGAAGTTATTTTCTTCTATCTCTGGTGCTATTGGGAGTCATTTTTTTTTTAATTTCCATCATTGCATATTCTAATAATACAGTTGACAAAAATATACTGTCATCTTTTATTTTCTAAAAAATCATCATTGTTATTTTTGCCCTGTTGTCTTATTGCATTATACGTATATGTTATTCTATAGAAACAATGTTTTGGCATTCTGTTCATGGCGTACTTATAGGGCCTATAGGGCCTAGAACAATACATTTTCTATGGATGTTGATTAACTGAATTGGCATTCTTAGGAATAATTATGTGCTTTTATAAATATGGACTTCACAAGTTCTTTGATTAGATTCTTCACTCATACTATTTTTGTTATAGATACACTCAACAACCAGGTTTTATGTCATACTATGAAGTTTGCAATCTGTTCGCTGAAAAAGCTTGGGCAAAACATCGAGATTCAACTACTGGTTCTGCATTTATGGTAAATGATGATCAATGGGTTGGATTTGAAGATGCCTACAGTATACAGTTGAAGGTGAGTATTTGAATTTAAAGAAACTAAATTTATCAAAATTTATGTGAATTTAACAACTTCATGATTTGATTGAATTTACACATGGGTAGTTACAATAATATACAATAAATGATAACAACTCAACAATTTTAACTTTTTAAATGTAAAGATGGGTTAAAGGGAATGGAAGCATTGTTATCTTATATGTAAGGCTACCCATTACAACATTTTAATAAAATAATTTAAACTTAATTGTTCACCACTAGATGAACTATATGCAAAGAGAAAGACTTGGAGGTGTGATGGTTTGGGCACTTGATTTAGATGATTTCAAAGGCACGTGTGGTCAAAAATATCCTTTACTGAACACTGTACGAGTAGCACTCACTCCAGATATTCCAGGTAACTAACTACCTTATAAATAGATAATGGCCTGATTTATTTTAAGTATACTATATTTTTATTGTAGACCAAAAAGGGGAAAAGTGACTATTAAATGTTACATTCATTATCACGTAAAGGATATGTATCTTATTCATGTTAAGTTAAATGATAGATTTAAAAAAGAAAAAAAAAGTTATTTAAAATAGAATGAATTTTGTATTACAGGAAACAACTAGTGGTATTAGTTAATAACATTCTCCTTATCATTTTTGCTTCATTCACCTTTGTCTCTTAAAGGGAGCAATATTGGCTAGCAGTCATATTCAATCCCATTCCTTTCCCACCATGCTGAATACTCTCCTCTCCTGAATCAATTCTCTCCCTTTTTCCTTAAGTTTAATGAGCTACTAAGGTTCACATTTTTTTTTTTTTAAAATGTATTCAAATGTCCATGGATTCTACCTAGTAGATGAAGTAAATGGGGTTCAATTTGTTTGATGTTGACTCAGCATTAAAATTTTTCATGTAAAACTAAAAACCAAAACAAATTCAGAATATATCACCCTTATTATGAGTCGTATCAAATCTTACTGCAAATTTAATTTCCTCCTATTGTAGTGCTATACTTTTTGTCGGTCACTTGAATATTTACTGAAATATTTGTATATTTTTATTTCACATTATTTTTTAAACCCCCACTTCTACTAATACAATTCTTACTTTGAGTAACATATCTCATGACCCGCTTAAATTACAAGTCCAATATGTATAGCCTTATTTCAGTAAAAATAGCCAAGAGATTTTATCAGATTTGCAGCATGTCTAGCTAGTGGGAAACTGATAATGTTAAGCTTATTTAAGTCTCATTTCCATATAAATAAATCCATGAAAGCCATAAAGCAAAAAAAAAAAAAATATAAAAAAAAAATACCTCCCTGCATTCATTTTGTCTTGCAATTATAGTAATATTGATAATATCCTTTATCAAAATTGGAAGACATTTTCAACACCTCTTCATCTGAATTTCCCTTATTTATTTAACAAAAACCTTCACTATCCAATACTTTTTTACTATTTACTATTGTCACAAAATATTCCATTCCTATATTTTTTGTATTATTTTAGCGATATTAGCACCAGGAGTAGGAGTAACCGTTCTCGCATCTCAGTCAAATTGTTCAGGGGAAGGATATGCAGGAGAGCCTACAGACTGTTCTGTATATTACAGGTGTATGTGGGAAATGAAGCATACATACATTTGCCCACATGGATTACACTATGACCCTCAGTTAAACCTCTGCAATTGGCCTACTCTTGTTAATTGCCAGCTGAAAAAATGTAATTACAAATATTTTGTCCTCAATTGAAGTTTTAATTATTTGTTCATTATCCAACTCGATCTAAAACCATAAAATGCTTTCAGCACCCACTGCACTAGCTGTTTCAAGTTCAAAAAATGACCTGGTGTACTCTCAGTCATATATAAGAGGTATGTATACAATTTTGCAATGTTAAAAATAACTTTTTAGATTCATTTAATAGAACTAGTAATACTCTAATTGTAAGTGTAAAAAAATATAATTTGTAATATATAAATTATATGTGTATTAGACTAAATATAAAGTTAATTAAGGCATCGTGGACTTTCACACTGTTGTAAGTAAACAATATGGAAATATCCAAAACCCACTTACCTACGTATTTGCTTTTTAAATCGAATTATAGGATACTTTTTATAAATTTTATGAATAAAACCTTCTAAAACCCCCATTGCCAACTCACTGAATAATTTCATGGATATCTCATTCTCCCATTAGGCTTTTTCCAAACACCTTTCTAAGTTTGCTTTGTTCCTTAAAAAGTACTCTCTTAATGTCTTAACCACACATATATTTTTAATTCTTTTTTGACACTATTCTGAATATTGTGATCCTTTTATGGTTCTCTCTTTTAGTTAACTTTCATACCATATGAATTTCAAATATTAACAAGAAGAATAATTCAGATTAGTGGGAAACATTATTATTCCACTTATACAAGTAGTTAGTTTTTATTCCTGAAACAATATAGTAATTTTTGAAAAATATTGGGTTGTTCGGAAACTTTCCGAGGGAACTAAACAAATGATAGTCAGAGAGTAACTCCAGGCTATATGAAGAATGAGATAAACATTCCCAGCCAAAGTCCAACAATGTCTTCTGTGAAGCCAAAGACATATGCGCCTTTGACGTTCTCATGGTGATAAGCAACCCCCTCCCCTCTCTCCCCGATTTTCCAACTTTGTTCGGTTTTGATCAGTTTTTCCCTTTAATCTGTTAAAGTTAACTTCATTATTTATCTGGATTTTGTTGTTCTGTTGTTAGGCAGTATGTCATAGAACTTAACACCCTTTCAAACCCACCAGCAACAGAGCATAACATTTTGGACAAGGATATTAGCCTTTGAAGTGATTGGCAATGACTCACTGGAATGATCCCTTGATAATCTACTCAAAATTATTGTAAACAATCCATTTTTTCTCTCTCTGATTACCAAGCAATCATCAATATGGTCATCAATGTCCGCTACTGGCCAACCTGAAAGTTTTCGATCTTCAACACCCAATTCTCCTAGCCTGAATTTCACAAACCACTCAAGCATTGTCCATTTACTTACAGCATTGTTCCATTATGCAGCACATATTTTGTTTGTGGCTTGAGATGCCGCCAAAAATGAGAGAGATTTTTGCCTTTATGGAAATAACAATGTATCAAGTGATGTTAACTCTCTTGTTCTCCATGGCTATCAGGGTACTGATGAGAAGATTTAAGCCATTGTTGATATTGATAGCATTAAAACACAGAGGAAAGACCCTTCTTTCACAAAACAAGTGACATCAAATACTGCCAACTGAGACTCAGCCTTTACAGCAGGCCAAGTGCAGACTTGCAAAAATCAGTGGACTTTTCTGAACAGCCATATATATATAGTCTTTTGCAAAGAAAACAATGCCACATTAGATTATTTTATTTCATTTTTTTTACAGGAACTCTGCTAATTTCTGAATTGTATAATTTATTAATGAAGACATTAATGACAGTGAAAATTTATTATCCAGCAAAATTTAGTCTAATAATTATTGTGTACTTATGTATTACATTCATGCCATATACATACAATATTTGGGGGGGGGGGGTTGTAGCTCAGTAGTCATTCATAATGGATTCATAATATAGTGAACCATTTTGAATTCTGGAAATAGTCGAGTAGTTAAAGCTAAAACTTGTAAGAGAACTTCTATTTGTTATATACACAAACTGATAGGCATGCCTATTGTGTGTATGCAAACTATAGCTTAACAGCTCTCTAATCTTATTTGAAGACTATAATTCAGAGAACAAACAAAAGGAAAAATAAGGAAAAGTAATTGCATTGAAATGGAAGCAAAACAACAGTAAATGAAAATACATCATTAGTACACGAACCATAACAGGTGATAACATAATGAATAAAGTGCATCAATATAAACTGCATCATATTATCTAGCCAAAATAATAATAAAAATAAATATAAAATAACTATTCAAACTTTTCCTAAATCAGCTATGTATGTATGTATTTTTCCTGTTTCATATCTGTGAAATAGATCTGTCATTTCTCAGGTTTCTGGCCAAGTATAGGGTGGCCAGCATTTGAACTGGCTGATCAAAAACTATCAGGTATACTTTAACACAAATACATGTCACATTTTTAGAATAAAATTAAGTTCATGAAACGATTAATGTAACAATAATTTACGATATATATATATATATATTTATAAAAGAAAGTGCATTAACTTAACTTGAACTGGCATTATTTAATAGGTATATATTTATTATAATTTTTTTTTTCGCTCATCAAAATAAAATACAAGTGTATTAACAAAAGGTCCGTTGCGCAGGGGCTGCATAAGCTAAGCAGATTTCCCATGTGCTGGTATGCCACACGGGTGATCTCATGTCATATATATTTTTTGTTTCTAAGTAAAAATCCAATAAGTAGAAGTGGAGATTTACTGAAGGCTGAAAACAAGGAAGTACATCACTTAAAATTTAAGCTACAAAAAAAAAAATGTATATACAACACTTATAGAACATCAATAGCTGAAGAAGATTGGTTCTGGTACATATTTCAATATTACTCATAATAACTGAGATATGAATTTTCGAACTCTCCCACCACCCCATCCTGGTTAGATTTCAGCCATTTATGACTATGAACTTTAGAGTTGAATTAAACGATTAAATATCTATTATGGTATCAATCAAATAAACATTTTTGAGTAAAGAACTTAAAATCTTGATTGATGTTATCATATTACGTATTTGTATGTATCTCACAAGTTAAAAATTCAATGAAAACAATATTTGGTATTATTGAAATGTTGTGGTTGATGATATAACATCTTATTGTTAATATGGCATGGTAGGAGTGGGGGTTTACTGATGGGTGGAAACTGAAATGTGCAAATATCTCGGTTAATATTCATGATACAGAAAATATGTATATGATAACCAATACAATTATATTTTTAACAAGATTTGTTATATACACTTTTTCGATCCATTAATGCACTTAATCTTTAGTTTAAAATAAAACATTTTAATATCGAGTTTAGTAATGATTAAACACAAATTGCATATAAATAGATTTTCATCTCTATCTAATTTTCATCTCATAGATTGATAGGAATTTGAAGAAAGTTTTAGAAAATCGTCTCATGAGTACAACCTCAATTGCTGATTTCTATTAAGGGGAAATCTCCTAAAAAAACTGTTAACCACACTGTTTCAAAGGAGTGTATATTTCATTGTGTACTATGTACAAGCATATACTGTTTATATATATTTTAAAGTTATTTGTATGTTTTAAATTACTTTTCAAAGACATTTATTATTTTTTCTTTTGATTTACAGAAGAGGGACCACGAGTTGTATGCTACTTTACAAATTGGGCATGGTATAGAAAGGGTGATGGCAAATATTTACCAGAGCATATGGAACCATCACTATGCACTCACATTATATATGCTTTTGCTTCACTTGATCCAAACACACTAAGTATTACAGCTTTTGACCCATGGGCTGATTTAGATAACAGTAAGAATTTTATTGTATTATTCGTAAATAATAAATACTCTGAAGTTTATTGTTATCAAATCCTATCAAATTTTTAGTTGTTGTTATAAATGTCTTTTGGAACTGAAAATACATATCAACGAAAGATGGCTGAATAGGTCAAGGTATTTATTCTCTTTGTCTAAGGTCACTGGTTCCAAAAATGGAGGCCCATAGAGAAAACTTTTTCAAAATTCATTGCCTATATCTAGTTCTTTACATCACTTTCTTTGAGAGGGAACCAGATAACAACAATGACTAAACTTCTTGGGTATACGATTGCCATCTCCGGAATAAATAATCAGCTTTATTCCAGTAGATCTATTGGTGTTTTGCTATTCATATTGATTTGTCTATTTGATGCCTGGTATACATTTTATTTGTTTAAGACACAAGCAAATTTTACATCTCATATTCCAATTAAGATATTTCAAGTATGATGAAGACCTGGAGCAGATTATTTCTGAACTTCGTCATTTTTATGACCAAAATGGAAAATAAAAATTTAATCTCAGCTTTAAAAACATAGTGGCTCATCAAGAATATATTAGGATGTGACATTTTTACTTTCATGTTTTCAGCAGTTTAAACTTATTTCGTTTCATTGACTGTTTTAAAATTAAATACTTTATCAACCAGTTGGACCTTAGAACATGGGCAAAAATGATTAAGCCATGTTTCCCTAAGTTAATAAAGTGACTCAAAAGAGATACTCTTAGGATAGGTACATCACTCTAATTCCCTTACTAATTCTTTATCTGTGAGTTCTTTGTGATGTCCTAAATAAATGATTTATTAAACATCCAAAAATGTTTACTCACCTTCATATTTTGATTTCTTCAAGATCTCGCCACAATTTATTAAATTGCATAAGGATTACAAACAATCATTTGTATAAAATAAAATAAAGTTTAACATAAGCTATCCCCTTAAACTAGCAGCTCACGAGCTCAAAATTTAAACAAATCAAATTCTATTCCTTAAAAAAAAACATGTAAAGCAATATTTTTTTATGTATATAACCTGGTGGGTTGATTAGGAGGCTGACCCAAATGGGTACCCTGAAAAGGAGGGCATCTTGTTGTTTGAGTGTTTTGTAGAAATTTAAAGAATTTTTCAAATTTACCTTATTATTTGTTTTCAGGCATGTATAAACGAGTCTCTCAACTAAGAGAACAGGGTCCAGCTGTCCTATTGGCAGTTGGCGGATGGACTGACTCAGTGGGGGGAAAATATTCAAAGATGGTTAGCTCAGGAAGTGCAAGAAGAACATTTGTAAATTCAGTAGTTGCTTTCCTGCGCAGATATGACTTTTCTGGTTTGAGTTTGGAATGGAACCATCCAGTTTGCTGGCAAGCTGATTGTTCAAAAGGACCTCAGTCAGATGTTCAAAATTATGCAAAACTTGCTCAGGTTATTAATGTTATGTTTAAAGTAATTTACACTTAAGTTTGCTTTATTTTATTGAAAGTTAGCAACATAGTTCACATTTATTCCATACACTAGATGCCTTGTTTTTATCTTTAATTTGTTAATATAAATAATTTCTAGAAATAAAGTCCACTCAACTAACCAATTACAAGGCAACGTTTGACAACCTTACTCATTATTCAGGATCAATAAAAACGCCCTCAATAAACATCTAAATATATTTTAGGGGGGGGGAGGATATTAAGGTCTCAATCAGGCCCTCTTTACTATTTTAACTGGCAAATGTTTTAGAACATTTACAATGTAAAATTCAAAAATTATTCCTTTAAGTCTCTATAACTATAAATCTCAACAGAGAATAAAAAAACCTTTAGGATAATGAGCCTTAAACAAAGTGGTATTTGTCAACCAAATTTCTAGATTTATATAAATTAAAATAATAATAAATTTGTTTTCAGGAACTCCGTGAAGCATTCGATAAAGAGGAACCGTCTCTATTGCTATCTGTCAGCTTAAGTGGATACCCAGAGATCCTGAAAGGAAGTTATGATTTACCTGCATTAAGTAAAGCTGTTGATTTCTTCACTGTCATGACATATGATTATCATGGTGCTTGGGAAGGAATCACAGGACATGTTGCGCCTCTGAAAGGACATCCTCCAGAAAAATACTCTCATTATAATATTGTGAGTTTATTTCAAATAATAATATTATTATGAGTTGCATTAAAAATATGATATAACTTATCATTCATTTTCAATTAATATTCTATTATTGTTTTCTGTTTTTGTTTTTGTAATATTATAGTGTTTCAAATTTCTATTTTTTTCTTTTTTAAAGGAAAATGCTTTAAAAATATTAGTCCAAAATGGAGTTGACAAAAGGAAATTAGTTCTGGGCGTTCCTCTCTATGGACAAAGCTATACACTAGCAAATAAAAAGGATACAGGTCTAGGCAGTAAAACTAAAGGGCCTGGTGAAGCTGGAAAATCAACAGCACAACCAGGAATGCTTTCTTATTATGAAATTTGTCAGAAAAGTAAGGATAAATTTAGTCAATTAAAATACAAATTTAAATAAAAAATAATTAATTTCTATTTATTCATAGTTAAAAAAAATAACTGGAGGAAGGAAAGGACTGAATATGGGCCTTATGCATATTCTGGAGACCAGTGGGTCAGTTTTGATGATGAAAAATCTATATTGGAAAAAGTAAGTATACATTGCTAAACATTAATATCACCATTAATTTCCCTATTACTATATTTATTTTGAAACCACTTTCAGTGTAATCAAACCATCTACAGTCTAAAAACATAATAAACCGCAATCAGTAATGGCTATACCCAAACACTGCTGAAAAAAAAATTAATTTGAAACAGCACTATATAAAAATTTGCACTAACAAAATTAAAACTTATAAATAAAACCTAAATTTAAAGATGTGGGGAAACCCATTGGTATCTGCCTTTCCAACTTCGCTTCCATCCATCTTCTTTCCCTTTTAGTATTTCTCGATGAGTGCCACAGACTATCTGGGCATTAGTCTGCTCTGGAACTTAGAAGGTCCTAATAATTTCTGTTTTTCAGAAACTCATATTTTAAGAACCATAGGTTCACTGAGAAAGAATATTTTATTCATAATTAAACCCGTCTAAACTTCAGTATGTAGTCTTTGATGTCTGATTGATGTGTTTTTATGTTCTACTATCTAAGTATACAGTACCCTGCATGTTTTCCTCATTTGACAAATTTAGTAGAACCTATGAAACTGTGGAGTTGTGCTTTAATGGCTAGTACCTGAATGTTCATTAGTCACTCAGACAACTCTTAAACGAGAGGAATGGGAAGGAAAGTAGAAAAGGAGGAGGAACTAGAGATGTAGGGTGAGGGGAAGAGAGAGGAGCATCAACCAGGAGAAAAGAAATTACACTCAGACTCTGATTGTCAAGCGGACAAACATAAGTTGCTTTTTCATCTCAAGTAAACTAAAAGTTAAATTAGTTTACTGTACACTATATTTTTATTTCTTTTGTATGGGTATGAGGTACATCACTTTAGATTTAATGCACTTTTATTTAACACTAAATGATCCTAGACTAACCAAATATCCGGCTTATCATCATATCATAAGGAGAATATCCAATTTTCGTAACTTGCTAAATATGTGACATTATACTCCTTTTAATGTTATTTTGGCCTTTTATGACTTCTATATATTAAAAAACCAATTAGCCATATCAGCATAAAGTGGACAATAATAAAAATATATTATTCAAAGGAAGGCAACAATTATCCATTGGTAGAAGATTAATATAAAAATTATTTTTGTTATATTTATTTATTTATTTATTTGAAGAGCTCTGCAACTAGGCGATGTCGCTCAGTACCATTTATTTGCATTCTCTAAATTAAATTAAAGACAAAATGTTTTCAGAATTATTAAGACATAGTATAAAGTACATGGAAATAAAATTAAGGAAATGTTAAAATAATGCTATATTAAACAATAAACTTTGAGATAAATCCTGGCATGAGGGTGATGGAAGTCTAAGATACTAGTTTAAAAATGTATTATACAGAGATATAAAACATAGAGAAATGAGTGGAGTAAGTGAGGTTTAAAGTTTGTTATAAATGTCAGTTGCCTTCAAGTGGTTTAATAGTGTATTTACATGTGGGCTACCTTCTGTTAATAGTTCGTTCAAGTCGTTGGGTAAGTTCAAATGTTCACGTAGTCTGCAGTCAGTCAGATGTTTAATGGTCAGTACTGTGTTACAGTGAGTGCATGTAGGTCGATCTTTACGGTTTATGAGGTATGAATGTGTAAGTAGTGAATGTCCGATTCTAAGCCTAGTTAACACCACTTGATCTCGTCTGGTTAGATTTTCCAGAAATTTTCCTTTGCTTGGGTTGTCTAGTATTTCTCGGAGTTTGTTGTCAGTTTGTAGCCAGTCGGTTGTCCAGTCATTGAGTACTATTTTTGTTATATAAGACTGGATCTATTTTTTAGTTAGTAAACATTTTCTCTCATATTTGGCTTTAATTATTTATTTTTGCAGGGAAAATTTGTAAAATCTGAAGGCCTTGGAGGATTGATGGCATGGACCGTAGACCTTGATGACTTCCAGAACCAATGTTGTGAAGGACAGTACCCACTTCTTGTTGCAGTGAATAAAGCTGTTGGGCGAGAGGTGAAAGGCCTTCCATCTGGATGTTCTAAACCTAAGCCACCTGTTACACCTGCTCCACCATCGACAACTCTTGACCCAGAAGCTGGTATATTATTTATCAAGTGCAATTCCATTGAACACACACTTTTCATATGATTACATTTTTTTATTTACTAGCAGATTTTTTAAATAGAAATCAGCTATTGTGTTAGAATTTTCATATTGTGAAAGGAAAAGACCAAACACCTCAATAAAAAAGGTTATTTAATCTGATAACAATTAATTAGCACACAATAAATGAACTGCCATCTTTATGAACAGACACAATTAACTATAGTACAAAAGTCTGTCATTCAGGGGCTGTGTTAACTAAACAGATTTCCCTCATGCTGGTTTGACAAACTATTGATCTCCTCTCCCTATATATTTTTAATATCAAAGTGAAAATTTGATGAATATAAGTGAGAGCTTACTGACTGCTGAAAACCATAAAGTCCAAATAAATCATTTAATATTAAAGCTACAAAAAAATGTATAACATGCTTCGATAAAACTTATAACAGAGATATTTTAAAATTTCAAAATCCCTCCTGTAAACTTCCCCTGTTCTTGGTGTTGAATTAAATGAGTAAATACCAATAATGGTATAGATCAAATATATATTTTTAAGTAAACAAGTCATCATAATTTATAAAGTCATCACACAATGTATTTGCATTTATTTCAGAAAGTAAAATTTCAATTAAAACAATATTTGGAGTTGAGCCCCAAATAAAGGCTTCAGAATTTAACAGCTAATTGTTAATATTACTTGAGTAGGAGTGGGGGTTTACTGAATGGTGAAAACTAAAAAAATATATACCTCGGTTAATAATCCAGACAGTGAAAAACATATATAACAACATTTATAGAACATTATATTTTCATTAAGATTGGTTCTATACACTTTTTCTATCCTATGTATAATAACAGAGATATTTAGAATTTTCTCGAATTTCCCCCAATAACCCTCCCCCCTCCCCAGGTCCATTTTCAGTTTCTAATGAACTTAGTCTTTATTTTTATATAAAACATTTAAATATCGAGTTTGGTAATAATCAATCAAAAATTATGACCACTAGTGCATTAACATGCATATATATATATATATATATATATATATATATATATATATACATATATATATATATATATATATATATACAACCTTAGGGGAAATCTGCTGAAGTAGAGCTAAATATTACAAGTATATATGTTTATAATTACAAATATCATGTTGTTTGAAACTCTCCCTTAATTATATCAACATAAACACACACACACACACACACACACACACACATACACATATATATATATATATATATATATATATATATATATATATAACAAATTTAAATAAATATGAAATAATTTCAAAATATTTCCAAACCAGAAAATAATGTAATTTGTTCAAATAATTGATACCATTTACAGAAAGTAAAAATTACTACATATTACATTATTTTCAGTTTATGTTATAGTAATTCCAATATTGAGAAAAATTTAGATTACAGAAGATAACAAAATCACAATTTTAAATTTAAATCTATCAGTAAAAGAGGTATCATAAATTTACTTATTTTTATATTATACAAAAATGTTTTTCTGAGGAATGATTCATACCCAGGCACTCACTCTTCCTATGTGGCCTGAATAAGTC
Organism: Riptortus pedestris; assembly: GCA_019009955.1. Lineage (NCBI taxonomy): Eukaryota > Metazoa > Arthropoda > Insecta > Hemiptera > Alydidae > Riptortus > Riptortus pedestris. The sequence continues at coordinate 88,255,479 of CM032230.1, read as the reverse complement.
ATTTGATGTTTAAAATATCCTAGTGCCCTCTCTCTACCTCTGCTGTATTGAGTATATAATTGAAATTTTGTTTAATTTATTCCTTAATTAGGTATTGGCACAACAACAGAGCATCACCATGAACACTGGACAGAAGCTTCAACAAAACCAACAACAACACGACCATGGTGGTCGCCGGAGCCAACTACTAAGCCCAGCACCCCTTGGTGGGTACCCGAAACCACTACTACAACCAAGCCTACTACTACTACAACAAGGAGAACAACTACACGCCCAACAACAACGACTACAAGAAGAACAACTACTACTACAGAGCCTACGACCAGTCGTACTACTAGTACCACTACAACAACAACAGGTATGAGCGCTTTGTAATCTCTAAGGCCAAATTATTCAACTAATTTCTTGTGAGATTTGATCTGAAGCACTCCATACTACTCACTACTCAATTTCATTTTTATTATAGTATTAATGGCTCGCTCATGTGTTGCATTCTGAGAAACCACCATTAACAATCCTTTCTAGGAAGAACAATGAAGCTATTTTATAATAGAAATAGAATGACATAAAATAACAAAATATCCTTATGAGCTTTATTCTAATACCAATTGACTCCTCAGATTCTTCCTCAATAGTCTCTCAAAAAAATATAGTGCTCTCTCAATAATTTCCCATTAACTTCTGATTGTTTGATCTACTAATTTAACTGAAGCGTGCTTTGTCTTCAGCAGTTTGAATTAATTATGCCTTTTCTATAATTAATTTAAGTTCAGTATGCCATTTCTATAATTAAGTTATTTGAAATTTTGGCATTATTTCTGATTTCATTAGCCTCACCCCTGCTTATCCTAAACGCTTAGGTCATTTTTTGATAATAAAGCATAAATATTTGATCTGAATGAAGTCTGGCATTTAAAAACTCGTACAGTTTTGGCCTATTTTAACAAGCTTGTTTCTTCTCATAACAACGATGAATGTGATTGGTACTATGGTAATAGAATTGGCTCTCTCCTTAACATGAGCACTCATAATACCCATTCCAAAAATACTCCATTGCAGCAGAAATTGTCTCACAAGTTGACTAATAATTATGTTTTTAAAATATTTGATTCATTTTTCTTTTTTAGCTGGCAAATATTTCAATTAGTATTAATTTATTTTGGGACTCAGGTTAGCCATGTGAGTTACAGTGTTGCCTTTAATCTCACATAGTGAACCTAGAGTGGCGAGTTCAATTCCCTCCTGGGAGGGAAAATAGGAATTTGATCACCTCATTAAATAAAATCCTTAGTCCCAAGAAATGGCAGGTAACCAGTAGATAACACGTCCCAATTTGCCTTAGTAGCAAAAAGTGGATGATAATAAATACCAATAAGAATTTATTTTGTTGGGTTTACTACTTTTCTGAAGTTCTTAATATGACATTAAATATACATGTATTTTCTCCTCCAGAAAATTCATCAGAATCAGAACAAACCGAACTTCCTTCATCATGTCAAACAGGAGACTACAGGCCTGTCTCTGGAAATTGCAATGCGTATTACAGGTATTTGGTTCAACTCCCTTCTATTTTTTTTTATTTTTAGATGATTTGCAAAAGAATTGTTTAATTTTTTTCCTGTGGCTTTGTATCTACAAAAGTATCATTTAAATATTTTTTTCTTTATTTCAGTTAATTTAGTATTTTTAGCTATATAATAAAAGCATTAGTTTTAGTCTATTCAAATGTTAAATGTTATTAAACAGGCATTAAAAGAACCATTTTAAATAAATTAGGGTAGGTAAGGAAATGTAGTAAGTTATTTAAATACAATTTGTAATTTTTGAATGGCACGCAGTTTTCAACAGGTTAGGGGACTTGGTTTGAGAGAAATCTTCCTTTGATATGGTTCTTTATCCGAACCTTGCTAGAAAAAGTTAGCCTAAGTCATTAAGGGATGGCTATGTCATTCATGTTTCCACCATGCTGACACAAATTTAGAACATAATTATAACTAAATGAAGAATAATATCATTCTGAATACTAAATCATTTATTGAATGTTTTCCTCAATAGTCCATTTTGTTACAAAGGTATAATTGTTTATTACGAAAATGTCCCAAATTACTTCCCATTATAAAGCCCTCATTACTGTGGTGAGCAACATAAGTAGTAAATGTTTATCTTTTCTATAACAGATTGTTGATTGCAATATTAAAAAGAAAATTGAAGCATCAGAGAAATAATACCATATTTTTCATTCCAGGTGTATTCTTGGGGAGTACAGAAAACAAAGTTGTGCAGGTGGTTTACATTGGAACAACGAACGCAAAATATGTGATTGGCCAAGTGAAGCCAAATGTGTTTCAGGTATATCATAACTAATACTTAATCAATATGCAAATAAAGGCAGATAAATTATCGTAAAACCTAAATTAAAACCAAACATATTCACCCAGGGGAGCAAGAATGTTATAATAAGGCACACACACTTTTATAAAATTGAATGAATGTTTTTTTGGTCATCTTGGGATATAAAAAAAATATCTTAGCTTTCAGCAACAATCTGTGGTAATAGCATATTACAAAAGAAGACATTCACTAAATGTTCTCGTAACTAGTTTAACAGGTTGTTTGAAATCAAGTTTCCTGTCAATTCTGATTTAGCATCAAGACACATGATTCGACCAAAAATGCCGTTTAAGGTTTAAAAAAAAAATAATACATAATATATCAGTAATACATATCAATAATACATTTTATTCAAAATAACTTCCAATAAAATCTCCATAGCTCTACCAACATGCTATTAATATTTCTATTCTCCCTGAATAGATTTTTTTATTTCCAATTCCGAAATTCCCAAAAGTCATTTTCTAGAATGCTTTGGTCATTGAAATTTTTCCCTAGCTTTGGTAGGTGTTTAAAAAAGTGGTAGTCAGGTGATGAACGATCTGGAGAGAACAGAGTGAGGTATATCATCGTTCCCAAGTTCATACAATTTTTTTGATATCACACGAGAAGCATTATCACTCAAGATTATTGGTCTGTTATTTTTTACCAAAGATGGTTTGAATTCAATCAGCAATATTTTTCATTATCACCCAGTTTTAATAATGGGTAATGAATCATTTCAAATGAAGCCATCAAATTCTGTTTCACAATAGGGCAAGAAGTATTTACACATTTCTTTGAAAGCTCTCAAAGTATAGATAAATGGATAACTTAGATAATAGCATTTACGCTTCATGGCATTACATCTATTTTATTATAATATAAAGCTAACAGAACTGTTAAATTTACTATTCTAAAATCTCTGTTTTCAATAATATCCAATAGAAATTTCTGAAGGAAAACCATCTTCAACTGAAACACCAGATGGATGGTGGACACCATCCTCAACAACTACTGAACCTACTACTACCAGGACAACAACCATGTCCTGGCATCCAACTACTCAGCCTCCAACAACCACAACATCAAAGAGACCACCATCACAGCCTGTTCTGGTAAAATTACTAACTGTTATTATGAATTTAATATTTGAAAGTGGTACTATTTTATGCTGATTAATACTTATATTATAGGAAAATTGTCAAAATGGACAATATTATCCAGTTTCTGGAAAATGTGACGCATTTTACATATGTGTCAACGGACTTCTTGTGGAACAACATTGCGCTCCTGGCCTACATTGGAATGCAGAAATGGCAATGTGTGACTGGTCCTTTGCTGCAAAATGCTCTCCTTCTGATACTTGTAATGACATTTTTCTATTACTCTATATTCCTATTATAAATATTGTTGCCTTAAAGTTCAAACCAAACCAGGCTCCTGTAACTATGCCCTGGGACCTTGGTGGATGAAATGATCATCTCTACAGAGATACAGGAGATCTAGTTTTCTAATGTAAATTTTTATTTTATTTGTCAATGTATATTTAATTAAGTTAACTCTTAAGATATGGACAGTCATTACATAATCAGGGCAGAGCTCTCAATGTTACAAAATGTAAATCGTTATTCCCATGAAATAGGTTCATATAATTACAAATATAATATTTTAGTAACATGATATAACTGGCATAGACTTAAAGGGCCAGGTGTCATTCAATAATTGAAATAACCAATTTAATATTGTAAAACCTTTCACTCTCACATTAAATTTTATTTCTGAAGATACCAATTTTATATAACTTAAATTAAAAAAACGTCCGTCACCCAGGGGCTGCTTAAAACTAAGCAGATTTCCCACGTGAAGTTTTACAATAGAGAAATCTGCCCAATAACAACTGTAGTAGTAAGGGATCTCTAAACCTATTCACGAGGGACGAATAGTTACGGAAACGGCCGCCAGAGCTCTCGGCGGAAAGTCCGGAACATAGCCGACTCCTGCCGACCACACACAGAATATAAATGCAAATATCTCGGTTAATATTCAAGATACAGAATAAATGTATAGAACAATATTTATAGTAAATTTAATTTGCAATAAGATTGATTTTATACAATTTTTCGATCCGACGCATACTAACGGAGATATTTCGAATTTTCCGAAAATCCCCCGTCTAAACCCCCCCCCCACTGGTCCGATTTCAGCCGTTAACAAACTTGATCTTCCTTTTTACATAAAACGATTAAATTCCGAGTTTGGTAACGATCAAACAAAAATTGCGACCGCTAGAGCGTTAACAGACAAATATATATATATATATATATATATATATATATATATATATATATATATAATTTTGAACGGACCTCATTTTTGTCATCTCCTGGGTAGGATCGATGGACATTTGAAGAAATTTTTTCGAAACTGCGTCATGAGTACGACCTCAATAGCAATAGGGAAATCTGCTAAAAGGTTTTAGAAGATATTTTATATAAATAAGCTAAAAATATTGTAAACTATTGTTAAAATTGAGACTTAATTAATGCTGACTAATATTAACTTTATTTTGCATAATACAATTTTTTTTTTCACCTTTTGAATCAATACTCAATGTTGATCTGTGTATGCAATAATAATAGAAAACCTGTGAAATACACAATTAGTGAACATCTGCTATATATAATTCAGTGCGCTCAATACAGATTACAATGCTCTAAAATTTTAATTTGATTTATTTATTTATGCTCTGCATCATTTGGCAATTAGCATAACTTAGTTGAGCGCCCAGTTAAATTAACACACCTGTCTTTAAGAAATATCATGTTGTGCTATTTGGTTGACTAATTGTTATTGTTAGAGGGAGATGAAAGCAGAATACTAATCAGTGGAAAATAGGTGTATTCTGATGATACAATCCACAGGCAAAGGAGTGTGTCTGGCTATCAATAGATGGAATAGAGCAGTATACATACACATTTGTCTTAAAAAATATTTATATAAACAAAATTTATGAATATAAAAATGGTTACATAATTCAAGATTTATAATGTATTCATTTAAATGCTGTAACTGCAATATTGGCTATGTTATTTGAAAAAAAAAAAAAAAGTACAGAACAATTATAATGTGTAAATAATGGCAAAGTTACAATTATAATGTATTTCAGATGTCATTGTTAAGGTCGACAAAGGTTGCAGCAGAGGTATATTTGCACCTCACCACAAAAGTTGTAACAAATATCTTCAATGTCAGTGGGACAAATATGAAGTCCATACATGTGCTCCAGGACTTCATTGGAATCAGGTTAGAAACATATTTTAGTAAGTATATGTAATTTCAAATTAATAATTCTGAGAATCAAATATTTGTGGAAAGAATCCTTTGACAGCCCTGAAATTTTTTTTCAAAATTAATTTTTTTTTTTAACTTTACTAGTAGAGAGGTCTTCCAGTAAAATTTCCATAATGTAGTGGTAGTAGTAGAAAATAGAAATTTGAAGTGAATCTCTTCACAAATTGGATTACTTTTGGTACCAACAAATACAAACTAATAGATTGCTTTCAGTGTAGTAAAATACCTACTTTCAGTGTTGTTTTGTAGATTTAAGAAGTTCACTGTATAGAATTATTCAAGAGGCCCCTCGAATACAAAAATTATATTTAAGACTATCCTCTTGAAATATAAGCCAAAGAGTAGATTTATTGAAGTCGACTTTTTGGTACTGGCATGTATAAATCCTATTATGAAATGTCAGAGCGCAAGTTAAATACAAAAATTTTGACAATCCACAATCAGCTTGTGTTGTGTTTGTAGATTTTAAGAGACGAACATTGATTAAAAAATGTCTTCAAAGCAGGAAATTCCATAGATTATTGGAGTCAATTGAAATACACAAAACTCATAAAAAGATATTTTATGAGAAATTATTTATTTTTAGAACAAGATGATTTGTGATTGGCCAAAATCAGCTGACTGCCGATTAGAGGGAGGTGAAAGTACAGACACTGATGTTATTTTATCCCCTGAAGTACCAACCAGTATTAGTACAACAACTAAAAAGCCTTCTTCAACTACAGAATGGACTTGGAAACCAGAGCAACAAACAGAATGGTCATGGACAAGTACAACTACAGAAGAGCCATGGCCAGAAACAGCTTATCAGCATCCTTTGTCAGGTAAAAACTTCCTCTACTCTCATCTTACATCATCCACCTCTTCACTACAAAATTGTCTTCTCCTTGTTTCTCTGCTGTCTGCTCCAGGGGTCATCACTCTTCATGGACTGTGATTACCTCAGTCCTTCAAATAAACAACCCAAAAAACTAATTGAGGTTGTCCGATGAAGATAGCTGGAGAGCCGTTTAAAATTTGTAGTGAGAGAGGAATAATGACCACTCAAGCAGACAGCCAAGAAAATAAAATTTTAAGAAAAATTATTAACATCTCATTTAAATTTATTCACAATTAGATTATAATGCTGCATTGCTATAAATGGAAAATGTCTACAATTCAAAGCTTCTAAGCTCAGTATTCTTGAATTTGAAGAATTAGCAGAATTTCAATGAATATTGATGAACAAAGTGCATTGAAGAAATAAAATGTGTTCTACAATAAATGAAGTGCATGTCCTGGCACTTCAGAAATGACAACTGCTTCTTAAAGACTTTAAATGAACTACTGGACTAACATTTTTGCCTATAGCAAGCAAAGAACTGAAAGAGAGGAGCAAGAGTGAATAATCACCTCTTGAATACTGGGTATTCGACCTTATCTTCCTGAGTGGCACCATCTTCCCGTGCTTATCTCAAATTTTCTTGTAAAAACTTGTTCTTTTACATTTATTCATTTCCACAATGTTTAATGGTTTAATGTCAAAAAATTAAAGCTTTGCAAAAAATGTTAACTCACACACTTGTGTTCAATCTATTCAATATATTTCCTTTATCACTTAAAAATTACTGTTTTCTTTTAAACAGATCATATAAAACAAATTTTTATTTTTCAAAGTAACTTAAGAATTATTTATCATTGTATCAACAATACAGCTTGTTAATATGACATATACTATTTTCTTATTCTGTGATATATTTTTTTACTTCCTAGAATTTATTTGGATTTTATTTTTTAGGATATTTTAAGGTTGTGTGTTACTTTACGAATTGGGCTTGGTACCGGCAAGGAACAGGAAAATATCTACCAGAAGATATTGATTATGATCTCTGTACTCATATTATATATGGCTTTGCAGTACTTGATTATTCAGAACTTATCATCAAAGCACATGACTCTTGGGCTGATTTCGATAACAGTAAATACAAAACCAAACTGCCTTTGACCTAATTTTATATTTTTATAATGTTCTACTTAAATATTTATTTTTTTAGATTTCTACAATCGAGTTGTGTGGTTCAGAAGGAAAGGTGTGAAAGTTCTTTTGGCACTTGGAGGTTGGAATGATTCACAAGGAGATAAGTATAGCAGGCTTGTAAACAATCCTGCTGCAAGAGCAAAATTCATTGCCCATGCAGTCCCATTGCTCCTCAAATATAAATTTGATGGATTAGATTTGGATTGGGAATATCCAAAATGTTGGCAGGTAACTCTTAAAATGGTCAACTATTTTTTATTAACTGGTCAAATTAAAAGGGGTTTCTTATTACAGTAAAATACAACAACAAAAAATGCAGTAACTTAAGTTCCAAAACAACAGAGCAATCATTTTGTAATATAGCTTCTTTAATAAAGTTTTTAGCAAATTTCCCGTGGTACAGAGATTTTACATATGTCATGATTTTCCAAAAATGTATTGAAGCATTATACTATAGATTAGGAAATGTGGTTTGTTCAAACTGATGTGTGTGTGTGTGTGTGTGTGTGTGTGTGTGCGCACGTCCACATACAAAAAGAAGTATGACACCCTGTCCCCAAATAGAGATAATTTGTAGGGAATGCCTTAAAAGAAGTGAAATTTTATGTATTTGAATTAAGTCAATATGCACTATTTTATACTTCATTGGCACTAACGGGAGTATGGTTTACTATGAAGTCAAACATATCCGTGAATATCTTTATTAACATTTGTTGTTATGGGAAAAAGATTAAAGAAGAAATTGTGTTTAGAATATTTTTGTCAATAAAGGTACTGTTTAGATTTATGTATTATAAATGTCGACATCTGAACCAAAAAATCTTTTTAAACTCTGAGATTTCAGCTGCTCTTATAACCTACTTAATCCTTCTCATCTCAGCTTATTAAGAAGTCTCTTAACTCCTACTTATCATCATTGCTTAAATTCTTTTATAATTTTGTACCAAATTATACTTTTAATTCCTCAGAAAATCTGCTAAAACTATATAAATTTAACTTCTTTAGAGGAAACAAAACAAAACAAAAAAAAAAATATGAGAAGAAAAGAAAATTACTATACAGGGAGACCTACCACTACTTATTTGTTTTATTTTCATGGATAACCCATAATAACATTCTAAGGAACTGTGTTTGGTAAGTGAATTTAAATCACGTGCATAAATCAGAGTATTTAAACACTTGTCATCTACTTACACTCTAGATTACATGCTGGCTCAGCCTCATAGCCATTCATAACTTTGGGTATGGCTATTTTAACTCTCCTACTCAGTTCACTCTAAATAGTTCTCTGGGAGGTCTCCAGACCTTCCAGCTGGCTGGTGGTTGCTCTAAGCTGAAAGCCATTAATGTACGTTGGGCAGTCGAGAAACATGGCCAGAGGGTGACATACTGGCACAGGTAATTTTCAAGTTGAAATGGTAGTTATAGGTCTCTCTCTTGGTAGAGGAAGGTTCCAGGGGATGGGACCCATTGTTCTCGTTATATACATATGACTAAGTATGTATAGGACCATGAGTGAGCACTTCCTTCTTTGCGCTTTATTTTTTGAACTGAAGATGGGAATGAGAAGGCAGGAGACAGTTAAGGCCTAATAGCTAGACATGTCTCTTTCTGTTCTAATACATTCACTGTGTAAACAATTTCAATGACTCCTAAACAATTAGTTTTTTTTAAAACCACAATGATTTTAACCTTTATTATGACGATAAAGCCAAGAAATAAAAATAGAGAAAAATGTTTATGAATTGAGAATCAGTTTAACCGATTAGTTCTCTAAACTATCTGACTGGAGATAAAACATATTCTATGTTGTAGAATGTTATTATACCCTGATAATGTCAGTTATATTCTTTATTTCAGACTAATTGTAATCAAGGGAAAGACTCAGATAAGGAAGCATTTGCAATGTGGGTGAAAGAAATTAAAACTGAATTTAATAAACATGGACTCCTTTTGTCTGCAGCAGTATCTCCAAGCAAAACTATTATAGATGCTGGTAAGTACTTAAAAGTGTACATTTTTTCAATATATATATATATATATATATATATATATATATATATATATATATATATATATATATGCACACATTATGTACTAATTATTGTACGGGACGTGTGACTAATAAACTCCCTTCCTGTAGGTTTACTTCAGGAAGGAAATAAATAAAAAAATAATATATATATATTCTCCTTCTATTCAAAAATAATGACATATCAAAAAAACATTACTAAATTCAAAAAAATATTTCATACAAAAATTAAACTTATTTTATTCATTACAATTTCAATAATACATTTTCTTTAACTCTAGGCTATGATCTTCCTGTGCTTGCTGAATACCTCGACTGGATATCTGTTATGACATACGATTATCATGGCCAGTGGGACAAGAAAACTGGACATGTTGCTCCAATGTTTGAACATCCTGATGATGATTTCTACTACTTTAATGCTGTATGAACAAATTTATTTAATTTTTTCCATCCTTAGGGCAATTCAAAAATAGGTCAATAAATTGTAGATTAAATAAAGTTTAAACTTCCATCAACTTAGAAACGCCAACATCTATAGCTAGGTTTTAGGTCCAAGGGAAAATATATCTTGAGTATTATATCTCAAACATTCTTTGCTGTTACACTAATGCGAAAATGGGCATAATGGTCTTAAGCTGTTAGCTGATTTCTCTAAATAGAAATCAGCTATTGATGCACTCATAACACGAATTTCAAAAAAAATTTGTTTGGATCTCTATCGATCCTACCCAGGAGATGATGAAAGTGAGATTCGTTCAAAACTCTCTAACTCTCTCTCTTTATTTATATATAAATTTGTCTGTTAATGCTCACAACTTTTATTTGGTCATTGCCAAACTTGATATTTATAAGCTTTATGTTAAAGATAAAGTTCAAGTTCATTAGCAGCTGAAATCATGAAGAGGGTTGAGAGGAGCCAATTTCAAAATTCAAAATTCTCTGTTATGGGTCACATCAAAAAATGTTATATAACTAATCTTGTTACAAATGTAATTCTCTATAATTTATGAACTATACATTTCTTTTTTTTATATCATATATTAAGGATTATTTGTAGCTTTTTTTATTCAGCCTTCACTAAATACCAACTTTTAGTCAATGCACACTAACAATAAACCAATGTACAGTGAAACATCTTATTCTAAGCTTAAATAGCAAATATTGTTTTCATCAGATCTTTATTAAATGAGATACATGAAAATACATTGATGAGATGAGATTTTATGCACTTGACTAGAAAATGTTTATTTGATCCATACCATACTCAATATTTAACTGTTTCATTCAGCCCTAAAGATCATATCCATGAATGGGTAAAATCGGACCAAGAGTAGGGGGGAGGGGGAATTCATAAATTCAAAATATCTCACTTATTGTGAGTATGTTGTTAAACACTCAATTTTTTAAATATTTAGAATTTAATTCACTTAATATTAAACAAGTTATTTGTATTATTATGTTTTTGTCATACAGTAAACCTTCACTTCTTATCCTCTTAAGTAACTGTGTCACTAAAAATCTCATTTTATTTTTTGTTTACATAGGCTTTTTTATACTGAAGAAATGCACAATAGATGGTGAAAGATCACCAGTGTGACATTCCAGAATATGAAATATTTTCTTAGTTTTTACAGCCCTGCATTGTGTTTTATTTTTTTTTAAATAACACCAAACTTCCTCTTTTCTGTACTGGCATTATTCTGCAATTATTATAACTTAGTAAATTATTAAAAATAAGTCTCAGCCTTGAATACTGAACTTCCTACCAGTCTTAGGTGACTTTATGGAGTAATTGAACTACAGATCACTTTCAATAACCATTTAAATTTTTATCATATGAGTATTTCAAATCCTTAATATCTACAAACAATTTTATTATATTAATATCTAATTTTTAGAATTACTCTATAAACTACTGGATTGATGGTGGAGTACCAAGGAGGAAGATAGTAATGGGAATGCCAATGTATGGTCAGGGTTTCACTTTGGCTGATGAAAATAATCATGGTCTAAATGCACCTGCCCCCAGGCCCTCAGAAGCTGGAGAGTTTACAAGAGCAGCAGGATTTCTTGCTTATTATGAGGTAATATAGGTATATATATTGAGGTAATCAAAGTATGTATGGATATATATATATATATATCCATACATACTTTGATTAACTATTGAAGCATTTGAGAGATGCTTTGACCGACCTGGCCTTTTTTTTGCCAGAATAACCCCTACCAATGTTCATATGTCAGAATCGATTTTACATTGTGTTTGACAGTCGTTATGTTTTTTTCTTTATTTTTATGCAATTTCTTTATGTATGCAATAATATTTACTTATAACTAAAAACTAAAATAATAAATACAAGTGAGGAAAATATTCAAGCATTGACAAAAGTCATAAATTCTGGCATATTTTTGTTTTCTAGCTTTGAAATATTACAAAATTCTGAATTAATCCAAATAATTTTATTTCATATCATCCTTACAAAAGTTATTAATAAGGACTATTTCTGTTAAATTCAACAGATTTGTTCAAAAATTAAAAATCTTGGCTGGACAGTTGTGAAAGATGACAATAAGAGGATGGGGCCATATGCTTATAAAGGTTCTCAGTGGGTTGGATTTGATGACCAGGAAATGATAAAATTTAAGGTATGCATATGTTTATGATTAACTGGTTGTTTGAATAACTATAAAGTACTTTAAGTAAATAATTTATTACTTTTTTTCTCAGTCTGAATGGATAAGGGAAATGGATCTTGGAGGAGGAATGATTTGGGCGTTGGACCTTGATGACTTCAAAAATGTTTGTGGTCAAGGACGGCACCCTCTACTCAATATAATAGCAAAGACTTTAGCTGCACCACGTGCGTACCCATTTTCTCAAAAAAATAAAAATCACAAATTAAATTTGCATTTTTACTATTCAAGTAACGTGAAATATTAAAATAACACAATTGATAGTAAAGGTTGAATTTCCATTATTTCAATATTTCAGTGGTTTAAAAATAATGCAAATTTTCATCGTTCATTATTCCAACATGTTAGGGGTTTAACAATAATGAGAATCTTAGTTGAAACATGGTTGAGAGGTATAAACCCCATTATGAGCTCATTATGCTGAGAATATTAATCGTATTCCCTGTTATTTTGGTAGGATTACAGTCAAGAGATTGTTACGTGCTTCTGAGAACTGGAATTCTATTCCACAAAAACTAACGAGGTAAGGAACTATTTAGCAAGGGCATGCAGTGTTTTCTCATTGTCTGCTGCATACAACTAATAAAATAAAGTCATCAGAAAAAGTGGAAAGAATTTCATTAAAGACAAGAATTGACAAGAGTCATCCCTCCATTGCCTGTGCAAGCTGACTAATGTTATTCATTAACCAGTATGAATATACACACACTATTTCAGTGTACGTTCAGTCTTACCCCAGAAGCATGGTGCCATATATGTTCACCTATTTGCATATTAGGAAAACTATATATTTTTTATCCTGTTGATTCATAGTGGTTGTTTCCCTGAGATGATTAGTTTTGTTCCTTTGGTCAATGGTAACTTGTTACAATTTTGCATGTGTTCTCTCACACTAGTTTGCAATTCTTCTTAAAATTTAATTAATTTTAATTTCAGGAAGTGGATCATCATTCTCCCCTGCTACTACCAGCAGGCCTAGTCAGCCAGTAACTACAAAACCAACCAAGACTCCTAAACCAAGTTTAAAACCATCCAGACCTAGTAAACCAAACAAACCAACAACAACTAAAAGACCCAAGCCAAAACCCACGGATGAAACTACTCCCCATTACTCAAGTGAAAAACCAACAACTGACAGTTCTGGAGTGACTTCAGCTCTTCCTGGGCCAGATGGTGACTTTAAAGTTGTTTGCTACTTCACTAATTGGGCTTGGTATAGGTAAGTTATCTTTTTCAACCATTGATGGTAGCATATATTTTTCTCTCATTTAAGTTTATTTCAATGGTTTACAGGCAAGGTACTGGAAAATATTTACCAAGTGACATTGATCCCAACTTATGTACACACATTGTTTATGGCTTTGCTGTCTTGGATACAAATAGGCTTGTTATTAAACCTCATGATTCATGGGCTGATCTGGACAATAGTAAGATACTTCATAAGTAGAGAAATAATTCTAGCAACTTTATATAATTATATAAGATTTGTTTATCTTTAAAATGGCTTGCACAAAATTGTCTTAATTATTAATTTTATTGTTCTTGTAGAGTTCTATGAGAAAGTCACAGCATTGAAGGCGAAAGGAATAAAAGTTACAATAGCAATTGGTGGATGGAACGATTCTGCAGGTAACAAGTACAGTCGCTTAGTGAACAATCCAGATGCTAGGAGAAGATTTAATGAACATGTTTTGGACTTTATCTTGAAAAATAATTTTGATGGACTTGACCTTGATTGGGAATATCCTAAATGTTGGCAGGTAAATATTGATATTTCCTACTTGCCCCAAAACTTAACACTGTGATAGGAAGTTTAATTAAAATAGGAGACTACAAAGTCCCAATATGAAATAGGAAGGAAAGTACATTTTATGCAATAATATATTGATAGATTATTTTTTTTTCAGGTGGATTGTAAAAAAGGACCTGATTCTGATAAACAAGCATTTGCGGCCTGGGTAACTGAACTAAAAGAAATCTTTTCTCCTCATGGATTACTTCTCTCAGCAGCTGTTTCTCCTGCTAAATCAGTTGTTGATAATGGTACGAATCCCTTCTTCTTTCAATTTTATTTTTTTTTTTTATAAATAACTTAAAAATTGTTTTATTAGTATAATGATAACCGTTGGCTTTGTTGAGCCGTACTCTTCTTGCATAGGGTTCAGTCAGAAAATTTACTGTTAAGAGAATATTTTAAAATTGATTTCATTCAAATGTGTTTGTTGCATTATTCAAAGAATTTTTAATAATGCTGGTTGGAGATATTGCTAACAACTGATATGGTACTTCAGATGTATAATGGGGAATCCAAGGAATTTAATTTTTTTATAGTTAATTTCCTGATCTACAAATGGAAAAAGTGAATGCATCTGATTCCTTTGTTATGTATCTAATTCTTGATTCCAGATATGGAGAGCAGCATATCTTGAGAGCTGTGTCATGTGCATTACGTGTGCATATCCTTAACCTCTAAAAACAGCCATTCATTTGTGGCTCATTTATAGTTTAGTATCCTGGAGGCTATAAATCCAAAGTAAAATTTAATTTATGAATTTTTGAGCAGGTTATGATGTTAAAGTCCTCTCAGACAAATTGGATTGGATAGCTGTGATGTGCTATGATTACCATGGTCAATGGGATAAACGTACTGGCCATGTTGCTCCAATGTATGAACACGATGATGATATAGATGCTACCTTCAATGCTGTAAGTAGTCAATAATAACTACATTGTTACTGCTACAAAAATCTTAATTAATGTCAGTGATATAAATTTAAAAAAGTTTTCTCATTAGAAGTAGGCCTTTGAAATTAACAAATTTCGTCATAGTGTCTGAGTTAAAGAAACTGTGGTATTGCCCAAATTTTCAACACACAAATTTTTTTCTTAACTCGGGAAAATTACCAATGGGCAATCTCATTTTTTATTAAATATAATTACTCTTTTAACTCACATACATTTCTGGATTATTGCAGTTTGTTATTCATTTTTAGGCATTCAACTTTTCATTACTATGGAAGCAGCAGATTTATTATATAGTATATTTTTGTGTTTTTGTTTCAGAACTTCACTATGCATTATTGGTTACAACAAGGGGCAGATCGTAAGAAACTAGTAATGGGTATGCCTATGTATGGACAAAGCTTTTCATTAGCAGACAACAGTAACAACGGTCTCAATGCTCCAACATATGGAGGAGGGGAAGCGGGTGATGGGACAAGAGCTAGGGGATTCCTCTCTTATTATGAGGTACTTGGAAACTAAATCAACTGTAATATTTTTCAAAATATCAGAACATACACTTATACATATACATACATACATACATATATATATATATATATATATATATATATATATATATATATATATTCATTATGAGGATTTCGGCTATCTGCTCCAGCGGTTGGAATATTAGTTTTGCAAATTTTCAATGGAAATGCGTCCATCTTCGTCAGGCATTAATTTGAATTAATCAGGAAGGTTGGTTAAATAATGAGATGTTAGAATTATTTGAATTAGTACTAACTTCATGTTATTTTCAATATGATAATAACATATACAAACAAAAACAAGGACTCGCTATGGGAAGCCCCCTGTCGTCAGTCGTGGCCAATCTATTTATGGAAGATCTGGAATCGTCAGCCTTTGAAAAATGGGCATTGAAACCCAAATTATGGCTTAGATAGGTAGACGACTGTTTCATAATTTGGCAACACGGCAAGGAAAAACTAATGAAGTTCTTTAACTTCATGAACACGCAACACCCACAGATCAAATTCACCATAGAATTAGAAAATGAAGGGAAATTGCCGTTTCTTGATCTTTTAATAATTAAGGAAGGCAATAATAGATTCAGCCACACTGTGTACAGAAAACCTACAGCAACAGGTAGATATCTGAATGTCTCATCCCACCACTGCCCAGCCCAAAAACATGGTATCATCTATACATTAGTAAACAGAGCCTTTTCACTGTGCAGCAATGAAACCCATCTAAAAAATGAAATAGCACACTTGAAAGAAGAACTCCACCAGAACGGCTACAAAAAAATGGAAGTAACAAGAGTATTAAGAAATATTAAGAAGAAACTGGATAACAAGATTCAACAAGACATTGAAAATACTCAAGTTAAACCATTAAGCAACGTTACACTTCCTTATATAGCGGGGACCTCAGAAAGGCTGGCAAGAATACTTCGAAAATATAATTTACGAGCTGTATTCAAGCCACATAAAATATTCAACGAATATTTAAAGAGCCCAAAAGACACCCAATTATTACAGGACAGTGGAGTGTATATGATACCGTGTGATTGTGGTAAGGTTTATGTGGGGCAGACAGGCAAGAAGACAACTACAAGAGTCAACCAACACATGGCTGACCTAAAACATAATAGAACAAAAACATCCGCCATTGCCAAACACGCAAGTATTTGTCCCCACCAAATTAAATTTGACGAGACAAAGGTTTTACATAGAGAAGACCACCTCGGAAAAAGATTAGTCCTGGAAGCCTTAGAAATAAATAAGAGGACAAATACTATAAACGGAGTGGACGGAGTCATACTTTCAGAAACGTGGAAAGCCATACTGAAATGAAATAAAACTCCAAAAACATATGATCAATAGAAGTAGCAATTCAATTCAAATTAATGCCTGACGAAGATGGACGCATTTCCATTGAAAATTTGCAAAACTAATATTCCAACCGCTGGAGCAGATAGCCGAAATCCTCATAATGACGATACTTCCCAGCGATGCAGCCTCAAAAATAGAATATATATATATATATATATATATATATATATATATATATATATATATTTGTAACAGTAACTAAATGGACAGCATTATAATTAAACAATAAATAGATAGCCCTGACATTTTATGATTGATTTTTTATTTAAGTATCAATATTTTTCAATTGAACGATTATTTTTTTCTGGGTAATTTCAAAAAAATTGTCCACAAGAGAACTACTTTTCATATTTATTTCACAAACAATGTTGCACTAGGAATATCATTGTACTGCCTTGAATTTACAGTTCTCCAAAAATTACTGAATTCTCAGTTCTCCTATTTTTACTGTTGTGTTAGTGCTAGAGTAGCACAATATAATTTAGAATTATATATGAGCACCTGATGATGACATGTTAGTGCCGGAAGTGCTTCCGGTAATTAAGACCTGTTTTCTATTTTCACTAGTTTCAGTGTGGCATATGTATTCATGTATATTGTAAACTTTTCACATAGCTGAAAAACAGCTAGCCTTAGATTGCCAAAAATTTCATATTTAGAAGCATCTAGTTACTTTTTTTTATTCTAATTGACTCAATCGGGTTTAGAGAGAGTGGGATTGAAGAATTTGCAAATTTCTATAAGACATACAAGAAATTTGTACAGAACCATTTAAAGTTTAAGTTAAAAAACAGGTGTATGTCCTATGATATGTTTTATTCTGATGCATTGGAAAGGAGATATTCTATAAAACATTCAAATGTAATCATGTTAAATGAAGTGCATCAAAACATTTTTTTGGTTTTATTTAATAGGGCAATGAGGAAGTCATTTATTTTTTGTATTTACTGTGCCAGTGAAAGTTGATCAAAATGTTTCTGTACATTGAATTATTGAAATTGTTCCTAAAGAAATTACTCAAATATAAAAATTTACTTTAGAGTCATGAAATTATTATTATTTATTCTTAATTATGCTTGCTATTCATTGTCTTTTCTATTAAAGTAGATTGCATCTTCCTTTGCAGATTTGTGATAGAGTTCTAAATAGAGGATGGGAAGTAGTGAGAGATGAGAGTGGAGCAATGGGTCCATATGCTCGAAGTAGAGACCAGTGGGTGAGCTTCGATGATGCTCCAATGATTAAACATAAATCAGAATATGTAAAGAGAAACAATTTTGGAGGGGCCATGATTTGGGCTCTTGACCTTGATGATTTCAGGTAATATTCTTGATTTTCAATATACATTGCGAATGCAAGCTAAAATGTATTGTAATAAATTAAATTGATGCTAAGAACAGCCAAATTTAATAAAGACAAAATAAAATAATAAAATTATTACAAGTGACAATTTTATTTCTGCATTTCCTATAAAGGAATTCCTGTGGCTGTGAGGAATATCCACTTCTGAAGACAATTAATAGAGTTCTCAGGGGATATCCTGGAGGCCCCCTATGTAACCTCAAGTCAGATGTAAGATCGCAACAGCCAGATCTTAACATTTTCCGTGTTGACACTCCATGCCCTCCAATTACAGGTAAATTAAAACTAATTAATGATGGCTCTTTCATTCCACTATATTTGTAAAATGAAATAGGTAAAATTTAGCTATTAATGAGAAATTCTAGTTCATTGATCACAACTTTGTCTATAATCCCTGTAGAAATATTTACATTAAAAATTAAGAGAATTAAACAAATTATGATTTAGCAGATATCAATATTAATAATCAATCCATAATCTATTTCCTTTAACATTGGTTTGCCTTTTAATTTATATTTCTTGATTATTTTTACCTCCATTTACTAAAATTACGATATTATTTGTTAATTTATATTTCTGCTTACTTAGTATTGCATAATTCTCTAACAAATATGAAATATTTCATTACCGATCTTGTTGAAAATGTAATTTTCTAAAATTATTGTTCACTAGATTTTTCTGTAACTTAAACGGAATTAATGAATATTTGTTTCTATTGCACTTTTAGTTTTCAGCCTTAAGTAAAACCAGAATCCTATATATCTAACATTAACAATATGCCAATATATCATGAAACGCCTTATTCCATGCTTAAATATGACCTTTTGTTTTCACCAGACCTGTACTATGTAAGATGTATGGAAATATGTGTGATAAATTGTCACTGACGAACATTCATATTTAAGAAGGTTCAATTATTATTTAATTGTTACCATATTCAATACTTAACCAGTTCATGTAAAACAAAGAGTTAACTTTGTAAATAGCCAAAATCAGATCAGGAGGATTTGGGGGTTTAAAGGAGCAAATATATTATCATAGGAACAAAAAAAAAAATTATTTAACTAAAGTTATTAACAATGTAATGTTCTACAATTGTTGTTCTACACTAATTTCTCCAACAGAATTATTAATTGATTAACTGTATAGTTTTGTTTGTATCCTTCAGTTAACTCCCACTCATGCTCATTTAAATAAAGGAACTTTGTCAATAACATGTTGAGCTTAAATTTCGTTCTGTTTACATAGGCTTCATTTTGGTCGAAATATTAGATGGACTTTGATATATCTGTTTGTTATTCCGAACTTCAGAAATTTGCTTAGTTTATGTATTACCTCCATGGCATGTTTTTTAATTTTTTATTTTTATATATGTATATGTATGTATATATAATGAATTATGTGGAGTGGAATAAATTAAGAATTTTCATTTCTTCATTTTTAAAAAAGCTTGAGACCACTTGGACTCGTAGGTTAGGCTCACAAGTGCATTAACTAAGTTAATCATCTTTTTTTTCAATATTTTCTTAACTGAACCCCAGAGATGAAATAATGAAATGCATTTAAGATTAAAACTAAATTTTTCAAGCAATTTATGTACCCCATATGTTCTTTAGTATTGTGATTTGGCATTATGTTTTATGCAGAAAGAAATAATAACAAACTACCTACAAAGACATAATGAACACTAGACAAATATTTTGACTCCTAATAAGGACTTCACCCATCACTGTTCACAACATTAATATTACATTCCATGAACTCTGTCCCATTATGAAATCTTATTTACTGATAGAAAGAAAATTGACAACAATATACCTGGAGAAGCAGTAATCATTGAGCCTAGAAGAGGGTGAATTCTAAAATAAAAATACAGACACCAAATATTCTAGCAATAAATTTAAAAAATATGCCATTTTAAAGGCTAAAAAGTTTATTATCATCTAATCTCATAACCTACATAAAAATATGATTATATGCACCAACAAATGACTGTTATCTATGCAATTCACAACCCTAATATACGAGACTCACCAACTGAAAATATTATTAGGAACTCTGTTCACAAACTTTTTGTTCAAAATAAAAATAGAAGTTGAATCCTGCCTTAAAATAAAAAGATACCATTTGTTCCAAGATATTTTTAAGCTTTTATTTTTTAGAATTAAATCCAGCTCTTGAGTTAAAGACAATGTAATTGAATCAATATTTTTTAAACTAAGTTAATCTCATTTCTTTTTTTGAAAATTTTTAAGTATAAAAATGATTATCCCAATAATGAATATTCTTTGTAATTAAATATGTCTATGTTATTGGTGGTACAAATAAGTTTTGAGGATTATTTTGTAACCTTGAAGCTTAATTGACAGAAATAGGTAAAATTTATTTTATTCAAAGTATTGTCCATTGTTATCTATAACTATAACTCTTCTTTCTGGCAGCACATGCATTAAAAAAATTCCCCTTCTTTTGAGGTGATCCAAGAATTGACCCAGTTTTTGGCTTGTTCGTTAGATGTGAAGTGCTGCTCGGTCAGGCTATGACTTATTGACATAAACAATACCTGGTTAATATGATGGATGAGGTAAGAGATCCCATTATGCAATATGCGGCCAAGCATTGTCATGCTGAAATAACACTTTGTCTATTTGGATTGTGAAAGTTTGAGCTTCAATGCTTGGCTCAACTGCATCAATTGTTGTTGGTAGCATTCTCCAGTGATGGTTTCATTAGGCTCGAGTAGCTCATGGTAGATAACTGCAGGCTGCACACCCACCACCAGATGCACAGCATTACCTTCATGCCATGAATAATCGGTTTTGCTGTTGGAGTTCATGGCTTAAAATTGAATGTTGAGTCACTCACAAGGTTTCAGCATGTCCATCAGCTGCATTTTTCTTCAAATGAAAACAAAAAAGCAGAGCTCCCTGCCAACTGTGTTTTCTAGCCACAAAGGCTGACATCGTTAGAGCACAAAGTTTGTTGTTTGCCCTTAAGTGATAAGACAAGTAATGATTTCTAGAAGGGATTAATGAGACTTTAAAATAAATATAAACAAAAGATGTTCTGATGTGATTTAATACTAGTTATGTAAGCTTTTATAAATCCCTCAAAACTTATTTGTACCCGCAATACTTAAAACTCCTTTATTCAGTAGTTGGCTCCAGGTATATTCAAGTAAGCTCCCACAATATTCCTCCAGTGTGTCCTCAACTGCAGAAATGCTGTGGAAGAATACTTGACACCACTGGATCTAAACCATGCCTCAAACCAGAAGTAAATATGTATAATAAATCTAATGAAGAATTATAAATCATAAGAAAGAAAAAAAGAATTATATATCTGTAACAAGTTTGTTAACCTCCGTACCAACTGTTTTTTAAATTCATATAATCATTATTCCTATATATAATATTGAGAAAATATTCATTTCTTTTTTTCTGGTAGGTGATAAAAGAGACTGTAAGAAATTTTATACCTGTCAATTTGGAGTATTAGTACAACAAAGTTGCCCACCAGGTCTACACTTCAGCCAGGTAAATATGTTTTAATGTTCAGGAGCATTAGTGGAAAGTTTAGATGCAGGGTAAATTTTATACAAAATTACATAAACTATTCAAAATTTAATTTGAAAATTAAACGTATCCACTCATTGACAAACATTGAAGTGTGTAAAGAACCATAAGTTTCCCTGCTTTATATCACCTGTTTGCACATATCATGACTATACTTAAAATATCTTGTGACCCTGTCTCAGTGATAATAAAAGATTTAAAATTCAATTAGCATTGAAATTTTATGTACTGTTTCTTTTTCCTATTCTGTTCTAAAAGTATCTGTAAGAATATTCAAGTTACATAGAGAAATTTTAAAGGGTGGACAGTAAATTACCATAATGCATTTATCTGCCAAATGAAGAATTGGTCTTGAGAAAGCTGCATCTAATAAGTGATTGGAAGAATTGTTGCATATTACAGTATCCAGTATAACAAGATCTCAAGTAATGCTGTTCCATCCACATATTCGATTACAAACAGATATGCACCACGAGTCCAAGGAAACAGATGTAAGGATGAAACATTTTAGAAAACTTGTTCTAATTGTAAGTATTGAATCACAGAGAGAGAGAGCGACAAGCAGACAGATTGCACCAGTTAGGAGTTGTCTAGAGGATGAACCCCAATAGACAACCTAAGAAAATATTGATGACATACCAGCTAAATCAAGGAAGTGTGGCAGGCCAAGCCAAAGGTTGAATAGTCCGAGGGAAGTCTTGTAGAGAGACTGGCTCCTCTGAAATTGGTGGATAATTACTGTAAAGAATGATTTAAGATCTTGCCAGGATAGCAGAGCCTAGTAATTAAGATTGTTTTAAGACTTCAAATGCATTTCCATGATGATGATTGGTTGTATACAATTTTTCAATCCGACTCATAATAACAGAGATATATTTTGAATATTCATTTCCTCCCTCCCTAACCCCTCCCTCTCCCTGGTCAGAGTTCAATTAATGAACTTGAACTTTAGTTTTATATTATATATATATATATATCTATATAAATATAATATATATATATATTTGTTACAGAGTTAGAGTTAGATATTTGCATTTTTTATTAGTTTTCAGCCTTCAGTTGACCCTCTCTTATAATCGTCTGATATGTACTTAAAGTAAATGAGTCACTAAAGATCTTACTTCCAGCATAATTTCAATTTCTGCTAAGTTTCACAATCCTGCGTTTTCACAATCTCCTATGTAGAGTTAATAGACATTTTCAAACCTTGCATTAACAGCAAAACCTCAATAGATGATTTCCCTCAAGTAAAATATTTCAAAATTAAGGAAGGACAGAAGCTTGTACCCACAAATGTCTAAGCTGACCAAATTTGTAAGGGTTCTGCTTATAATTAATCTGTTCGACACATCTGAATACTGATGAATATACATTTTTTCTTATGATTTCTTATCAGGTGTCAATGATGTGTGACTGGCCAGAAAATGCAAAATGTGAAACAAATGAAATTCCTACTGGAAGTGAAAGTGAAAACACTCAAGTGATGCCTTCTGTACCTGATGTGCCAAGTTCCACAACAACGGTAACAGGTCAGAACCAATAAGATATTTATTATTAGTTGAAGACATTAATAATTTAGTGTTGCTTTTTGTAAAATAATAACTATACAGAATATATACACATATAGCATGGATGTTTCGACAATATTAGTAAAATATAGTAATGGTTTCTTCAGGCTAGTGGATAAATTGAAACTTCAGTCTAGGCCATTATTTCCAGAATATAATATAGAAAAATTTATGAATTCTTTGGAATGATTAATTTTCAGATATCATTGATCTGAGTCTAACCCGATGATACAAAAAAAACAACTAGCATGATAGCATGAAAATGCCAATATTTTGTGAATATATGAAGAGAAATATTCTTGAAAAATAGTTCTACTGAATTTTTAATTTGTGGTCACAAGCATGAATATGAGTGGGTGAGTGTGTATGTATATGTACATATATATATATATATATATATATATATATATATATATATATATATATACATGTATATATATATATATATATATATATATATATATATATGTATATATATATACATGTGTGTGTATATATATATATATATATATATATATATATATATATATATATATATATATATATATATATATATATAGAGAGAGAGAGAGAGAGAGAGAGAGAGAGAGAGAGAGAGATGGTAGATAGAGAAATTAATAGATTATCTGTTAAAATAAAAAACAAAACCAATCTGATAGCATATAGACTTATGTCTCATTTAATAAAGGATATAACAAAATTTCCATTGAGATATTAGTTAATATCAAAATATTGGTTTAAGAAACAACTATTATTTTTACTGGTATTTAAGTTGTAAAATTAAATGGTATATTTATCATTTAAATAAAAATGCTACTTATTACAAATAAATCATTTGTTCCTCTACTTATGTACTGCTCAAAAATGAATAGGGATATTGGTTATTTTTTTCTTATCCTATTAATTTTAATTAATATAGATCTTAATTAAATTTCTTTTTTATGGGGGAAAAAGACAATAATTTCTAATAAATATTAATGATATTTATAATAATAAAAAAAAATATGCTAGGCCCCATACATACCACAAAACAGCCAATATCCCTATTCATTTTTGAGCAGTATATTTAACAGTGTATTCCATTATCAGTCAAAACTCATTATCTATAATACTATTAAAAATTTTGTCAATTCAATTTGTTTTAGAACACCCTCATGATATGGGTGAATATAAAGTTGTTTGCTATTTCACAAACTGGGCTTGGTATAGGCAAGGAAAAGGAAAGTTTTTGCCAGAAGATACAGATGTTTCTCTTTGCACGCATATTATTTATGCTTTCTCAGTCCTAGACTCGGAACGATTAGAAATAAAGGCGCATGATCCTTGGGCAGACATTGATAACTGTAAGTTCCATTTTTTTTATAATACATTCATTTATTTCTTATAAAAATATTATTACCTACGATCCCATTTAGAAGATATCTAATCGATATTTAACTCTCTTTGCTGAAGTCATGGCCATTAACTACTTTATAATGTTTAGTGATTGACGTTACAGGTTCCAGCAAATAGGGAAAAGTTAAATGTAGTCTTTGTGAGTTAAATGTAGTCTTTGTGAGTTAAATGTTTTATTTCCCATCAATGGGGGTGAGTAGAGAAACAGGTTTTTTTTTTGCTGCCTTATTACTCCTTCTCCCATGATATAAATGTAGTTCTGCGATGCACTCCTTTAGGAAAGACATGAAGATGGCACTGATCTAGTGAAACCAGTCATCAAATAAACACTTTTAAAGCAGGAAGACTATATCTTTCTTTTCCCTATTAATTAAATTATGTCTACAGATAAGAATAGCTGTCCAATGTTTCGTTTAAGATATTTAAAATATCTCTGATATTGAGTTTCTTACAACCCCATAAGTTCATTTATAAACTACAGAAATGAGTACCTATACTAACAAAATTGAGATATGGTTGCCAAAAATCTAGAGTTAACTATTTATCCGTGCAAGTAAAGTCTCACTGAGTGCATGAACAGGAGGACTTAGGGCTGATTGTCCTAAGTGGACTAATATATAAGTATATGGGATTGTCATTTTACATATGGTAAGTCAAACGTTCAAAAGAATTCAACTTATAGAAATTGCCAATTAAAAAGCCAATTGAAATAGTTTAATGCAAAAGCAGTATAACAAACACAATTAAGGAAATATGGTACAAGGGGCATATAGGATGGAAAGAGAAGGCTGTTGGTCTGTTATTTTGGCCAGTTGCAGCTGAATCTACTATATGGCTGTTTGGGTGATGATTGATCAAGGTACTCAAAGAGGCTACACGTAAAGCGGGAAGTCAGTCAAAGCATGTCACTGTACACTGTCAGCACCTGAAGAAGAAAGGTGTGTGTCAAGCTGAATAGCACATGAGGTTCCAGAGGGAAAGTGTAGCTGAAGCATATTTATTCACTCCTGAATGTAATACACAAGAAGCTAGTTGCATGACACTGGAAAAACAGAATGTTTCTCTACACTAGACAAATGCCTGCATATTACTATTTGTTTTTAGAGTAATATGCAGATGACAACATGTTATGGATAGTTAGTACATGCTTAACTTACTAATTCCTGAATTACTTGCCGATAGAGGGATTCCGTTCTCAGCATAGGCAGTTACATATAAAAACCTATGATTAATTCATGTGCGAAAAAGTGTGTTTATCAGTGATATATCATGTAGAGATGGTTTTGAGGAATAATTATTGTATAAATATTTTCTCAGCCCTGTTTGATCGTAATTGCAATATTAAAGATAATATTGTTACGTTTTTATTACAAAACCAGTAATAATACAAAACCAGTTGTTAATAAGAGTTCTTTTGGATTGCAAAATTAAACACACACAAGTTTCACAGTTTTTATCACTGCACAATTTATTTAACAATGTACAATACACTTGGTCAATTATTCTTAATTACTACTCACAATAGGCACTGATAGCGTCACTGTTCTTCAGATTACACAGTCCAATAATTCACTCGCGACCACTGAACTTCACGAAAAGACGGCACTGCACTGTCTTAAACACGGCTCTATAATGTTACTTACAGAGTCACAGCACAACACTGTTCTTCTTATAAAAACACTTTACCACACTGCACTAAGTCGCACTGGAGCACTGAACGCACTGTGATGTGATCATCAAGAGAGCTGAGGATAAAACTGACTGTAGTTTTTTTTTTCTTTTTTTTTTTTTTTTTTTTTTTTTTTTTTTTTTTTTTTTTTTTTTTTAAATCGACTGTCGGTCGATTTAAAAAAAAAAAAAATCGACTGACGGTCGATTTACACGTGCTTATATAGAAGTCGGCAACATCAAAGGCGCGGTCTGGAAGGTACTGGAATAATTAGTCTAGAACCTACTGGCGTCAGCCGCCCCTCGACCGGCTCCCTTTCATCTCCCTCGCACCTCCCAAATATGCGACTCTCTCTGCTAATCCTTCATGTATTTAATTTTCGCAACAATATGTTACAAAGATTAGTTTCTACTCTATTTAGATATTCCTGCCCCATGCACCAACAAAGGTAAAGGGCCCAGCACAACTTCCACTGTAATATGTTTGCCTTGCTGTTCTTGGTATTGATCACAGCACCAGACTGAATCAGGATCTATATGAATGAAGTCAGCTGTTCTAAGAGCAATATGGAGTGGAGTATCTCCTCTGTTCTTCACATTCATGTACTTGGTGGCTTTGTACTCTGTAAGAAGTCTGATACAGGCAGGAGTGGCCTTCTCTGATAAGGGTTTCCCATCAAAAGCTGCTCCCTCTCCTAGATGCCATTGTTGTTGGTTCAGGGTGACAAAGAGTGCCATTTCTCCATTGTCATTGAGTTGATCGACCTGAATCCCTTGAGAGATCGGAGCCTTGCCAGCAGAGAATGAGCCAGTGGAAAGAGCGAACATGAGGAGAGTCTAGCCACCACTGAGCCTAGTTGTTGCATCTGAACCAGAGCTGAGTAGCATTAACGCCATTTCTGAGCTGTCCTGCTCAATGGCACAGTGCAGTGGAGTCTTCTTCTCTCAGCAGAGCCCCTAAAGCCTCCTTCGTTCTTCCCTTAACTGCCAAGTAGTTACTCCTTGACCAGAGAAGGTGATTACATCTTCTCCTCCAAGACACTAGTCTGCATAATATTTCTCATAATATTGATCAAATATTTAATAATGAAATCTGTTTCAAATATTTCAGCATTCTTTACAAAAATGTCTGCATTGGCTGCAAAGGGGATAAAAGTACTCCTTGGGCTAGGAGGATGGAATGATTCACTTGGCGACAAATACAGCCGTTTAGTAAATAATCCAGGTGCAAGAAGAAACTTTATTCGACAAGCTGTAGGTTTTATTGAAAAATATAACTTCCAAGGTCTTGATTTAGATTGGGAATATCCTAAGTGTTGGCAGGTACGTAATTTTCATATGCTATTCAAAATTTATCTGCTGTGAATGAGGACTGTTTCTAAAGAACACTATATTCACAACAACTTGATTTTATATTTGTTGCACATTTCTATTTTGCCTTTCATATTCTCTTGTTTCATGTCCTTGTTTGACACACTTCTGTAGGTGTCCATGCATACAAGTGTGTTACCAATTATTAATAAAGTAATAAATCACATAGTTTAACTTGCAAATGGAATATATTTTTTATTTAAATACATTCATGGCCGACATGTTCTATAAATAGAACGTTAACTTTCTTACTCTGCTTGGCAACCCTTCTGCTCTTGCAAATCTGGCATTTAAAAAAAAAAAAGTAGCTCGAACTACTTGGGTTGCAGAAAATTAGCCATACTCCTAAACTATAGTCATCTATTTCAACTTAATTTAAAGAGTTTCTATCTCTCTTAGAGTTTTTGCATTGGCAATAACACAATATTAAATATAAAAATATTTTAAAAATTTATTTGCCCTTTGCTTGCTGACTAATAAAAAATACAATGTCAATCAAAATTTTTCTTAATTAAATTAATAAAAATATTATACACATTTATTTAATTTTATCAACTGGTTGTTTGAAAATAAATTTTCAAAGGAATATTTCCTTCTGCATGTTTCTTTACAATTATGGCTCATGAGTAGAAGATTCTCCAATAGAATGTAGCCAATAAAAATTTTGAAGTTGTGAGATTATAATTTGTGAGGATGGAGAACGTAATGACAACCCTAAATAAATGAGTCCATTAAGCAATAAAGTGATTTAAGAACATCATCAGTTGTCATTTGGGGTTTCCTAAAATCAAAGAATCTGGTTAAAAGATTTGCGCAAGAAAAATATAAGAAAAAGTCTAATGTTACGTTTAATAACTGCTGTGCATTTTTTTTACCACTCAAAAAATAAAACGAGAATAATCTCAGGACACAGCTTGCCATCAGTTGTAGACTGCACACAGGATATGCAGTATTTAATTTAGTTTCCATACCCGGTTTAAAACCACTTAGAGTTCCACTACTTCCATAAATATATAGCTCCTCATTAGCACATAATGCTTGTGAGAAAGAAAAGGGTACACATATCATGCACATATGCTGTAAAAGCAGTAAACATTAAAGAATCACATTCTCAATGAGCTTACTTCATGTTATTTTGTTTGTAACAAAAATAAATACCCAAGTTATAGTTTCCTGACTTTAGATAAGAAATACATTATGACTACTTATACCTATATATACCTTACATAGGCTCAGCATCATTAGATTACACTAATTATAAAATGTTAAACTTTAAACTAATCCATTCAAGGTTGACTGTAAAAAAGGCCCAGACTCAGATAAAGAAGGGTTTGCTGCTCTGGTAACAGAACTCAGTCATGAATTCAAGAGTAGAGGATGGCTTTTATCAGCAGCTGTTTCTCCTAGCAAAACAGTTATAGATCAAGGTAAAAAAACTAATTCTAATTGTTTTATTAATTCCCAAATACAAATGTCTTCTGATTTTTCTAAGAAATATAAGGGTTGGCCTTAATCTCGCATGGTAATCCTAGAGTGGCAAGTTCAATTCCTGTCTGAGCAATGGGAATTTATTTAGTGGCTAACTCATTAAATGAAATCCTTAGTCCAGGCTAGAAAAGGGTGGTAACCAGTAGATAATCCATCCCAATTAGTCAAAAATTGGATGTTAATAAATTTATAATAATAAGATATATAATTAACATCTGTAAACAAACCTCAGTTACAAACAGAACTTCATATTCAGAATAAAATTTCGAACTAGAGATAATTATACATTTAGTTAAGAAGACTGAAAGAAAGTTATAATAATAAGGCTCGTTCTCTTCATTGAATTACACTGAGTTCATATTTTTTTGCAAAAATGTCTCTTGACTTTAACACCATTCATAAAGTCATCCATTCCTCTTTGGTTTTAATTTGCCAACTTACTGATTATGTTACATGTACCATTACTCTTCAGGAGTATCAATCTAGATAAAGGTCCAAAACTCTTGAAGAGTCTTTTTGTTAAATATAGTGACCCCTAATAAAGAAAGTAAGTAACTAAGTATTGGCCCAAGGAAATGTAGGCTCGGGTAAAATTCTTATAGAATTAAGTGAACTTACTTCAACAAATACCTTAACCAAATTTTATATAAAATTTTCATTAATTTATTACATTTTATGTGAGGTTGTTCATAATTTTGTTTTATTTATGTAATTATTTTATTACTAAGCATAATTCTTTTATTAAATACTTTGTACTTTTATTTATTACTTTTTTTTTAAATTCTTCATTCCTCATAACTATTAGATTCAAAACCAAGAAGGCATTGTAGACTTATTTGAGTGTAAATATTACTATTAAAAGTTTCATAGCAATTAAAATCCTTATTACCTATATGATAGCTTGGTCTAATTAGCCTGTTTTATATAAAGTTGATATCAAAACATTTTACAACAAAATACTTAACAAGCTAGAAGACAATAAAACACTTTCTTTTATTCATTTTGATTACTTTATTTCACGTATACCATATGCCTCACGGGAGCAAAAGATATAAATGTAAACTCTCAAATAAGAAGATATCCATCAGCCAAAATAACCACCCAAAAAGAAGAAGAGAAAATGTATAAAAAGGGTGAAGTGAATTGATGAAATGTTTTATAGACCTTTGCCTCGTGTTTAGTGTTTTGTGGAAAATGAAATTCAATCACCAACGAGCATAATTGGTTTTAATGTTTTGTACAGATAATATAGTTTAGAAATCAGAATGACAGGCTAATGATTGTTAAATTTATTTGTAAAAATATTTAAACTGTTTTTGATAATAGGTTATGATGTACCAGTGCTAGCCAGACACTTAGACTGGATATCAATAATGGCTTATGACTATCATGGACATTGGGATGGGAAAACTGGGCATGTAGCCCCACTTTACTACACTGAAGGAGATACATTCCCTACATTTAATGCTGTAAGTAATTCATGATATAGACGATCAGAAAATTAAAATTTAATTTCTGAAAATTATATTGATGGTTAATAACCTTTCAAAATGAGGAACAAAAAAAAGTTAAAACTCATTTGTCTACAATTTATTTAATTTTTCATTACAGCAGAAAGTATTAGTTCTACTTTGCTTCTAGGTGTGAACCTTACTCAGTGAGAAATGACTATTCACCAGGTTTAGTATTTTCTTTGAAACATTAAAAATACTAGGTTTGGGGCAGATTCATAGGATCTATGAGAAAACCAAAAAAATAAGCACCCATAAAAAAAATCACTACCGTCAAATTCAGAATTTAGACATTATAGAACAGTTATAAAACCAGAAACACAGAAATCAGTGGAAACTTTAGAGCTAATAAATAATGGATTATTTGATTACTTAATAAAAAAAGGAAGTAAATTATTAGGACCAAAATTTAAAAATAACAAACTGCAATTGATTCTGAGTCAAACTCTTTATCAGAAAATTGAGTCACTTTCGGATAATAATGTCGGAGTCATGTAATGGAAGTGAGTAAATAAAAGAACAATATTTCAGTTCAAAATATATTAAAATAACAAAGTAACATTGTTTCAAAACTTATTTCATTTGTGAACTGAATACTGCTCTTATGTCATGAATTCTATTTGGCTTAAGTTCTAAAAAAAAAAATTAAAAAAATGTAAAAACTATTTTGGAAAGGAGAGAAGAAGTAAGTGCACCTTGTGAAATGAGACTGTAAAGTGGCATTCTGATTTTATTAGCTGTATGACATAACATTAATATTCCCTTTACCTTGGATAAAGGTAATAAATAAAGCTGAATTAATTCATTAGGTTAATTTCACATTATTTGACCGACAAACAAAACAATAAAAGGATATATATATATATATATATATATATATATATATATATATATATATATATTGTTGCGAAAATTAAATAGATGAATAATCCTTCAGAGAGAGAGAGAGTCGCGTATTTGGAAAGTGTGACGTAGATCAAAGCAGCCGACAGGAAAGTTCTAGCCTCTATAGACCTTCCAGCCAGACCTCGAATAGTCTAGACAGTTCCCCTTTGATGTATGCCGCCTCCCTATATATAGGAGCTCGGGCCAGCCGTGAGGAGTCAGTTTTATTCTCTCCTGTCTTGATGTTCACATCAGTGCTACAGTGCGACTTAGTACAGTGCGGTAAAGTGTTTTTATAAGAAGAACAGTGTTGTGCCGTGACTGTAAGTAACCGTTTAGTGCCGTGTTTAAGACAGTGCAGTGCCGCGAAGAAAAGGACAGTGCAGTGCAGCGAAGTAGAAGACAGTGCAGTGCCGCGAAGTAAAGGACAGTGCAGTGCCGTCTTTCTGTGAATTTCAGTGAATTATTGGACTGTGACTCATTGAAGAACAGTAACGCTATCAGTGTATACTGTGAGTAGTAATTAAGAATAATCACCAAGTTTATTGTGCATTGTGAAATAAATTTTACAGTGATAAAAACTGTGAAACTTGCGAGTATTTAATTTTGCAATCCAAAAGAACTCTTATTAAAAACGTTTATTACTGGTTTTGGTAACAAAAACGTAACAATATATATATATATATATATATATATATATATATATATAGACACACACACACACACACACACACACACATGTACATATGTATGTATAGTTTCAAAACTAAATATATTTAGTATGTTGAATATAAGTATCTTTAACTTTTTTTTAATACAAATTTTAGAATTTCTCTGTGCATTACTGGTTAGATGAAGGAGCACCAAGAAAGAAATTAGTTCTTGGAATGCCACTATATGGCCAAACATTCACCCTACGAAATGAAAGTGATTCAGATTTAAATGCTCCAATTTCTGGCCCAGGAAGAGCCGGCCAGTTTACAAGAGCAGCTGGATTCCTAGCTTACTATGAGGTAATATATTTCAATCTCAAGTTAGGACATAATAAAGGAATCATTATTATTAATATTTTGCCTATTTTCACCAGATTGTTAAATGTGGACCCTCTTTACTTAAATTCAGGTTTATAGACTTTGAATACTGTATTTACCTCTCTTTATTTTGATGTATATAACCCAGGGTTTCCACCTCCAGGAATATATGAGTTGCAGTATTTTCTATAGGCAACTTCTCAAATTAAGATAAACTAGTAATTTTATGTCTTCTATTGATTTATTGAAGGTAAGGGATCGCAAGATATGAGGCAGGAAAACTGAATGAGTTCTGTGATTAACATTTATAATTCCTCCAAATGATTCATCTTTTCTATAAATATATCAATTCCATATTGCATTTTAGTGCATGGAGTCATGTTTTCCATTTCAGTGAGTCTGACTGTCAAGATTAAAATTGGAAAGAGCAAGTGTTTTAACCCTAGAATGACACACTTCTATAAGTCAACTTAATCTGACACTCTGGGGTGTGGTACACCCCAACTTATAAATTGGTGTAAAATATAAGTGATATAATCTAAGATGTTCATAATGCATTTGAAAATATCTATGTGGTCTTGGAAACAAAAAGAAATAATTTCAAAATGGATTATGTTCATATGTATTTTTAAAATTCCAGATATAGTGAAATAAACCAAGCCAACTAGCTCAAGAATAAAACAAAATTCAATGTTGTTCCTAAATAAAGATATACATTGTATGGCTCTTAAACACAGAAATATATGAAGTAAAATAATTATAAAACGTGGTGGAAACGTCATTTTTTGTATTTAACATTAATAAAATACATAGTGGTGGCCCTGAAGACACCTCTGTCACTCACTGCACTGCGGACATATTGCTACCATATTTTCATTGCAAATAGCTCTCTTACAATGGAGACATGTCAATTTCATATTCCTGCCTTTTCTCCTTTCACAAAACGAACACCTTACTTGTTGCTCCAAGAGCGTATGTTTACTTGTTTACGCCTCTATTCCTAAAATGACTTCAATACCTTGGCGCAGTGGCCGCCTCTGCCTGTAGCCTCCTTCTTAGGCAGGCTTCCAAAAGTGAATATCTCAGACCAAAAAGGAAGTATTTGCGTTTCATTTTATTGTCCCGCTTTACCAGAGTAAAGAATATACTGTTCACCCCGGCATGATCCAACATTCCAAAAACAAACTAGAGAGGCCACCTCCTTGTTTATCTGGCCGTCGAGTATCCCTTAGACATTTGGTCAAATGTATCTTGTACCTACCATTGTTAGCTTATGCTTTGACAACATTTTGCCAATAATGACACTGAGGAGAACCACTGGTCACCTGTCACATTCCTACAGGTTCCATGAATACTTCTGGTTAGCTCCTCTGTATAACATGAAGGGATTGAAGTTCCTGGGCATTCAACCTTCCCAACATATGGTATATGGTCCCTTCACCACTTAAAAAGGTCGGGAAACTTTCAACATGACAATTTTAATCCCCTACTTATCCGGTTTTGAAGAGAGATAAATTCTAAATGGACGACACTCTGGGGTGTGAGATACCCTGAACACTTACACTAACGACACTCTGGGGTGTGAGATACCCCAAGACTAGTTCAGATTACTAAAAATAGCAAATCAAGACTGATATGTAGCAGCTGATAATTTGAATCGATTTTGTTATAAATGAATGTCATTTACATGACGGGATTTGGCGAAAGACCTACACATGTAGGAATTAATCAATATTTAAAAAGTGCTGGGGTATGTGACACCCCAGTGTGTCGTTCTAGGGTTAAGACAGTGAGGAACTGGAAAAAACTTGCCTCTCAAAAATGTTATAAAACAGGGAAAACCTGGAAAAGTCCCTCAGGGGCTCTAAAATAACAAAAAGAATAGTTGAAGAAGTACTTTTTGGAAAAACCATAGAAGTGTAATGACAAAGATTAGATTATTTTACAAGGAAGAAGCTAAACCACAAAAGTCTACAATCATCTATGGATTCATTACAAGAAATTCTCTAGAGAACAAAAAGATAAGAAATAGGGTTCACAGTGTCAGGAAAAGGATCAGCAGTTTTTTTAAAAACATTTCTTCATTTTCTATACAATTGAAAAAGATAAAAACACGTTCACAGTTGATAACCTCCAAGAGGCAAGTATATAGAGTCCCCTCCACACATAAAATATATGGGAAGTTTTGTGGTTTATGATGCTTACTTGTGGGACAGTAGATAGTTATAGAGATAGAAAAGATAGAATTAAAATTAAGGTTAATTAAAACTAAATAGAAATGAGTGGAGCTCTTGGAGTATGGGTTTTAAGTTGTTATAAGGAGGGGGGGGGGTTATAACGCCACAAGCAAGAGGCTTGTCCAGATTTTTGCTATTTAACAGATTGGGAGAGAGTGTGATAGATTGTTGATGTATTGAAGGGAGACAAAGAAGTTGATGTGTACCTCCATGATGGTTTCAGAGACCAGGTCAAGGGAAAAGATGTTACTGAAGGTGAGATTGACATTCTTTTATGGAGAGGGTATGTTATAGAAGTTTGATTAACTTAGCACAAAAATTCAGGGCAATTTATCCTGGCTGCCAGAATAGAACTTTGATCTTATAACTTGAAATTTGACCAATTTGAGTTCAAAAGGTAAATCAATTATCCCTGCTCAATTAGTATTGGCATTAAAAATAACAAAAAATAATCTCAAAATACTTAGTACTCTGAGAGGAAAGGGTATGAGTGTTTCTATCTCAATACACCAAGTTAAATACAAAAGGTGTAAGTAACATGGTGACAGCTTGTTGAATTGGATAAAACATGAACTTCAAGTTAACAAACTTTACTTATAACAATTAATTTAGAGTGGCCTGTAAGTGTTTTAAACTGGCATGACTCATGACATCAAATCTAAACTCATTTGAATTTGTAATTTTAATGTAATATATAATTCATTACAAATTTGGGTATACAATTTTGAGATAAAATACATATGTTTAGTGGGAATATATGAACATACTTTATATTCTAAAGAAATTGCCTAATAGAATTAATTTTATATTTCTATATTGAAAGTTACTAAGAATTACTCCCCAGAGCCTTATTTTATGAGCATTTGGTTTCACCAATGTGTTTATTTTTGTCAAAACTGGATTTTTGAATAACTTACTATTTCTTCCATTTTTTTTTTTTTTTTTTTTTTTTTTTTTTTTTTTTTTTTTTTTTTAAATTCTCATCATTCTAATGATTCAGAATTGGTAAATGTTCATTTTATGATAGATACATTCTTATATATTGGGAACTCTACTATTTCAGATTTGTGACATGGTATCAGGAAGTAACTGGATGGTTCGGCGTGATGCATCTGGAGCTATGGGACCAATAGCTGTCAAGGGAAATCAGTGGCTTAGCTATGACGATGTGGAAGACATAAGAAGAAAGGTAAAATTCAATTTGTTGTTGTTTTTTTTAAAGTTAATTCAAAATAATTTGATACATTTGCTACAAAAAATAAAATAGAAACTGAGTCAAAATCAAAAAAATGAATAAATATGAACAGTAAATGACAGGAATTGTAAATTGCATACGAAATATTAAAATTGATTTTTGTTCCTGGTTAAGGGACAACATTTTTTCTTTATGATGATAGATTAGTTCTTTATTAGCATCTAGGTAGAAGCACAGAAGCATCTGCGAACAAAATCATTCTGTTAAAATGTTCACTGTAGCTTCACTATAACTTTTATTGGTTTCTTGCATCCTCTTTCCATTGTGAAATTAAATCAATAAAATACAATGGAATTAAATTTTGCACTTCAAACTTTTATCAAATAAATTAAAGAATTCAACACTAACTCAAAAGGAAGCTGGGGAATTATCTAAATAATGACGTGAAATTCGAAAGACTCAAATCCTTTCTCATTGAGTTATAACCATTGTTTAGCAAAATCTGTCATGAATTTCCAGACTATAAATTAAATAAAAGAAAAAACTACAATTGAAATAAAAGTAACAAATTCTGGCTCATAGAAGGAACACACTAAGTATACTTAAAAAAAAAAAGGATGAAATTAATAATGTTTAATTTATTCAAGGCAACTTATACTTTCAATAAGTTCCCTAATGTTCTGAATTTGCATTAGAATGGATATTAAAAGTCTAAGTCATTTCTTTCAAAAATACAATTATTAAGTTAATGACAGTGGGTATAAATTAAATGTTTTTGGTGATAATATGTTTTTATTTTGTTTCAGTCAAAATTTATAAAGGAGAATAATCTTGGAGGAGGAATGGTATGGGCTCTTGACCTCGATGATTTTAGGAATATTTGTGGCTGTGGAGCAAGCCCATTGTTAAGTACAATAAACCAAGAATTGCGGCATAGATCAGGAAATACTAATAACTGTACTTAAAACAAGAATAGTTGTTTCCTAAGGCTAGCTCAATAGACTTTTACTACACTTGCAAGGTCCCCAATGAGTAATATACTGAATAAGCAAATAGAAAATCTTTACATTTAGTATTCACAAATGTGAACAGAACTACAAGAGGACAACTTAATAGAAATATGTATCGACTGCTTAGTAAAATTATAAAATACTGTCCTCTTAACTATATATAGAATGAAAATCTCTTGTATGGGGGTAATCTCTTGAGTTCATCAGTTTATTGATAATGTACACTTACTGTAATGCATCTGATCAATGCAACCTTTGTTCTGAAGTATTTGTGAATGACTGTGAAATAAACGAACAAGTGTTACATTCAGCTCGAGCTTAATATTTATTATTTTATTAAATTTTTATGCCTTTTCAATTATTATGCCATTTCAAGAAATACAGTTTGGATTTCTTCTAACAATATGAAAAACACCTTAGATTCCATAGGACATCTGAATAATTCTAGAATCAAAATATGCCTAAAAAATTTAAAATCATTCCATAGGTGAACATTCTAAGCAATTTTCCCATATTTACATAAACATTTCTGGTAAAAGGTAATCTCTTTTCTTGACAAGAACAAAGGTACATTTCAGATGAAAATATTCTATAACTGATTAAACCACAAAGAGTGCATTAGACTGCTCTTTTAGATGGATAGCTTAGGAAATCAAAACAGCAGTATAACTTAATACACTGTTATCTTATTCAGACAGAGTCAAGTTCATATGAATTTTTCTTTGTGAACCTGATTTTTGTATATTGTAAGATGAACCAATACAATATATTATGCAGTATTTTCTATTGCTTTTCTGTAATTGGGTGCCTTGCAACTTGTACCATAGCTCCAAAGTTATGGTAATTTAGTCATGACACGTAATATTTGTGATAAGTAAAGTTATTTTCAGTTAAGACTTGTATTTCTAAAGAAATTATAGTTGTATATGTAATTTTTAAATCAAAGCAAATGTGAAACCTGTGCCATTTATTTAAGTTGAATAAAATATATTTTAAAATATTTATATGTAAATGGTGATTCAATTTGTACATGTACACTCATTAGTTTTTAATTTTTTGTTAATAATAAAAAGTGATATTCTTTTTCACTTCTTTACTTCCCCAAATTTTCTTGGGACTTGTACTTATTTTGAGAGCTCAAAATAAAACTCCATGCTGAACGGTATAAATTAAGCAATTTCCCATATTTAGAAATAAGACACTCAAGATGTCATCTTAAATAACTGGGTACAAATGCTAACACTTTTCATTCCCCCTCAGCATTGTTCTGTTTAACTAATTTATTTATGAACTAGCTCAGATACCCAGCTTCGCTCAGGAATTCATTTGAGGCTGAATGTTAATGGTATTTTTTTGGCAAGGCTTTACTTTGCACAATATTTTGACATTTACCCGTCCAAGTGTTTAGGGTTAATACCCGACGTTTCTGTGGATTTGTTAATAATAAAATTAATTTTTTATGTAAGACTAGATTTGAATTAGTAAGGACAAAATATTATCATACATTTGAACTAATTTTTCCAGGTGAGGTACCTGGTAGTTCATATTGAAAAGAATTGTTGAGCAACTTTCTCTTAATAACAAAATAAACAACTTTTGTAATGTGCATATTTGCCGAAGCCCCAATAGGAAACGAAATACCACTATTGTTAATTTCAGGCCTCCCTTATAACCCCCACTCCTGCCCGTCCTTAGAAACGTTAGTATGGCTTATTATAAGGAAGGCATTAGTGCTAATACGCATACCGAGTGTTTTATTTAGTTCGGTTGAGTCTTTTGTGGCAAATAAAATTGTTGACTCCCGCTATAATTTTTAGCGTATAACGCCTTTATACTTCGGTATATGGCGATATTGCATATAACAAAAGTTTCTCTAAATAATCACCCTGGCTAGAAAAGGGTGGTAATCTAAAGATTACTTTGATTAACATTTGTAGCACTAATTTAACAATAATAAATTCTATTTATAATTGCTAAATAGGATGCTTTCCTTAGTATACAAGCTTAAACCAATGTAAGGTCGGTGATCAATATCCCCGAAATGCTTTATTTGAGCATTAAACAAATTTTGGCTAAAAAGGTATCATTTTTCATCCTAAGTAAACAAACTTTTATGAGAGTTAACTTTCTCTTGGTTTTAGCATACCACAGAATTTGATTGGTTTCATTAGCAATTACAGTTATTTATTAACGTTCACATTGTTCTGGTATGGCTAGTTGGGATAGGTTATCTACAGGTTACCACTCTTTTATAACCAGAGAAGTACTAAAGATTCTATTCAATGAGATCATCACTAAATGAATTCCTATTGCTCACATGGGAATCGAACCCGCAACTCCAAGCGCATTAGGACCAACACCTTAGCCTGCAATGTCATAACTTACACCACTAGTGAAAATGAAAAGCATTAATATTGTTATGTTTTATTACCAAAACCAGTAATAAACGTTTTTTTTAATAAGAGTTCTTTTGGATTGCAAAATTAAATACTCGCAAGTTTCACAGTTTTTTTATCACTGCACAATTTATTTCACAATGCACAATACACTTGGTAATTATTCTTAATTACTACTTACAGTATACACTGATAGCGTCACTGTTCTTCAGATTACACAGTCCAACAATTCACTCACAGTCACTGAAATTCGCAACAAGACGGCACTGCACTGTCCTTGATTTCGCGGCACTTCACTGTTACTTACAGTCACGGCGCAACACTGTTCTTCTTCTAAAAACACTTTACCGCACTGCACTAAGTCGCACTGATGTGACCATCAAGATCGCTGAGCATAAAACTGACTCGATCACAGCTCGCTGTTCTTATATAGGTTGTCGGCATACATCAAAGGGGAATTGTCTGGTTCCTTCGACGCTAGGCTGGACTAGTCTATAAGGGGCTAGAACTTTCTATCGGTTTCTTTGATCTACGTCACACTTTCCAAATACGCGACTCTCTCTCTCTCTCTCTCTCTCTCTGAAGGATTATTCATGTATTTAATTTTCGCAACAATATGATTATGTGAAGACTCACTAAAAAAAATAAGGGAGGGGCAATATACAACTCTCCCAGCAATCCAAATTAATTATGAACACTCAAGTTTGAAAACGTAACATCGTTTGTCATAATGGGCTATTATCAAGTAACACTTAAGAAAATTGTTAGAATTATATGTAAAAAGATAATTTGGGTTAGAAAAACACATGCTGGGGGAGGGGGATACAATCCTCAGGATGTATCACTGTCTGAAAACAAATGTATTTTTAAATAAAATTTGTTTAATTAAATTAGTATGAAGACCAACAACTTTTATTGTTGGCATATACTAACCACCTTTGTTACAATATTCAATTGCCAAGTTTAATAAGTACTTACTATCGATTGGTTTATACATAAAACCTTTTAATAATTCAACAGTTTCGTTTTGCTTGAAAACTAACAGGAAACAGAATTTTATAATTTCTGATCTTCCTCTCGCCCCTCCCCCACTCTATTTATTTGTAAAATTATTAATATAGATCAATTAGATCCAATTTTTAATGTTCAAATTAGTGAAAAAATAGTAGTAGTAATGGTAAAATAACTGATTTTCACAAAATGAGAAAACCTAAAAATTAAAGCAGAAGTTTGTTCAGATTTGATTGGTTTACATTTAGTACCTAATTGCACTGCTCCTCCAAAGAGCTTAGAAGTGATGAATTATAATGCAACAACGTGGATCAATTTTTAAAGGTACAAAATGAAAAGAACTCTATTTACGTAAAATCTATAAAGAACAATTCCACCAAGAGTTTGGCGATTGTCAATTTAAGGTGTTCAGGGTTTATGGTTCAGATCAAGAGGAACAATCCCAAGAAAGGCTGCTGAGTTTTTGAAGAAAGTTGTGATTGAAAATGAAGACTGATGACCCTAATGAATCCATTATATTGGATGCGTTAGGAGAATAATCACATTTTAATAGTTAAATTATTATTGACTTTTTTTTTTAATATATATACATATATTTGTAGACTTTTTTTTTAATTATTTCATTTTTTTTCTTTTACTTTATATTCTCATTTTATATATATGTATATATATATATATATATATATATATATATATATTATATTTATTATTATTTATTTTTTTTATTTGTTTCCTTCCTTTAGTAACCCTATAAGAAGGCCGTTTATTGTTTCTGCATGTCCCATGCAAAATAGCATATCACATGCATTTAATTAGGTTACAATTAGTTTATACATAAATTATTTCAAAAGTATGAGATATACATATAAAAAGAATTAACAATAACAACGGTAAATTAAAGTAAAAACATATAAAAAGAAGATTATTAGTCTTAAAAGAAAAATAGAAAAGAAATAATGAATGTCTATAAATATTTTAAGTATTGTAGTTGAATCAGCTATAATAAGTATTCAACCGATTAATTCTATCAAAAGCATGTTCTGCAAATATTTTAAAAGCATTATTATATTTTAAAAATAACTTGTCTTCTTTTATTGGAAATTTGCCTTTTTTTTGTTCTATGTCTTGTTTTAGTTTTTGTCATTCGTTAGTCAGTAGTCTGCAATCGAATATTAAGTGTTGACTTGTTTGTGGAGTTGAGTAATCACATGGGCAAGTATTGTTGTCTTTTATGTTAAATCGTTGGTAGTAAGAATTTAGTGTACCATGTCCTGTTACTAATTGTGTAATATATATATATATATATATATATATATATATATATATATATATATATATATATATATATATATTGTAAGAAAAAAACTAAAATTGAAATAAAAGTAACAAATTCTGGCTCATAGAAGGAACACAGTTAAGTATACTTCATAAAAAAAAGGAAGGAAAAAGGATGAAATTAATACTACTTTTCAATTTATTCAAGGCAACATATACATTGAATAAGTTCCCCTAATTTTCTCAATTTGCATTAGAATAGATTTTAAAAGTTCAAGTCATTTCTTTCAAAAATACAATTATTAAAAATTAATTTAATGACAGCTGATATAAATTATATTTTTTTGGTGTTGATATGTTTTCACAGAATATATATATATATATATATATATATATATATATATATATATATATATATATATATATATATATATACGAGCTCAGATACCCGGCTTCACCCGGGAATCGATTTGAGGCTGAATGGTGATGGTATTTTTTTGGCAAGGCTTTACTTTGCACGCAAAATATTTTGACATTTACCCGTCCCAGTGTTTAGGGTTAATACCCGTTGTTGGCATTTGTTAATAATAAAATTAATTTTTTATGTAAGACTTCACTGTCCTCCATATTGTCATATTTCCCGTCTCTAGTGCATTATGCATAGCTTTGAATTATTAAGGGCAAAATATTAATATAGATTTGAATTAATTTTTCCAGGTGAGGTACCTGGTAGTTCATGTTGGAAAAAATTATTGAGCATATCAATATTTCTACGCAAATTACTTGCTCCACACATTTTTCCTGGAGAAATGTATAAAACACATGTTAATCTAAATATCAAAGTAAACAACTTTTGTTATGTGCATGTTTGTCAACAAAAAAAATAGACAATGAAATATCGCGAATTTTTATTTCACGCCTCCCGTTCTAACCTAAACATTTTAATCTAGCTTATAATCATGGAAGAATTAATGCTAATTGACATACCGAGTTTTTTTAAGTTCGGTTTAATCCTTAGCGCCCTTGAAATACTTGACTCCCGCTTTAGTTTATAGTGTATATCGTTTATACTTTGTTAAAAGACAAAAATGAATATGACAAAAGTTACTTTAAATAACAAAATAAACAACTTTTGTTATGTTCATATTTGCCGA
This sequence comes from Riptortus pedestris, assembly GCA_019009955.1. NCBI lineage: Eukaryota > Metazoa > Arthropoda > Insecta > Hemiptera > Alydidae > Riptortus > Riptortus pedestris. The sequence continues at coordinate 88,212,237 of CM032230.1, read as the reverse complement.
AAAACGAATAGAAAACGAAATACCGCTATTTTTAAATTCAGGCACGCCCTACAACCCCCACTCCTGCCTGTCCCAAGAAATGTTGGTATGGCTTGTTATAATGAAAGCTTTAGTGCTAATACATATACCGAGTTTTATTTATTTCGGTTGGGTTTTTGTCCCAAATAAAATTGTTCACTTCCGCTATAGGTTTTAGCGTATATCTTGTTTATAATTCGGTATACAAAAAAAGTGTATGTAACAAAAGTTACTCTAAATAACAAAATAAACAACTTTTGTTATGTTCATATTTGCCGAAAAACCAATAGGAAACGAAATATCGCTATTTTTAATTCCTGGCTTCCCTTATAACCCCCACTCCTGTTCGTCTCAGAGGATATTAATATAGCCTAAAGTCTAAGTTGGGCTAGTAGTAATATACATACCAAGTTTCATAAAATTCGGTTCAGCCGTTTATGCATGAAAAGGTAACAAACAAACACACCCTAAAGAAACAAAATGCAGTTATGGTGTCTATGAAAATCAATGTACAGACAGAGGTTACAATTTTATATATATATATATGGCTAAATTTTTGTTGCAAAGTTATTACTTTTATTTCATTAATGTTTGCTTTTATTTTATTTATTTATTTTTCATGTCATGTGATTGATAATTTAGCTGTGTAGTCAGCAACTCACCATCGGTGAGGCAGCCACACTTAATTTTTTAATTGAGTGTTTTTATTCTGCAGCCCCTAAAGTCCAGGGGATTTTTCTTTTTTTAATTTAATGTAGATTATTTACTTTATAAGTTCTGAGAAGGATTTAATTTTGTAAGGAAAAAATAAAAAAACCTTATGACTGAACATCTGTAATTTAACTTTTCTTTCCTTACTTTAGGAACAAAAATTATGAAACTTAAGTTAAAGAAAAATTAAAAATATATTTACAAAAGCATAGTTTAAACAACAAATTAAAAACTATACATACTGCTAATATTTAAGTCTTATATAAATGCATGTTTTTAATCAATTAAGATAAATACACCTTTTTTAAGTTTATGGTAATAAAATAATGATATATGCATGTCAAAAAGTAACAATAAGAATAATTAGAAAAGGAATTCTATACAAACTATTATTACTGTACTTGAAATAAGAAAGAATGACAATGCTTTTATACATATCTATACAAACAATCATATTAAAATTAAAGGATATAATCTAATTCATATCTAAGATATTGATTTTTGGGATCATTGTGTATCCTTGGGTAGCCTGCAACAAGGGCATCTTGACCGCCAATATAGAGGGAGTTATAAATTTTCCAATAAACATCTCTAACTTTTCTTGCGGGGTGAAACAGACCCTGAAAAAAATTACAAACCTTGAAATTACCTTTGTTTAATTTAATCCCTATATTAATATCAAAACAATTAAGTAAAAGAAAAACAACAACTAAATCAATTTCCCAACTACATAGGAAAATGCAACACTTTTGACACCAATCTACCTGAAGGCAGAAACTAGTAACTATATAACATACGTAAGTGACTTAGAAACAGAGGATCAATGAGAACATTTCATTTCCTAAATAAACTATAAGCATGAAATGGATTCTTAGCTTCTCTGCTTTATGTAATTAATAGAATTTATTTTCAGAAAATAATTAATTCAAATTAAATGAAATTGGGCTACATTTTTCTGATTTAACTTATTACGTATTTTATTTAGTTTGTTTTGCCGAATGGTCAGTCATTCACATAAACACTTATGAGGGACAAATTTACTTTACCCAACAAGTTTCACACCTTTTCAAGTGCTTGTTCAAGAGCTTACATAAAATATAGAAATATTTCTATTAACATTGCATAGAGTACTTTCCACCAGGGGGGGGGCATGCTATGGAATGCTATGTTTTCTGTAATGTCGCCTGATTTTTAGGAATGATGTCTCATTAAGTAGACGAATGTCGTCTATCCTAAGAAATATCTTGTAGTGGAATTCTGCCAAGTCTGAATTCTACTACCACTCTCTCCACATCAATACTAAAAGATATCTTTTTCCATTGACTCACAATAGGAACTACCACATCATACTCTTGTCATATGTCATATGTTTGTTCAATTTTAGCCATGCTTGTTCAATTTTCATGAAAGTTAATTTTCATTCTGGAAAACTATCTCCCCCTGATCAAAGTACATCTCCAGGCTTGTAGACGTTTCAATTAATGTTTGTAATACAATGTAAGAGCATCTACCTGATCCTCCTCCGCTCCTTCTGATGAAGAATACAATGTAATACTAACACCCAGATTAAAACATTTCACTATTAGCATGCTTCCGTTTTATTGGATCAATACACAATGAATCTCTTTCAATATTAACAAACAAATTACTAACCACCTTTTACTGGTAATTTTAGTCAGACAGCAGAACAGGAAATATTTCATGCTTCAAATCTATTAACATTTCTTACTAAGGATGTCTTAAGTTAATTATGTTGTGCTAAAGAAAGAATAATTAAAAATGCATATGCTTAATTGTACTTCTCTATACTAGGTGTCATCTCACTGGAAGTGTCCTTAAATCAATTAATTACTTGAAAGCTGTATAATTTGAAAAAATAACACTTTATTGATATTAAATACCTTGTTATGTTTGGTTGGACAGAATTTAATGCCCTATTTTATTTTATTTTTAAGATGGAACACACTCTCAGTAAATAATTCTTAGTTCTCTATTTGAGAAACATTTTTTTTCTTCCAACAAGGGGTTGAACACAGGTATCCTAAATATCTAGTACAGTACTAGACATCTACATCTAGAATACCTAAGCATATTAGCAATTTAACCAAGGAGACACTGAATGGCTAGGAATATGGTCAGATAGTGGCAGACAGAAAGTTCTTGCAACAGCAGTTTTGTTTAGTAATTAAGAAGAAATACAAATTCATTAGAATTATAAATAATATTTTGTGGATTCTTTAAAAAAATTAATTAGATGACAGAAGAGTGATATAAAGTGAGAAATATTCAGAAGATATTAGTTTCAAAGTTACATCTTAAGGAGATATAAATACTATGCTGACCTTCTGATTTGTATTTCATTTAGTCCGAGCTGAAAATTTTGGACTTTCTGAATAAGTGATGAAATAGCTTCTCAAAATGAAAATGTTAAGAGTCAACTCTTTTTATAAAACATATGAGCATGGTATGTGAAAATGTACTATGAACAGGAAGAGAGACTAACACCATATAAAATTAATCAAATTAATTTACCTGTTTGATACAGAAAATTATTATTAGAAACATATAATAAAAAACTAACTTGTAAAGTATACTGAAGGATCTTGATTGGTCCAAGTGCAACTCTGAGCCCTTCAACTGCATCCATAAAGGCTTGTACAAGATGAGGTGATGTTTCAAAAATATTTGGCCACACATGGTTCAACAGGTGAAGAAGCGCATCTTCACAGCCAAAGCCATAAACTCCAAGTGCCATATGTTTAATGGCAGCACATGCTGTTTGCCTGTGCACTAAATCCCTGAAACAAAATTTTAAAATGTATATAATACTACTATATTTAAATAACTAGATCATAGCAAATTTCATACCATTACATCATTAGATGCATGAAATCGTGATCTAAAAACAAATAAAGGGACATAAAACAAGAAAGGTGCCAGCTCATAATAAATAAAGTGATTTATTGTTGACTGACATACAGTATTAAAAAATTTCATTTTAAGAATTAACTTATAACATAATATAAGTATGTCATTAAATAATTAGTAACAACTGGTGCCCTCCATATAAGAACATTTCTGATAATTGACATATAAAAACTGGCTTGTCAGACTGATTCATGTTTTGAGTTACTGTTATATGTAAAAGAATTCATAGAAGAAGAAAGTTGTCTTTACAGAGAAGAATCTCAAGACAGTCATGTTCTATTTTGGCTTGGTGATGGATCCAAGACATTATTATTCAACTGAAATATTAACCCTAAATTCAAGCCAGTTTAGAAAAAGCACTAATTACGTAGCTCCTTTGTGACAGACTTATTATTGTGAAGTTAGCAGGATTAAGCTGAAAACTGGAAAATACAAATAACCCTCTCAATTTTATATTTAGAGAAAAAGTATAGAACAACATTTGTAGAATATTACAATGTCAATAATATTGGTTGAATAACATCATTGAATACGATCTATTACGGACGTATTTTGATTTTATTTTTTTTTCTAGCCATTCTCGATATCCCCAGTGATTCAATTCCACCATTAATAAACTTAATTTTAAATGAAATGTTTAAATAAGTTTGACAATGATCAGACAAAAAGAGAGACCATTAAAATTTTAATTAATGTGTTGTGTTTGTGTGTGTGTGAACAAAATATTTTCAACATTATTTTTTTACTCTTATTAAAGATCAGTAATATAATAGTGCACAATTAGAGAAATTCAAATAAATAAAAGAGTAATTGAAATAAAATAAGGACTTAAAATACTAAAAGTAAATAACAAAAAATAACCTGTCCATTAGAGCATCTTCTAGAAGGGGCGTGACTGCATAAATATAATCCTTCCCCATTTCACCAATATATTCAAAAAGAAATGAGAGAGACTTCAATACACCATTTTGAACATTTAGCTCAGGTACTCTGTATTCATTCATTAGAGCAGGTAATACAGTAAATGGAGAACAAGTTTCAGCTACAATGGCAATAGCCACTGTTGTACAAACTCGATTCTGTCTTTCTTGAACTTTCAAATTATTGAGAAGAGTTGCTAACACATCATGAGGACTGAAAAAAAAAAAAAAAAGATTAAAATATTAGTGAAAGAGATTTACTATATCAAAAAATTTGAAACTTAAAAAGTATGCAAATAATCTAAATGAGGGAAACATTTACAGAACGCCCATAAAGCAGGGATGTGCAAACTAAGCAGATTTGCTATTCGCTGATGATCTTATCTCGTTATCTTTCTATAATCTATTTCAAGAGTAAGAAATCTATTTAACATGAAAAGAAATTTAAGTAGGGCATGATATGCTTAAGAACATGTATAAAACAATAGTTGAGAAAAGTCAAATTTGCAACAAGATTTGTTATATAAATTTTATGAACGGACTTATAACACCAGAACTGTTCCGAATTTTCAATTCTCATCCACCCCCACACCATTCTGGTCCTATTTCCACCATTAATGAATATGATATATAGTTTAACATGAAATTGTTATAAGATCAAGTATGGCATTGATCAAATAAAACTTGTGGGGTATAGAACATCAAATGTTAAATGATAAGGTTATATCAAACATTTCTACACATATCAATGGTCCGATGAAAACAATATTTGGTATTTAAACTTGGAATAAGACGTTACTGGGCTTATTAATCAGATTCATACTATTGGAGATTCTGATTTCCCCCTCCTCCTAATTCAATATTGAATTTGATGTTTTGTTCTCAAAAAGTTTAAATATCAAATTTTGTAATGAACAAATAAAACAATTGACTGCTAGAGAGATAAATATATAAGTAATATATATAAACCACTTCTGATACATTTGCTCATCTAGAGCATGGCTTTCGATCTTCCTCTAGTTAAAAGTAATGAAGAAGAACTCCCTGTAAAAACACTTTATCCGGTACGAAGTTAGACATATTTGATAAAGGAAATCGATTTGTTATTACGCTTCAAACAAATGACACACTAAGTCAAAGCCCAATGACAGTAGGACTAAGCGGAAGATTCACACCATCTATTGGAAACCCCCCTCTAGTAGCATTATCTATGAGAAAAATCTACAAATTAATTCAAGATCCCATTACGATTTTATTCAAATAACTCCTCACTAGCTCACAATAGTAGGTAGGTGTCAGGGGAACAGGTACAATAAAATTATGGTTTTCTTTACCAGAAGATGTTTCAAAGATCAATCGTAGATTACCACTAAAACTAAATAAATAGTAACAAAAAAATAAATATAAAACACTTACCCAATTGCCTTCGCTATGTAACCAAATGTATTTACAGTTGCTCTCCTAATGGCTTTCTTGTGAGCTTTAAGTAATTCAAGTAACTCAAAGCAAATCCTCATCCATTCTCTAGCAGAAACATATTCAGGTCCTCTGTCAGCAATACGGCCAACTAAATCAATACAGTTTTCTTGTACCTAGAAAATTGTAATACATAAAATTTATTATTATATTATTAATTGTAGAAGTTCCTTCTTAACCAAATTCAATAAATATAACAGCAATTATTTTAATGATAATAATAATCCATTTGTACAAGATTTTCAACTAATTCCCAAAACTGGTAACTTTACTTAATTATAATAAGTAAGGATTCAATTTATTACATAGATAGTTGCTATTATGATTAACAACTCACTTTTTCATGCCTGTTTTTAAGAATTGGAGTAAGCCGAGGTAAGAGATCTTTGATAGGTGGAGTCATTTTTGTCATTCCAATAACATTGACAATAGCCTTCAGGGCTCCTAGAATACTTCCAAGCACTTCGGGGTATTCTTCACCCAAATATTCATAAAGGACAATACCCAAATGCCCCATAAGCTTTTCCTGTAATTAAATTTTAATATTAGTAAAGAGGGAAGGAAAAATAACAAATGATAAAATAAATACTATTTAACAGACCTCTTGACAAGTTTTCATAACAACAGCAATTCTAGAAATCAAGTCAGCAGCTTGTTGTCGAACTTTAGCTGATTTGTTATTCAACCTCCACAAAATAGTACCACAAATCTGTGGGAGATAGGGTTTAACTCTCTTTCCTAACTGATTAACAATGGTTCCAAAACCATTTAACATAACAACATCCTGAAAACATATAAAACATAGAATTACTTAAGACTTTTCCTAATTAAATAATAATTGACTAATATGAACATTTTAGTGAAAAATTAATAATTTGAATATTATTAATTTCTGAAATCAAATAAATTTCATTATGAAAATATTTAAGTAAGCAATGACAGGTAATTCTGTAGGGTTAACTGATAAAGTTTGAGGAAAATATATACACACACATGCACACACATACACTCATGTACATACTCGTGTATGTATGTATAAATAAATGTATGTTTATTTATACATAAAGAACTCTTTTATTTGGCTGGTTATGTCACAACTACATAAAAACGAATATATTAGGACAACAACTTGACCTCCATGCATAAACTATGAGGTAGGGAGAGAAGTCCCTTCATATGATTTTTAATTTTCATTTTCATAAATAATGATGTTGAATTATGGACAATTTGTGTAATTATACTCACTTCAGTTGTTTGCTCCTGAAAAGCATAGAGAATTCCATCAATAAGTTGTTCCTCTAACCTACTGTCAATGTCTGCAGCGCCAAGATTACCCATTGTTTTTTCAATGCTCTCCATAACCATTTTACGATATTGCTCATTTTCATCTTTTAGATCATCAACAACCCTATTAATAATTTCACTGGCACCCACTTTGTTTGCGATTTCTACTGTAGTGTCTACAAGCTGGAATTATAAATAACATTATTACTATTTCAATAAATAATAAGTCTTTACATAGATAATTTTTTTTTAATAAAAGTTATTGACTCTTTTAATTTCTCTAAATTACCTGTCGATAATTTCTTCTGTCAAGGGCCATTCTGTGATTCCAAAAATGCTTGAAAAAATGAGGCAAAATTTCTTCCTTGATATACTGAGACTCTACACCATCGGTTCCACAACATTGTTTTACCACCTAAAAGGAAACATAAAAATTGGGGTATTAAATATGAACGATATCTAACAATTACTCCTAAGAAAGTAGGGCCAAAATATTAAATGTTCATGAAAACATTTTGACTCCACTTATTGGGAACAAAGTATCAATTACACAAATAGCTCAATCCAAGAATACAGAGAAGAATTGAAATAAAAAAGAAAAGATAAATGCCAAAAGGCTCTTTTCTGACATTGATAAAAGTCATTAATATAATTTTTGTTATTAAAGAGGAAGTATTATCAACAGTGAAATCTGTCATTTCCAAATATTTAACTAAATAATAATTAATGGTTTAAAATAGTTAAAATTTAAAAAATATGGCACTGAATTATGGACTCACTTTTAACACAATCTTTTTCATTTCTTCATCAGGCGACTGAAATTCTCGAATCAAAATCAACATTACTTCCCTAGTATAGTAATTGGCATATTCAGCATCCATCAAAGGTATCAGATAACCAATGGCTTTCAAGAAGGCAGCTAAACCCTAAAAAAAATAAAAATTGAATTATTATCAAATATTAGATTTAAATCAATAATTGAATTCAAAGTTTTTTTTTAAAAAAATATTAAACAACTTAATACATTTTTAACAAAAAATACATTTTTTTTTTTTTTTCAACGAACAGAAAACAATTTCAAGTTGGTAGTAAAATACAAACCTTTCCTCTGTGAGTCCTGATACCCTTCCATAAAGGTTTGAGAACAGAGTCAAAACTTTCAATACCGTATGGAGTAGCAGCTTCAGCAAGTGCAGCCATAGCAAGAGCAGTAATGGTACGGACTTTCTGCTGTTCATCAACCAAACCATGTTCAATAATTTCAACTAAACTTTTTAAATGGGGCAAAATGGCACAACCCATCAGGATGGCAATTTGCTGAACAATTTTGATACCTAAAAAACAGTGCAAAATGTGTCATCTAATTTAAGCAATAACATTTATCATCAAAAGCTAATTTCTACAATAATGAATATATGAATGTAAGTTCAATGCTTAAATATAATTTTAATTTAATGGCCTATTCTGTGCCAGATTTTCATTAGGCTAAATGCTGATAAGACCATTTTAATGGCTCAAATTTTAAATGAACCATTTCTTCAAACTATTCATAATTGTTTTCAAATGATTTAATTTAATTTTTGGGCCACTTAAAATTGGAAAGAAAACTCCAATTGAAAAATTGAGAAATTTTTGGGACACAAAAAATTGGAAAAGTTAACGTACTATGGAACAGGACTATAATTTAAAATTAAGCAATGTTTTAGCAGATTTCACTTAAGGCCTATTGAGGTAGTACGCATGACGCAATTTTCGAAAAATTTCCTCAATGTCTATCGATCCTACTAGATGACAAAAATGAGGTCCGCTCAAAATTTTGTATTTATATATATAGAGATTTATATATTTGTCTGTTAATGCTCAAGCAGGCGTAATTTTTGTTCGATCGTTACCAAAGTCTATATTTAAACGTTTTATGTAAAAATAAAGATCAAGATAAATCAAATCGGGGGGGGGGGTGGATTTTGAAAATTCAAAAGATCTCCATTATTATTTGTCGGATCGAAAAAGTGTATAGAACCAACATTATTGCAAATATTGTGTTCTATATATGTCGTTATATACATTTTTTCACTATCTTCATGGTTAACTGAGATATATGAATTTTAGCAGATTTTCCTGAAGGGAAATCAGCTATTGAGGTCGTACTCATGACGCGAGTTTTGAAAAATTTCCTCAAATGCCCATCGATCCTACCCAGGAGATGACGAAAATGAGGTCCGTTCAAAATTATATATATATATATGTATGTATATGTATATATATATATATATATATATATATATATATATTTGTCTGTTAACGCACTAGCGGTCGCAATTTTTGTTTGATCTTTACCAAACTTTATATTTAAACGTTTTATGTAAAAAGAAAGATCAAGTTCGTTAACGGCTGAAATCGGACCAGTGGGAGGGGGGGGGTTTAGAGGGGAGGATTTTTGAAAATTCGAATTATCTCCGTTACCATACGTCGGATCAAAAACTTGTAAAGAACCAATCTTATTGCAAATTAAATTTACTATAAATATTGTTCTATACATTTATTCTGTATCTTGAATATTAACCGAGATATTTGCACTTGTATTCTGCGTGTAGTCGGCAGGAGTTGGCTATGTTCGGGAGTTTCCGCGGAGAGCTAGTGCGGCCGTTTCCCTAACTATTCGTCCTCGTGAATAGGTTACTACTACTGTTATTATTAGGCAGATTTCTCTATTGTAAAACTTCACGTGGGAAATCTGCTTAGTTTACGCAGCCCCTGCATGACGGACTTTTTTAGATTTGAGCTTTCAGTAAACCACCACTCCTACTGTCATATTAACAATAAGCTGGTATATACTGAAGCACTTTATATGAAGCTTATATATATCTTTTAACTTTTTACTTTGTGACATAAACGTAGAAGAATCAATCTTGTTAAAATATTGTTGCTCTACAATTGGTCTATAGATTTTTTTTATCTTAAATATTAACAGAGTTATCACAGTATCTTGTTTTCAGCTGTCAGAAAACCCCAACTTCCATCATCAAATTTTCACTTTGATATAAAAAATATATGGGGAGAGGATAGCAATAGTGTGCAAACCATTACTTCAGATATCTGCTTAGTTTTTTCTTTCAAACGGTTAGACAACGGTATTATTGTAGATTATGTCTGTGTAAGTAATAACAAACCTACTGAAGTAAAAAGCCATAATCTCAATAACTACAAAATATAATTTGCAATTTACGACAACTAATTATATTTTATCATTACGTTTATTAGGAATTTATGTTTAATATTTATGATGTTCTCCCATTGTTGATTTATGTTCTTCATGGGCTGTTACAGCTGTTTAGTTTATTCTTTAGTAATCACTAGACGTATTCCAGCCTTATTAAATCTATCATAAATTGCTACTATTTCATTTAATATTTATAAAAAACTACCGAATCACCAAATATTTATAAAAATAAGTTATATGGCAATAATGGAAAGAAATATAATGGTTTTTTATGCACAAAAAAAAACAAAGAAACATCAGTAACCTAGGCAGTTTTGCACTCATTCAGTTACTGTTTCTGAAAAAATTATGGCTTCAAACATCTTAGTGGTAAAGCGAAATACTTTGGTGATAAATAGTACTATTTCAGATAAAAAAAGAAATAGTTTTATGGGAACAAATAGGAGTTAGTTACAATACCTGTATGTCTGGCTTGCCATGACTTTTTGCTCCTACAGACAGCTTTAAGGAAAGGAAGCAAGGATGGAATACCAAGAGCAGAAGCCACAACAGCAAAAGCCCTTGCAGTTGTATTTCTCACGTATTCATCAATATTATCAATATCAGGTCGCATTGTAGAGATCATAGTAGCTAGACCAGCAGCTTTAGCCAAGTTTGAAATAATTTCTCGGCCTTCTACACGAGCATAGTAATCTTCATCAATAAGAAGAGGTTCTATAACTACTAGAATCTACAAAAACAATAGAGTAATCAATGTAAACAAAACCAATAAGTAAAATATATTTTAATAGCATCAATGCAAATAACAAAACAAACCATAAAATTAAATAGCAAGAATCTATAAAATTATTCTTCTTACATAGTTATTATTTCCTATAATACTTTAAAATATATGGTGGGGGGGGGGCAATGAATGTACATGTTTCATAATACTACGGTACACCCTATTTATTCAGAATTCATACTAGCGTAGAAAAACAATATGAATATTTTAAAAAATCTTTTAAAATGGGACTATACAATTTATTACTCAATCTTTAGGCTCTTCAATCTACCAAAAATTTGCCTAGGCAAAAAATAAATTTAGTAATGATTTTAGGCATATTGGAAGTGTTAAGGTGTTTGGTCTTAATCTCTGTATGATCTTTAATCCATGAATGCTATTTCAAATATCAAGACAGTGAACCCCTTCAACCCATGGACATGGTTCCCACATGTAGTAGGAAATTGTTTGCTATATACATATTTATTATTCACATAGTTTTTCAGGAGACATTAGCTTTATGGGTTGCATACCTAGGGCTAGTGTATATGGATGACAGGTGGGAGAGCTCAGATAAGAAGATCAAATGTGCAATATGCCACTAGTATCTGTACTGAGCAGGAACTAGTATCAGTTTTGACACAGAACTGTTTCCAGAAACTTGGATCAAAGACTAAAAAAAAAAATCCAGAAAAAAAATAGTCGCTCCTGGTGAGATTCGATCTGAAGATCTTGTGGTTACAAAAAGAAAACGCTACCACTGAGCCACCAATTCACTTGTAGATAATTATATTAACAAAACCTCAGGACTTTCAGGCAAACTTTAACATTTTTCTTTTTAGACTGTGAGTTCTCTCACTTTAACAGAATTTGTTATTCATTAGGAACTACAAACTGAAAAAGTTTCGTTCAAATCAGTGGGGGAAAGGACGTGCACTCTCCTTCTAAGCCATAGAGTGTGCAACATACGTTGAAAAGAGCAATGAACTATAAAGGGAAAAAACTGTCTATGCTCAACTAGCCCTAATGACTACATCAGTGTGAATATCAGTTTAGAAACTAAAGGGAAAATAAAATACAAGAACAATATTTCAATGTGATTCACTGATTTTAAATCTAATTTAAGTTAACAATAATTAATATAATTTGAACATAATATGAAATACATTTTTTACATAAAGGAAACTTAATTAAAATAATTAAATATAATTATATTACCTTGTGAACATAAGGTCTAACAAGATCATCCAGTTTATAAAGAATTCTATCAATGACTTTGACTAGTAAATGTCTTTCTTGGTCTTCAAGAGTTGGAGACATAAGAAGGGGGAGAATTTGATTAAAGAGAGGCCCTGCCCCAAACTCACGGGCCTTGTCAGTGATTTGACGAAGGGCAGCTTTTCTCATGGGAGGAGTGCCATTCTTTATTTTTAGAAGAAGCCTCATAATTTTCCGTTCTTTTTGTTCTTCTGGAGATAATGAATCTTCATCAACATCAACCTAAAATAAAAAAAAATTATTTAAATTGGATTGGAAATTCAAAAAAAATTTAATAGATTAACAATTGAAGGGACTCACGAGTAACTTGTCAAAGTATTGTGCATCCTCTGGTTTAAGAAATGGTAGGTTGCCTTTAGGTTGGTTATCTACAAATTTTGCTGATTTGTCTTCTTGCTGAATAAAGAATCCTTGAGGAGTACCAGCAATAGGAGTAGGTGTAGCTGTTAACTTCCGACCAGGAGTTCTTATAGGAATATAGCCTATAAAAACAAAAATCTTCTGAATTAAGTCAAATTAGTTAGTTACTCAAAAGTAAATACTGTATTTTATTAACTTATATAGTAATAGGAAATGATTTTTCTAATAAGCACTTTAAGTGGATGGTGATAAAGATACAATGTGCTATTGGTATAGCAAGAGGATATTACAAAAAATATAGAGGGAGGATTATTGAGTTACACAATTTAAAATAAATAGGGGAAATAGTAGTAAGATGAGGGAGTAGTCATGAATGGATGTCCTGGCTTTTACCAGGAAGACAAGATAGATTTGAGAAGTAAAAGGGGAGGAATGAACTTAGCAAGAGCCTCACCACATATGGTGTGTTTTCCTCTGAGATTAATTCACTACTGAATTTTAGAAATGGGCGCTCAGCCTCTCCCACCCCCTTCATAAATCTCAATAGGGTACAATAAATTTTAAACCCAATTTTATGAGATTAATACATAACTAGCAATGTGATAAAAAATATTTAATGAGAGAAGAACTTACCAGCAGGAGGATTAAGAATTTTATATCCTGGTGGAAACATAGCTTCTAATTCATCATCAGTAAGTGGACGATTTCTTTCGTCAATTTCTCGCTCCCACCTGTATGCCTGCAGCTGCTCTGGAGTCATTGTCATTAAATGACCTAAGGAAAACAAAAATGATATATAAACAGAAAAAAATGTAATGTAAAAGATTAAGCAAATATTTAAAACTATCAAATCTTAGGATATACCAAAATCATATACATTTTTAGATATAACTAATTCAATCCATTATATCAATAACACTTGTTCTGCTAAACAAGAAATAAATTTTGATTTATTATATAGCCAGCCATTGTAGGTCTTCTATACAATGAACAATAAAATGTTAAGCCCAGTTAAATAAAAAGTAGTAATGGGGCCAATTTAACCCATGCTGTATTATTAAATTAAATAAAAATATACTTTCACTGCATCATAGGGTCAATAGACCCTGTCAACTTCTCCTGTATGTTATACAAAACTTATTTTAGTCCTACCTAAAATTAACTTTTACAAACTGATTTGCACTATGAAGAAATTATGTTAGAAGGGTCCCGCAACAGAAGACTTCATGATCAGTCAAAGTGTTAAAAGCAATTTCAAGTCAAAAGTGTTCTATTCTGGAACTGCTCAGATTTCTAGAATCACCTATTCCAAAGGTCTAAAAATCAGGCTTAAATACTAAAAAGTAAGACACTGAAATGTCCATTGATCAATCACATCGTAAAAATTGACGAGAGAAGTTGATTATTTGACTATCACATTTTATTAAGAGGAATCGTTTAAAGACAATTATTTCTATAGACTCTCTATTTACCCCCCCCCCCTACTGTAATCAACAGTTCATATTACCTTCATACAAGATTAAATATGAATGACTACAGTAAGGATTGAGGTAGTATACACACTGTAAAAAATAATTATTATTGTTACTTTGAAGTAAATAAAACTGAAGTTCTGCCAATAGTTTTTGTGTTTTTAGGGCCCCGATTTGTCATTTAAAAAACAAAATTAAATATTATTTAAGTAAATAAACGAGTTTAAACACAGATCAAATGGATCTAACAAGAGAACAATCTTTTCCAATCTGATCGTTAACTAAATGTTTCAAACGACTGGGTAGAACTCTAGAAGATCTAAGTAGATTAACTTTGAAGGCAACAAAAATTTAAAATACTAGAAAATATTCAATTCAGATTTGGCAAATATAAAAACTGTCAGATTTGGAATATAACCCAATAAATTACCTGGAGTGGGTGTAGCCATTGCCATAGCTTTTTGTCCCGTGGGTGTGACACTAGGAGCTATGAGAGGAGTAGTTACAGCTGCAGGTGTTGAAGGAGTCATTCCTCCTGCAGGAGTGGCGGAAGGTGTTTCATCCCATCTTGATCTTCTTTTACTGGCACTTGGAGTAGGAGTGTCCTGGATGTACAGAAAATTTTGAATAAATGAAAGAAGAAAATAAAAGCACAGCAGTTAAAAAATAAAAATAAAATGTAGTCATGCAGGCACTTATGCAATCAGGTAATTTCCATAGTTATTAGGGATTAAATTTTAGTTGCTCATATTTCAAAAGATTGTAAGAATAAAACATAGGATATGGCTTGAGTTCAAAAAATGTCCTAAAGTTAAAATTGATTGCAGTTTTTTATATTTCAGTAGAAGGGCTATAGTAGAGCATGAACTTGGGGAGACAATTCTAAGCAGTTAGGCGCATTGTACTTAAATGGGATAAGCTCTCTAAATTTTCTAATAGAGAACAGGATACAAATAGATTAATGATAAAATGAATTGTTGAACTATAGCTTAGGCCCATTAGACACAGAAACATACAAAATACCAAAAGTCCGTCACGCAGGGGCTGCGTGAACTAAGCAGATTTCCCACGTGAAGTTTTACAATAGAGAAATCCGCCTAATAACAACAGTAGTAGTAAGGAATCTCTAAACCTATTCACAGGGAGGAATAGTTACCGAAACGGCCCGCACTAGCTCTCAGCGGAGAGTCTCGAACATAGCCGACTCCTACCGACCTCACGCATGCATACAAATGCAAATATCTCGGTTAATAATCAAGACACAAAATAAATGTATAGAACAAAATTTACAGTAAATTTAATTTGCAATAAGATTGATTATATACAATTTTTCGATCCGACGCATAATAACGGAGATATTTCGAATTTTCAAAAATCACCCCCTTTAAACCCCCACCCTCCAACTGGTACGATTTCAGCCATTAACGAACTTGATCTCTCTTTTTACGTAAAACGCTTAAATATGAAGTTTGGTAACGATCAAACAGACAAATATATATATATATATATATATATATATATATATATATATATATAATTTTGTACGGACCCCATTTTCGTCATCTCCTGGGTAGGATCAATGGACATTTGAGGAAATTTTTCAAAACTCGCGTCATGAGTACGACGACCTCAATAGCTGATTTCCCATAAGGGAAATCTGCTAAAACAAAACCACATAAGAAACATAATCTGAAGAAAAAAATCATACCTGAATAAGGTCTGCACCTCCAGTACGATCAGTTCTAGGTGTTTCTGCCCACCCACTGTGTCCTGGAGTTTCTGTAAAAAAATAATCATAATAAATAAAAGCAAAAATATTTAATGACTGCATATCTAAATCATTAGAAAAAGAAAAGAGACCTACATTTATGAATGGAATTCATAAAACATCATAAAGTATTCTTCCCTTCGCAGCAAACCTGCATAATCAGTACATTTAACGCTACTTTTTTTTTAATTTTTATATCCATTAACGCAAATTTCAGTTTTCTTACTCCCGGACCTATGTCTTCTAATGCAACTTGCAGTTTGAGCGTTCCCTAAAATCAGCTGAAACATCCATGCTTCCGAAGCATCCATTTATAGCTCTATTTACGACCAAAACTAATAAAATCAGTAGTCTACATTTGGTTAAACATACTTCAAATCAACACAACCCCTCCCCCCTAATAACTTAAGGCAAAAGTTGTTATAATAAATCATACACTTTAAACTTATGACTAATCTCAGGTCCTAGTATCCTCCTTCTTTAAGTTATCCTCTCTCTGCACTAAGTGTCTAGTTTTACAACATTCATTGGAGCCAATTCATCCTTGCTCATAATTTCTCAACATTCCCTCCATTCAGTGATCCATAACTTGTTTCCTTTCCCAAGTGGTAAGTTATAACAAGCAAGATGTCTTCGGACAAAGTGTATCATCATTAATCTTTGTTAGCAGTTCATTAACAACTGAAATCGGACTTAGGAGAAGGGAGGTTTAGAGGGAGAGAAAACTAAAATTCGTTAATTTCAGTCGGATCAAAAAGTCATATAAAACCGATCATATTGCATGACCAATAAATGTTATATTTTTTTTCCTCTATATCGAATATTAACAGAGACATTTGCATAATGTTGCATGAAGACATCAACAATTGAGATTTTAGTTCCTGGCTCGAAAATGTTTATTTGATCTATATCATAATGAATATTTAACCATTTAATTCAACACTAAACATCTTATTCAAAATGGCTGAATTATGTTCAACAAGTTCAAGAAATAATTTGATATCACTATGTGTCAAGCCATTCCGTAAAATAGTCCACTACTACCAACAACTGCCTACCTAGTATGTGATTTCTAGAAATTCAGAGGGTTTTAGTGATTCTAACCCCTGATACTGATTTCCCAAACAATTTGAACACGAAGCAACACTATTCTTAATATTATAGATTAAACATGACTACATTACCAAGATCTGAGTAAACTGGAATGCTATATTGTCTGTAATAGCTTTCATGGAGCTCCTTAACTTAACTGAACTTACTTTCATCTTATGAAATCATGGCGCATTTTATTTATACCTATGCATGTCTAGATTTAGACTTATAAAATTTAGATAAACACATCTTCATTCAATCCAAAACATTTCTAATTCCCCTTAATAACATATGATTTTCTTGCACTTATAATCAAACATGTTTTTATGATTAATCTAACCCAAATATTAACACAAGTGGAGCCCCCTTCAAAATTAGAGAAAGACGAACATAAATCTTACTTCTTTCTCCTAATGGTTTGAACCAATAAAAATAGTTACTATTATTGCTATAACATAATTATGTGAACAATATTTTAGTAACAAATATTTTATAACAACAATTTACCCCTTTCGGTCTTGGGGGTCTCATCCCATCTATTTCTTCTTGATGCTTGAGTTGCCGGAGTTTCCCTCCCAGGTGTGGCATGACCGGGAGTGGCATGTCCAGGAGTAGCATCCCAAACACGAGTACTTGGTGTTGCACCAGGAGTCTCAGAACCTTTAGCATGACCAGGTGTTTCTTCCCAACGTGCTGTTGCTGGTGTTGCTTCCTAAATTGAAAACTGTTCTGTACACAATTTTTATTTGAGAGAAGAAATAAAGCGAATGAACTTTCCATTAGCAGTTTTTCCAAACTAATAAATTTGAAAAAAAATTCAGTTAATTAGTAAAAAAAATTAGTAAAACAGCAATCCTAAGATATCAATATCATGTAAAAAGGCCATATGACTGGTACAGTCTAAAGAATTTATTTAATAGTTCTGACTACTATTGTACAATAAAATTTGTTATTTCTATAAAATTAACACCCAAAATATGCAACTAAGTCTAACTGAAACTGTTGATTATGTATGCAAATGTTCCATGACTCAAATTTTTAAATGACTATCATAACAAAAAATATGGAAGGTCTTTCCAAATACAATAAAAAGTAAGGTGTTTTGTATGTACAAGATCCTTACTCTTTTTGTCATTGGAAAAAAGATTACCAATATTTTTTAATATGTTAGTAATTTAATCCCTGAAAATGTCACTATTATCTCAATATACTTTAGAATTTAAACTTTAACATTTAAAAGTTTAATCAATGGATATGTGACTATAATAACTGCCCAAATATCGTAACACACAAACACTCACATACAATTTAATATAATTTACATACAATTATTTTTCAAATTAATAGAGGGTCATCTAAATATAATTTCTGTTGAAAGTGATCTAACATTCAACACTTTTTATAGGGCTTCAGGCTTACACGGTGGATGTTATCTGATACAGAAGAATGATCCCAGTTGACACTATCGTGACATTGGGAAAAGAAGTATTTTAGAGGTCATAATATTTTTAATTATCATCACTCCACATTCATTGTCACTAAAGGTCATGGTCATTTTTCTAACACAAGTTGGCATCATTGTGACACCAGCAGTCATAACAATGACACCAGTTGTGATAATAGTTAATGATCAAAAAATAATTAAAATTCAAAATTTCAAACAGGAAAATGGTTTTATTTAAAACTAATAAATTTCACAGCACAGAAGAGCCTTATTAGAACAAGCACTTTTTAAAAACAAGTATTTTTAATTTGATCACAAAATGGTCTAAAATCGTGCAACCACCCAAAACCAAATTAAAATTAAATTCAACTGTGACTACAACTGACTCTGAATACAAATGATTGAATAAAAGGAATGAAACAAATACAACCCAAAATATTATTTTTGATCATACAGACAAAATCAATCCATATAAATACAATGTCTATAGAAAATAAATTTAATATTAACATATTTATGTCATTACTGATTCATTATTATTTATTAACGTCCAATAAATGAGTAACCAGAGTATGAAAGTAGATATTGATAGAAAGCAAACCTCATCTTTCTCCCAAGTAGCATCTCCTGCCTTTTTCTTCGCTGCAGTAGCATCTGTATCAACAGTTTGATCCCAACGGCCTCTCTTCTTCGCTACCTTTACTTCACCGTTTGCACTACTGACAGGTTTTAAAGTTCCTTCTTTAGCCTTCTCAACCATCTTCCTTCTAATCTATAAAGAACAAACAAAAATTGTCACTGTCCAGAAATGCCAAAAAACCAATGGCATTCTGCAGTGCTCATATTTTTAACCAAAATAATTTTGATAGAAAATAATAATAATTAAATGAATGAATGCACAATAATGAAAGAAAATCAGATCCTGATACCAAATAAAATAAATAATAGTATCAAATCCTTTGACACAATATTAAAAGCAAAGTATTATACAATTTTTCTAACATTGAATCAATATGGTCCTAAATATTGAATCAACAATAAACAAACCATTTTTGACCACAATGAAACCAGTAGGAACTGAAACACTTATAAATAGTCTCACAATGTTTCTTAAATACTGAAAATCTTTAATTCTGATAAAGAGGGCTGATTCAATTTTTGTTGCGACCTAACAAGATTATCAATTCTGGGCTATATTTAATTTTTTTTTAAGTTCTACTTTAATTTTAATTTTACTCAAGTATACACATTTCAAAAAGAATATATGTATTACAAAGTATTATTTTATCGGCTCGGCTATTGGAGAAACTAATACATAGCTTAGTTTTAAGAAATTAGCCACTAGATGTCAGTTGTCATCTGTTTTGCTTGGTAACCGTCAAATATTTGAAATGGCTACTCTGTAGTAGAAATCATTTTCTGTTCTCGAGTTTCCAAAGTGCAATTTTGTAGTTACAGTGCAAAGACTTTTCAGGTTGAAGTACCAAATTGATCCTCTGAATGAGTGGAACATTTGTAGATCGTATTGACAGTTTGTAGATAGATACAGGATGTGTATGGAAGGGAAAGAGTACTGGCCGCCCTCGAGTTCCTGAAGAAAAGGTTACACTAATTCAAACTGTTTTCCAACATAGTCCTTCAAAATAAACGACAATAAACTTAGACTATGTATTCGTTTCTCCAATAGCCGAGCCAAGGCACAGCGATCAATTGTTTGGAGAAAATAATACTCTGTAATATGTATATTCTTTTTGAAACACCATGAATATTTGGTTGGATTGATATTAAAAAGAATGTCAAAGGGGGTTTACAAGCAGATATTTATTTACATATTTGAAAATAATAATTGATTTATAGAAAAACAAGTTCATTATTATAAAGGGGCAAATCCACCATTCTAGGCTCCTACAGTTCTGTAAATTTAAAATCACCCTCTACAAAATAACCTCGCCTAATATAAAACTGCTTCAATGACACTTCCTCGCTTCTATGAAGAGCGCTTCACTAACAGCACAATTTATTTGTATATTGGATGTAAAATATAACATTTCAAGGTTCTTCTTTCTTTCATTCTTGCAAATTTATGCAAAATCAAAATCAGGGGGTACGGTACCATACCCGGCCCTTCTACAGTATGTTTATTTATTCTATGACCTACATTTATTGTATCGGCTCCGACATTTCTACAAAGCTGTGTAACCAACTGAAAAAAATAGAAGCAGCTTCTATCTTTTGTGATAGCATGAAATTATTTTTGTCTCCTGAGCCAAAAACTTAATGCATTAGAAGAGATTAAAAATTTGATCAATTTATTTTAGGTTTGATAAATATACGTAATAAAACTCACTTCATTTTCTTCTCCTCGGAGCATCTGTTCTTTCATAATTTCTGTATAGGTCCTTGACCCAATATCTGGGGTCTTCCCGCCTACCCAAACAAGAAAAAAGATACATACATAAATAAAACTATGATGTGGTAATAAAGAAAAGAAAAACAAATCCTTGCCCATTCATTGTCTCTAGTCCTCAATTCATCCTCAATTATAACAATAAAACATACCAATTATTTATATAAAAAAAATCTGTGCTTGAAATTTAACAAAATCAACCTTACAAGATAAGATTTAGAAATTTAGTGATGACTGAGGACTTTTTTCAATGCATTGCATCAATTATCTAAGTATATCAAATAATTGAAGTAAAAGTCGTCTACTTCATATTGAATTAGCATGAAATGAAAACTAAGAATTATGAAACTTTATGAATATCTCCTAGTCTCTAAGGAAATTGAAAATAATGCTAAAGAAATATTAAAAAATTTGTATTGACACTTAAAACCAAAGTTGTTTAAAAATTAAGACATTAGAACTGAATATTTCCATAAGCAAACAATTTTGGAAAAAAATTAGTCAACTTACTATATTATACAGTAGGACAAAACATATGCAAACATTTTGATTGTTTATATCAGGGACCAGAGCAAAATTCTCAAATAAAAATCTAGGCATTTCTGGGTAAATATTATGTTTAAATTTAGTAAAAATTAAATTCAAATAAAATAGAACAATATAAGAAGAGATATCTGGTATCTTTCAGCTGAAATTGCTTAATGAGGGGTGTAAGTTCCACGTTCAACTTAATACAGTTCTAATGAAAACATGGATTCGGCAAAATCTTGATTGGATGGAGCACGGGACAAAATAATATTAAGAAGAAATATAATTCAAATTACTTGAAATTAAAATGTAGTTAGAATCATTTAGGATTCAATGAATCTCTTTATAATAGAGCAAAAATGCAAAGCCAATAATAATAAAATAAAATTATTACTGACAGAAAAGTGTTTTTTTATGTTTTGATATGAATAGCTTCAAAAACTTAAGTTTACATCAAAGTCAAATTTCTAATTGAATTGTTAAGTTTTTATGGCCTCACCTGGCCTTTAGGCAATTCTCCACAACCCGGAAATAAATTTTGTCATGATTTATATGGCATTTTAGAGATATAATAAGTCAACTAATCACTACTAACTCTGTCAGATAACTGTTAGTTAAAACCCATCAAAGGTTAACTTTAATATTCCTAAACAAAATTTCAGTTTTTTTAATTATAGAAATAAATTTTAAAGTAACTATGACTAATATTGTGATATCCTTTTGATAATAAAATATTAATACAAATACAGTTATCAAAACAAGCCTAAATATTGAATGCAATGCATTGAAACTATACTAATTTAAATACGTACATTATTTGAGGTGCCATCGTCTCTTCTAACTTCCATTTTAAAAGCCAGTCACTGCAAAACCTGCAAATAGCCTTGGGGTGATTAATAATTTTCTATCAAACACATTCTCACACGCACTTTCACTTGATACTAAGAAGGGGGGAATATGGAGGCAGAGTGGGTTACCATTTATTTGTGAACAATGCCTCCACCTCACCTTTTTTCGGGCGAAACTGAAATGGAATAGAGAAAGTCTTATTAGATCTAGATAATTAAAAACAAAAAAAGAAAAAGAAAAAGAAAATGGCTCATCAATATTCTGGTCTTGATGGCCAATTTATTCCTTTTAGTATGAGCGCTCCCAAAATTATGAATCAGCGAAATATTTAACGAATTGAAAAGAAGTAACCTAAAACAGTATGCGCTTAAAATTCATATAAACTGCCATATAAATATTGTAATGCCTGTTAGAACATATTTTGATGAACTGAGATCCATTGCAGCAGTGAGATGACCTCTTCAGTCCTTCTCTGTGTCTGTTCAACTATTAGCAGCCTCTCAAAGAAAGAAACCCACTATTAGTAAAATCTTATACCGACCAAACTTCTTAAAATAATTTAAAATTAAAGTAGGAAGAAATGCTTGTTTTAACAATAAAAGTAGATTGCTTATTATTAACAATAAAAATCAAAACAAGGAAAATCTTAGCGACAAGCAAATATTTTTGATGAGGGGTCGTTTTGACAGGTTAATACTTTATAAAAATAAATATAATAAATTTGTGATCTGTATGAAAAATAATCAGTGGCTTTTGGGAAGACATGGAGATGCTAAAATAACAGACGATATTGATTTATATGAGTCAAAATACTTTAAAGCCTCATAAACTTTAGGTTACGTCATCATTCTTTTAGTTGAATAGACATCTTTCAAACAATATATATATACGTTTGCAGCAAGATCTGTCTATTTTAAAATATTTGATTTCATATGAAAATTTAAAAATTTACACTATAACATTACCCTTATGATTACTTAGTTTAGCAAGTTGCTAAACCCAAGTAAACCCCTCACTCACATTAAAAAAAGAATGAGGATGGTACATGGATTTTCATGAGGATATTTCCTCAGCATATCACTATTAAATATGTTCTGTGAAACTAATATGTGAACATTTTTCCTGGAACCACAGGTATTTATTAATTTTGAGGAATTCAATTCACGAATTTTACTAAAATAATATTCCATATAATCTCTACATACTTTAAACTCCTATATAAAGTTCTATTGAACTAAGACTTCTTATATTATTCATCAGGAGATTGCAGGATAGCAAGTAAAATATCAGTCTTTAAACAAAATCTTATTCTATTGAGAAAACCAAAATGTTCTTATATTAATCTAAAATACCAGGGAGATTATAAAATCTAGGGATTCTTCACTAATTGATAAACAAAGACTAGTCGGTGCTTAATTTTGTTGTATAATTCCTGAAATTTACTTTTAGGAATTCCTGAATGACTTAACCTTGAACATTTGGACCATTCTCAGCCACTACTTTAAAAAAGAATATGGTTGTGGAACGTAAATCTGTGAAGGAGAGGGGACAGATACAGTGACTATTAATACAGAACAAGCTTCATTTTAGAAGTTCAACAATAGAGCAAATCCCACCAAATTATATTTGTTTTATCAAACCAAATGTGACTAACGATGAAAAATGTCTGTATTTCATACATTATAATAAACATAAATAGTGGATTTAACAGACAGGTCTCCATATCCCAAAAAGAGAACTATTTGAAAAAAAAAAAAAAGTTATGATCTGTGACTGGATTTTTGAGGACTTTGAGTTAGTTCCTGAGAGTTGAGCAATTATATATGAGGTTTATTATGCCCAACAAACAAAAATACAGCTTCCTATAGTCGAATAGTAGTCAACATTGGTGAATAGGAAGCACCTTCTAATGTAACAAGACAACACAAGACCCCAAAGCAAATTAAGGCATTAGAATTCTACCTTCTTCCTCATCCAGCCTGCAGTATGGACCTTACCATCAGTTACGGTCCATGGCTCACTACCTCCATAGTAAATGTACTAACACATTTAAAAGAGTTGAAAATAGGTGAAATGTTTACATTAAAACATTCATCATGGTACTCGAATGGCTCGAACATTAGAGAAAAAGGGGCATATGATAAAAGATAATGGGTTACATTTCAAAGAGTAGGACTTTGTTAATCAAAAATATGTTTAAAAAATAATAGTAAAATGAAAAAATGTGAACTTTTGAACCACCCATGTATTCATTATTGAGAATGTGCCTTTATAACAATCTTGTTTCACCCGAAATGCTTAAGGGTACAGCATTTTGGGAGAAATCAGTGGAGCTTCGCCAAACTATGGCTGGAATCCAATGGTGGCACAGCATGAACCGTGAGAATGTTAATGCCATTCATAGTACGGACAAGGGTGATTTGGAAAAACTTTATTTGAAGTTATATTTTAAGCACGGTCTAGCATCTAAGAATGTACATTATAATATGTGTTGTAAGAACACTAGTAGAGGACAAGACCTTTTTAGTGATCCTAATCTTGTTTCTGTTAAAAATAGATGGACATTCAGAAAATGTCTATATACAGTAGAGCGTCGTTTATCCGAACGTCAATTATCCGAACGCTTTGTGTTGTTTTTTTTTTTTTTTTTTTTTTTTTTTTTTTTTTTTTTTTTTAACTACATATTTCAATTTGCATGCTGTATTATATACGGAATGAAGAAGTTGAAAATTTCAAGAATATGTATTCTTTGAAGCAATGCTCTGTTTAGAACGTGAATAACTTTTTAGCAGAACGGAAAAGGCTGGGCTCCCTCCTTTTGTGTTCGCGGGACTGACTGAGCCCTACCGTTCGGGGAATCAGAGCTTCTTTCTGTTTCCCTGAAATGGAAGTCTACTCCGCGTCTGGAAACGCGGGAAGTCAGCCCTTCCGCCTCTCCCATTCTTTTTGCTGGTCAGTTCTAGACAACAGTTCATGCGCGTTAGACCGTTTATCGTGCTTGGATTTCGTGTCTGTCGTTTCTATTTGCAAATTGTAAAATGGATTGCACATCAGGACAGCCTAAGCGTAAAAGAATTGTCACCTCTATCCAGACGAAATTGGATATTATTTCAAGGTTAGAGAAAGGAAAAACTATAACCTCTCTTGCCCAGTTTTATAAGTTAAGCAAGGTGACTATCTCCGATATTAAGAAGAAGAAGGAAGAAATATTAAATTTCGCTTCAAAACTGGACTCTGAAGATGGACCTAAGTCTAGAAAAACAATGAGGACAGCGTCTGACAATAAACTGGACGAAGCCGTCTATCTTTGGTTTCTTCAGAGAAGAGCTTTTGGAGATCCAATATCTGGTCCCCTCTTATGCGAGAAAGCGCAGGATTTCAATGAAAATCTTGGTGGATCAACAACCTTCTATGCAAGTACCGGTTGGTTAAAACATTTTTAATCTCGTCACAGCATCAGGGAGCTAAACATTGAAGGTGAAAAAATGTCAGCTGATACAGCTTCTGCGGCTTCTTTTAAAACAAAATTTCAAACCATGATTCAAGGTGAAGGTTATAAGGCTGAGAACGTATATAATGCGGATGAAACGGGCATAAACTGGCGAGCATTACCAAGAAAATCATTGGCTTCGGCCCGTGAAAATGCAGTGCCTGGATACAAAGTATCCAAAGAGCGCATTACTGCAATGGTCTGTGCCAATTCTACTGGCTCCCACGTACTGAAGCTGTTGGTTATCAGAAATCCAAGAACCCTCGCTGCTTTAAGAATACATTAGCTCTTCCGGTTTCATACAGAGGGAGAGGCATGGAACTCATTGTCAGCAGACAATTTAATAAATGGCTGGAATAAGCTTATGCTTAATGAGTCTTCTTCATTGAATGAGCCTTCTAACCAATCAGAGGTGGAATTAGACCAAATTGCTGGACTTACGGCCACAATCCCGGGTTTCTCTCAGTGTGACAAAGAAGATGTACAATTATGGCTGAACGTTGACCAAAATGACAAGGGATTTCAAATCTTAAATGATGAGGATATCATTACTCAAATCAAATCTTCTGAACGCGAAGGGACCGGAGAAGAAGAAGACGACGAGGAAGAAGCCAACCCAAAACTGCCGAGTCATTCCGAAGCCTTCGCCTCCTTGAATACCGTCCTGGCCTGGTGGGAACATCAATCAGAGTGTAAGCCAGCTGATCTTCTATTTCTGAAGAAATTACGAGACACCGCAGCAAAGAAGAAGGTTTCATCATTGAAACAGCTTTCACTTCAGTCTTTCTTCCAATAAAATGACGAAGTATGTATTTTAATATGTAATTAAATTTTAATGTTGTTTTTAATGTTAAATAGTTAAACATATTCAATAAAAATATAAGTAATGATGAATACAAAGTGTTTTATACAATAATTATCCTATTTTCTTAAAAAAAAACTAGTTATCCGAACAAATCAATTATCCGAACGTGCGCGATCACAATTAGTTCGGATAAACGACGCTCTACTGTACTACCCTGAATCTCAGTTCATGAAGCTCAAAGTAACACAAAATGGCTTCTTCAGTACTCAGGAATGCAAAAGCCTAATGTAATGAGGATCTTTTTTACACCCCTACTCCAACATGAATATATATATATATATATATATATATATATATATAAATATATAAATTTTTTTTAATGCCACTATATGCTTTGTTTTAGTGATTCCTTACTGCTCCATTTTTAAGTTATTAACCCTTTCCTTGCGCAAAGCCACTATAGTGGCTTTGCACAATGAAAGGGTTAAGGCTTTAAAAGCGTATAAAACAATAATGAAACTTCTTTATAAATATGAAATTTAGAACAGTGAAACCTAATGCCCTCAAGTAGAAGTAGAATTTTCCCGTATTATAAAAAATTATTTTAAAACTATTCTTCCATTTCTTATAAATACAATTAAAGAAATACTAATAATCTTGTAAGCCAAGATTTTCCTTGAATATCTTATCAATAAAAAAGACTAACTTTAATATTACTAAGAATTTAAATAATTCAAGGAAGTTATTACATAATAAACCACTAATAATGATAATTAAAAGGATGTGAATATCGGATCATAAAATTTAATTTGTTTACATGGAAACTTTCTTTGTATAGAATGAAAACATTAAGTTCTAAATTTATGACTTTCAGAGTGGGGTTAAACAAATGATAATTTAAAATTTAAATAGCAGCTGACTTTTTCAGCTATACACATTGATTTTAAAGAAATATAAGTTTAGGAATGATGAGAAAGTGACTTAGTTAGTGTTTAAGAAATTATTTAAAAATTTAATCTTTTATAGTTCAAACTTTATGGCCATATAATGCATTCATTTCAATACTTCTTGAAATTTAAATTTGTTGCATAGAAGGCACTTCTTGGACCAAAAAAACACATTTCAATGGGTTTTAAGTTTCATAAATAGCCACTGCTGAAAACGTAAGAAAACCCCACAATCCTTGAGAGAGATTCTGCTTTCATGAAATAAAGATTCTCACAAATTACAACATAAAGTAGGCTTCTTAAAAGCCCCTTAAGGAAATACTTGGGAGGCCAAAACATATATTAATTATTACCTATTGATTGATTTCAATAAAACTTCTTATAACTTTTTTTTTTTGTTTTACTAAGGTGTCACTTATACTCAATATTTTACTATGGATAGAACGAGATCTATTTCTATTTTAATGTTCGAGTGCTTTCTTCCCTTTTATAATGGAGCGGCTTATTCAGCTATTGGGTCAAGGACCTCTGATATTTGTCTGTAAATGATAGATCGGGAAGCCATAGCTCAGTAATTGCCCACCCCTCACTCTCTTAATTGTTGTTCGGTCAAATGAAACTATCAGCTTCTTAGGTAGTAATCTTGCACAGTTGCAAAAATGTATTCATTATTATAATACTCCAAAATTTTATGAACTCCAGAATTAATAGATAATTGATGATCAGTGAATTTAATTAGCGAAGCCAACTAAAAACAATGGCATCACAAAGGAATCTATATTTACAAGAGAAATCCTCCTGGGGCATTGATTATTACAGTTCAGACCATACAGAATACACCGACTAATAACGGGTAAAATTTTGTAAAATTACAATCTTTAAATACAGTCAGCCTTATCTAAATAAAGCGGACCTGGGCAAAAGGACAATAGATAATTAAGATACAAAACAAAATTAATGCTTTATTATCTCATCAATAATGATTTATTAATGATCAATAACGATTATGATTTTGAATTGAACCATACGAATGAAAAATATCAGATTTTAAAAAAAAAACGGAATGAATAATTTAATTATTTTTAAGCACATTGGATCAATAATATCAATCAGAACAAAATAAGATCTTTTAATAAATGAATTTACTATACTAACCATAAATATATATAAATACACATCATTAATGATGATAAGAAAACCGTTATTATAAATTCTGACAAAATATATTATTATTATTGTTTAAATTAATATGGAGTA
Organism: Riptortus pedestris; assembly: GCA_019009955.1. Lineage (NCBI taxonomy): Eukaryota > Metazoa > Arthropoda > Insecta > Hemiptera > Alydidae > Riptortus > Riptortus pedestris. The sequence continues at coordinate 88,183,220 of CM032230.1, read as the reverse complement.
GCTTTTATTGCTGTGAAAATGTATAACTGAATTCACAAGCCTAATCACATCCCATATAATAAATATAATCAGCATTTCTTCCTGCTAGAAAGCTAGTAGACTTACAGACATGCATTCACTCATTCATACAGACATACCCCAAATGACCAACTGGCTAATTGCATTTTAATTAATTGTCTTCATATGTTTATTGAATAGGTATTTAATATTTATAATATATTTATTACAAAAAAAACATCTTAACGAATCATGAAATTACAAATGCAATTAACCAATTAAAATAAAGTTTTATTTTTATTTAACAAAAATAAATAATCATTATTCAAGTACAATACCCACCTTCTGCGAAAGGATCTGTTCTTTCTGGAGAAATTATCATCCGACGCCTAATCTGTCGAAATTCATCCTCCTTCTCAGCAACTTTGGGTCTTCTCCTGTCAGCAAAAGGATCATAGTCTTTCTCACTCTGAAAAAATTATTCAAATTAAAATCAATTAATGTCAAACTTTATAGTTAAAAATATATGTATAATTAAAGTGTATGTGCTTACAAGGGCAACATCATTGAGAAGAGCAGCTGGAGCAGTGTAGCCTGATCGCTTTTGGTTTGAAAGTGAGACTGGTTCATAATCGTCATCCTAAAATACATGATGTAGGATTACTATACATTTTTGTAAGGCGATTTAAAATACAATTATCAATGCAAAAAATTGGTTACACGACAAATCAAAAAGTATGTAACAAAATAAAGGGTAAACAACTGCCCGTGCCACCACCCCCCCCCCTTAAAATCATAAATTGTGTTAATAAATGGTTGAGATTTGGTATGCCAGAATTGTGACCCCTGAAGGATCTTTTCAGATATTTAACCTTGTAATCTTCTCCAACGACCCTAACTTTGGAATTTCGAATGGAATGCCATACTTTTTATGACATATTCTTGTAGAAAATCGAATTTCAAAAAGAGTTTATATTGGTAAATCTTTTCGATTAGACGCATCCTTTAGCCGTAAAATGCACAAATCTTTATTTCAGAAACGAAATGTTTCATTGTAGTAATTATTAGTAAAAGGAATGCATCTTTCCATCTGCATAGCTCCATGTTAAAAAACCTCACCAGTATCTTCCATGGAAGAATTATCAAGAATACTTTTGCGTAATTTCATTTTAATTTTTTTTTTTTTTTTTTTCAGAATTTATTCTTCTTCCCAAAGACTTGTTTCAAAAATAATTTTCTTGGCTATGATTTTTGTCACAGCATTTTTCAATAAAACGTGTCGTTTCTGAAATAAAGATTTGTGGATTTTACTGCTAAAGGATTGCATCAAATCGAAAAATTCACCAATATAAACTCGTTCTAGAATTTGATTTTTTACAAGAATCAGTCAAAAAAGTATGGCATTCCATTGGAAATTCCAAAGTTACGGTCGCTGGAGAAGGTTACGAGGTTAAATATGGACTGAAAAGATTCTTCAGGAGTCACAATTCTGCCACAAAAAATCTCAGCCATTTATAAATTCAATTTGCAACTTTAAGGCAGGTGGCACGGGAAGTTGGAACACCCTGTATATATTATTATATATTTTATATTAAAGAAAAGTTGATTGAATTTGAATACATTCAACTAATAATTTAATAGTATTTTATTGCCAACTTTGAGATAACTTGCAGCTTGTGTTCTTTGAGAGGACTCTAACTACAATTTATTTTGTATGTTTACATATAACATTTGTGCAGATATGCTGAAATCCATATAAAAATGAACAGATGGGCTAAAGTGTATTTTAGTCCCCCCCCCCACCCGCCATCTTGTAACGTCACTGTCCGACATCTTGTTTCTTGCTACCATCCAACATATTGTTTTTGCTAGTGTTTACTATTAATACCGTATCCGTTTTAGCTATGGCTCAAAGTGAGTGCACGACTAAGTTTTTTACACAATTGGAAATGCAGGGAAAGCGTGCCGTTATTGAATGGTGTATAAAAGTGGGATTCTTATCGCCTACATACAAAAGTCTATCCTCCACAATCTAAGGATCCAACAAATTAGGTGAGTTAACAAAACTTAAGTTAAAATTACCCCCCCCCCCCCGCTCGTTTTAACCACCGATGGTGTATTTTGGAAATTTTAGAGTGTTAAAAAAAATAAAGTAAGAAAAACACAACCCCCACCCTTGGTGTTAGAAAAACAAGATGGCCACCGTCATCATCGTGCGCCATCAAGGGGGGGACTAAAATGCACTTTCACCGAACAGATGGCCTCAGGGAGGAGGGGGAAAATGGATAGCATGAAAAATACATATATTTTAAATAAATAAAATCTAAGTTAATTATTTCTAGCTGGCTTCAGAGAAGAGCTTTCTATAACCAACTATGACAGAACTCATAGGAACTTTTTCACTTCCTTGCACAAATAAGAAAAATGAATATTGTAATCACAAACAATTTTGGACGTTGTATTTCAAGAATTATGTATTTCGGACCTCTCTAAATGCATTTTTGACATGACATCTGTATGTACATATCTCATGTATATCTCACAAACATAATTCAAAAACATGAAATTAAAGTATTTTGAATGAATTGAATTGCAGCAAATCATTTTGCATATTTATTTCAATAGAAGTACAAGGAAGTCATGTCTTGTCCAGATTAAAAAAACAATCTGCATGCTTTTAGGTGATTAGTATAAACCTACAGCTATACCAACGGTTTTAATTAGATAACGTGAACAAATTGAAAAGTCATTTTAGCTTAGAATCCTAAAAAATACCATGACAGTCAATATGTAAACTAAACTTTAATCATTTATGCTATAGTAAAGAGACAAAACAGATTACATGCTATTTTACACTTCAATATTTAAATGTCTTCAATACAGTCTAAAGTTAGAAATGCAAAATATCAGGATATAAATAAATCCTTTTTGATGAAATGAAATAAATTACAATGAATTTTAGTACCATATTATATGAACTTTACATGAAAGTTAAATGGGTGGCCATTATCGTTTCTCTCCTCATTTAAAATAAATGTATATAAGTCTCTACCATTACTACAACACTTTTATTATTCATCCAATTTATAACTGTTGTATAAAGTTACAAAATACTGTGAACTTCTGAAGTACTTATGGAGTTCTAAATTTCAAGATACTACGTCATGCCAAAAATTGTCATGTTGACATATTTAAATGTAAACAAGATTTCAAAAGGGACTATTTAATACAAATAATAAAGAAACAAACTCCTTACTTCCGTGTTAGTAAAAACTAAGTAATACTAAATTATTTAAAAATATGCTTTGAAGATTAACAAAACCGAAAATGACAGGACTCAGTCACAAGCGGAAAATGGGATTGATATATGCACATTATCAAAATTAACAAAGCTTATGCTTGAGCAACTAAAATACATAAATAAGATCTAAAAACAATGAGCAATATTGATATGAAAAACTTGAGTAAAAAAACATTTACAAGAGATAGAATTTACCAAAAACAGAATGAAAAGAAATAAGGACATTTTATTAACAAAGAATAATACTTACATCCACTTCATCATTTGCTGCAATAGATGTCACATATCCTTCGAACTTGCCACCTCCATAAATATCCCTATCATAAAAACCACTTTCACCAAGTCCTACACCTGATTTGTCAACATTACCATCTTCTTCATTGAGATTTTTTTTCCTTGACTGTATTTCACGAATCTGTGCTTCAATGTCTGAAACATAGGGCACATTTAGTAATAACTAGCAGTAATATTATAAAACATAATTATCCTAAATAAACATAAACATTAGGAAAAAAGACACATTCAACAATTATTTCTATAATAAATAATACAACTGATGAGAAAGGAATGAAATAATAAAGGATCTTGGTCAAAACAGATAAGGTTACAAAATGATACGTTCCAATATTTACAGATTAAATACAAACATCAACGATAATAAGTTTCCTGGATGTACACAATAATAAACTAATTAATAAAAATAACGAAATTAAATAACAAAAACTAAAATACCTTCATGAGTTTTAGGTATAGCGGCCGCCATTTTCACATAGGTCAATGAAAACAAACTAATGTAAACGAAATCAAACAATGTTGTCACCCAGTAAAATAAATTTTAAAACATTTAAGATAACTTTTGCTCTAATAAAAACACTGATTCAAATAAATTAGCTTAATCACTGTGCATTTATATTTAATTCGACTCATGTTCTATTATAAATAAGACTGCCACAAAAACTCAGTAAAAAAATTGTATAGGTTCAATTCTGATATTAATAATTATACTGTATTTTAGTAACTTAAAAATTAATAAACAGTGAAATACTTAATAACAAATATACAGGTATAAAATAACGAAAGGTTTAATATTTTTAAAACACATTAAATGGATATTTCAACATGTTAAACTCAGAAGAGGGAGGGGGGGAGAATCATATACACATCTGGAATTAACTTAATAAATGCAATGCAATTCTGTTGGAGTGTAAGTGAACTTTATAATTTTACCATGATGGTCCATATTTGACTTGTACTAATAACCAATATTAATTAAATTAAATTCAATTATTGATTACCGTCTAGTTTCTGCAACTAAGGCTAATTGGAACTAGTTATCTACAAGTTACCACCCTTTTCTAGCCAGGGTGGGACAAAGTGTATTATTTAATGAATTCCGTCACTAAATAAATACCTTAGCTCAGGCGGGAATCGAACTCGCCACTAATCAATATAGTAAAAACTTGTTTCTCCTGTCAGATTCGGTATCTCAACCAGTGGCTGCTCGCGTATAGGCACTGTGGAACTGCAGCACCCCCAATTTCAACTTGATATTATCTATAACATTTAATATAATGAGCCTTTTTTCTTTAATTCTTTCTTTATACGTGTATAATATATAATCCTTAAGCTTAATGCAGTAAACATCTCCCAGTTTATGAAAAAAGATACAAAAATCTTTGTATGGAACTGTACACTTCATAGTTCCTGCTTCTTTCCGGTGTTTTGCTATTGTGCGCATGCGCACACAGGAAGCTCCAGGCGAGGTTGCAAGGGAGAGAGAGCACTGTCTTTCCCGCATTGCCGACCCTGGCGTGCTAAGGCTTAACATTTTCTGGAACAGCACCCACAATAATTTTAGCTACTAGCCACCACTGATCTCAGCACTAACCCATTCAATACCTGTCCAGTTTTAGCAGATTTCCCTTAAGAGAAATCAGTTATTGAGGTTATACTAATGACGCCATTTTTAAAAAAGTTCCTCACATGTCCGTCAAGAATAGAAAACTTTGGTTTTGAAGAATAAATGAAAATAAATTCCTAGGCAATCCCTACTCCATTATTTAACACACTGTGAATAGTTGAATCATGAATATCGTTAATTAGAATTAAATATTTTCTATAATGTACATATTTCCTGTTAGAAACCCATCCGAGATTGTGAGCTTAGTTGTATACATAATAGTAAATTTGAGTAGAATGCAATTCCATCATTTCACAGGAAATAAGTTAACACAATTAACTGTGTTAGCCTCCCGACAACTTCCGCCCCCGCTTCAGCATCAACATTGCTTTACTTAAATTATTTATTTAAAACGTAACGAAGTTATTTTTTAATTAAAATAAATAACAATTGAGATGCGGAGGAGACTGAGATTTGTTACCTTCAAATCATAGTTAGAACAATCATATAAATCTAAAAACATAACATGAGTTGTCATATTATGCCTATATTACAGAAACTTTAATGAGTAATAATAAAATTGTTGACTCCCGCTATGGTTTTTAGCGTATATCTCATTTAATCTTTGGTATATGATAAAAGAGTAAATAACAAAATTTACTTTAAATAACAAACTAACAACGTTTGTTATGTGTATCACTGTCGAAAACCCCGTTGGAAACGAAATATACCAGTTTTTCATTTCGGGCTTCCCTTTAACCCCCTCTCAAACTCGTTCTAGCAATCAATGTTAATGTTCATACAGCTTATAGTCATGGGGGTGTTATAACTAATTCACATACTGAATTTTGTTTAGTTCGGTTCAGTCTTTTGTTGCCCAATATAATTGTTGACTACCGCTATAGTTTTTATTTTAGCTTATATCTCATTTAATCTTCGGAATAAGACCAAAGTGTATATAACAAAAGCTACTTTACATAACAAATAAACAACGTTTCTTATGTAAATCATTGTCGAAAAACCAATAAGAAACGAAATATCCCGGTTATTCATTTCAGGCTTCCCTTATAGCCCACACTCCTGCTCATTTCAAGCAATGTTGGTACATCTTATAATCATGGAAGAATTCATGCTAATTCACATACTGAGTTTTGTGAAGTTCGGTTCAATCGTTAGTGCCTGATAAAATTATTGGCTCCCTCTTTAGTTTTTAGTGTATATCTCGTTTATACTTTGTTATACGACAAAAGTGAATATAACAAAAGTTACTTTATTAAACAAACTAAACAACTTTTGCCATGTGCATATTTGCAGAAAAAACAATAGAAAACGAAATACCGCTATTTTTAATTTCAGGCCTCCCATACAACCCCCACTCCTGCCCGTCCCTAGAAATGTTGGTACGGCTTATTTTAATGAAGGGGTTATTTCTAATACACATACTGAGTTTTATTTAGTTCGGTTGAGTCTTTTGTACCAAATAAAATTGTCCACTTCGGTTATATGTTTTAGCGTATATCTCGTTTATAATTCGGTATACGAAAAAAGTGTATATAACAAAAGTTACTCTAAATAACAAAATAAACAATTTTTGTTATGTTCATACTTGCCGAAAAACCAATAGGAAACGAAATATCGCTATTTTTAATTTCAGGCCTCCCTTATAACCCCCACTCCTGTTCGTTTCAGAGAATATTAATATAGCCTAAAGTCTTAGTTGGGTTAGTAGTAATATACATACCAAGTTTCATATAATTCGATTCAGCCGTTTATGCGTGAAAAGGTAACAAACATACACGAAAAAGTCCGTCACACAGGGGCTGCGTAAACTAAGCAGATTTCCTACGTGAAGTTTTACAATAGAGAAATCTGCCTAATAACAACTGTAGTAGTAAGAAACCTCTAAACCTAAAACATTATTTAGGGCGTAATAACCCTGTAGTTTCTAGCCCCAAAAAACAGTTAACCTAACCTCTAAACCTATTCACGAGGGACGAATAGTTATGGAAACGGCCGCCAGAGCTCTCGACGGAAAGTCCGAACATAGCCTACTGGTGACCACACGCAGAATACAAATGCAAATATCTCGGTTAATATTCAAGATAGAGAATAAATGTATATAACAATATTTATAGTAAATGTAATTTGCAATAAGATTAATTTTGTACAATTTTTCGGTCCGACGTATAGTAACGGAGATATTTTGAATTTTCGAAAATCCTCCCCTCTAAACCCCCCCCTCCCACTGGTCCGATTTCAGCCGTTAACGAACTTGATCTTTCTTTTTACATAAAACGACTAAATATCGAGTTTGGTAACGATCAAACAAAAATTGCGACCGCTAGAGCGGTAACAGACAAATATATATATATATATATATATATATATATATATACAGTTTTGAACGGACATCATTTTCGTCATCTCCTGGGTAGGATCGATGGACATTTGAAGAAAAATTTCGAAAATTCCGTCATGAGTACAACCTCAATAGCTGATTTCCCTTAAGGGAAATCTGCTAAAAAACAAAATGCAGTTATGGTGTCTATGGCATGTGAAACGAAAAGTTATCGTGAAATTTCGAAAAATAAAATAGATAGATATACACACACAGTTTTGAACGGACCTCGTTTTGTCATCTCCTGGGTAGGATTGATGGAAATTTTTCGAAAATCCCGTCGTAAGTGCGACCTCAATAGCTGAGTTCTCTTAAGAGAAATCTGCTAATTGATAAAGATATTTTTCTCTTAACGCTCTATCTGTCGCAATTTATGTTTATTCGTAACCAAATTTGATATTTAAACGTTTCATGTAAAAATAAAGGTCAAGTTCGTTAACGGCTGAAATCGGACAGGTCGATGGATGGAGCTTAGAGGTGAATTTCAAAAATTATAAATATCTCTGTTATTATCCGACGGATCGAAAAATTATATGGATTCATTCTTATTCCAAATTTAATGAAAGTTATCTCTATATTGAATATTAACCCAAACATTTCCATATTTCAGTTTTCGGTCTACTGTAAACCCCCACTCCTACTCCTGTCATATTCACAGCAAGTAGTTATGTCATGAAGCACTTCATTCTAAGGTTAAATACCAATCAAAATGGTGATCATTGAACTTCTATTTTGTGAGATACATGCAAATACATTATGTGATGGCGTCATCAATTAAGTCGTTTAGTTCTTTGCTGGAAAAAGTTTATTTCATCTATATCATACTCGATATTTAAGCGCTCACTCAACACAATAGAACATAATTGTTACAGGCGGAAATCGGCCCTGGGACAGTAGAGGTTTGGAGGAGGGGGATTTAAAAATTCTAAATATCTCATTTAAATTCAAAAGTTCGTTTGATTGTGGAGATTGAAACAACTGTTGCTTCACTGGTAGCTCCTGCTCTGAAGATGGAAACAATAGTCTTCGAAAGCGCTTAGCGCTGAAATAATTTTTTGTGAAGAATTAGACGTCTTTTTCTCTCTCCAAGTCTAAATATCTCCGTTATTGTGAGTCAGATCGTAAAATGTTATAGATCCAATCTTGTTAAACTATTGATGTTCTATCCATTATTTCTAGTATTCAGCGAGTTATTCGTACTTTCTTGTATTCTGCCATCAGAAACCCCTCCCCCCTTTTACTCAGCGGTTATTTACATATAAATAGAGTATATGTGGTAACATAAGATCACAAGTGTGTTATACCAGCAGATGAGAAATCTGCTGACGGACGTTTTAAAACTACGTATGTTTTACTAGCTCAGATTCTTATGAAAATATTAAGATTGAATAATGATAGTTTAAGTGGTCTACTTGCCAAAGTGTTTGTAAAATCATGTAAAGGTTCAATTATTTTTTATTCGAATAGGGAATTGTACCCTTCCCCAACTTTTCAACGTATATTGAACGCTATTTTTTTCAAAATTAGAAAAAGTACTAGTCTACATGGATGATCTTGTAATTTTCTCAAATAGTCTCTTCGAACATATTAAACACTTACGAAATGTCTTTCCTTTATTAAAAGAATACAACCTCAAAATACAATTAGACAAAACGGAAACCTATAATTATATTTCTAGGACATTTCATTTCTGAAAGAGGTATCCAACCTAATCTCGAGAAATTCAAGGTGATTCGAAATTATCCAGTCTCTAAAACAGCAAAACAGTTTTAGGATAAACTTCGTACTAAAGAAAAATAATCAAGAAGTATGCAAACCCCATTTCTGAAATATTACGAAAAGACGCAACTATTTACCCTACTTACCCAGCATACAGTGATGGAAAAAAGTATTTGCACATCATGTGTTTATTATTAAATGAATTCAAGGAAACAAAAAAACTTCGCTTTCCTTTGCAAAAATGAAAAGAACATTTATTAAAAACTGAAAAAACCCTTTTACAAAAAAATAAAAACACTTAATAATCAAACAAAATAATTAAAGCAATAAAAGTGCTTGGAAAAAAGTATTTGCACACTTCCACATTTACAAGTTAAAACTCAATTTTAATAGTTTTAATATTTTGTAAATAGGCCATTTGCGTCAATAATTGCTTGTAGACGTCTGGGCATTGAATTTACTAGGTTTTTAATAAAATCTAGGTTTATTTGTTCCCATTCTTAAACAAGAAGTTGTTTAAGGTGATGTGCACTAGTGAAATGGTGTTTTCTTACATTTTCGTCAAGGGTGTGCCATAAATTTTCTATTATATTTATATCTGGTACTGAGGAGGAGTGTGGAGCTGTCTTGGAACATTATATATTAACCACTCCTTAGTTCTCCTAGCAGTACGTTTTGGATCATTGTCCTGCTGGAAATAGTACTGATCCTGGATTCCCATTTTTTCGACACTAACACGCAAATTACGGCGCAAAATGTTCACATAACCTTCCGCATTTAAATTGCCTTCGATGCTCACAAGATTTCCCACGCCATGGTAGGAAACACACCCCCAAACCATAACATGCCCTCCACCATGCTTTACAGACGTTAAAACATTTTGCTTCTTTAGGGCTTCATTACGATGTCGCCATATCGTCCTTCGACCATCTGAACCAAACAAATTAAATTTGCTTTCGTCAGAAAAGATGACTGTTTCCCAAAAGCTTAAGGGTTTTTGTGCATACTCCCTAGCAAAAACAAGGCGCTTTTTGCGATTCGTTTCACTGATGTGTGGCTTCTTTCTCGGAACCCTACCATGGAGCCGAATTCAAGGCCTATCTAATTCTCCTGCTAATAACCTGGACTCCAGACGTTGATTGGACCATGGCAGCCAGCTCCCGCGAACTTATCACGGGATTTTTAAGAGCTTCTTTTCTTATTTTCCTCTTCAGTCTGGGAGTTAACTTTTTTGGACGCCCTTTACGCTCACTGTTTTCAGTTGAACCACGTTCCTCGTACCTTTTTATAACGTATCTCACCGTAGAAAAATTCAACCCTAAGAAATCGGCAATTTGGCGATATGTTTTTTGCTGATTCCTCAGTAAAACAATTTTTTCGCGAGTCGCGATACACAGCTCACTTGTCTTTGTCATGATAATTGTCTATTGATTGAAGAAAACTGTTTGAAAGACTGGAGAATAAACGATAGAGATAAATTAGTAAACAAACCTATGGACACAGGAGGATTAATGCAAAAGTAAACAAAACTTGTGAGTCAAAGTAGACCAAGTGTGCAAATACTTTTTTCCAAGCACTTTTATTGTTTTAATTTTTTTGTTTCATTATGGAGTGTTGTCATTTTTTTACAAAAGGTTTTTTCCAGTTTTTAATAAACACACTTTTCATTTTTGCAAAGGAAAGCGAAGTTTTTTGTTTCCTTGAACTCATTTATTTATAAAAGCATGATTTGCAAATACTTTTTTCCATCACTGTACATAGATGCGTAACTTTAAAGTGTTATCAAATGTTATTTAGTGTTTAAAAACACTACTCCAAAACAATCCCATTCTACAAATCCCAGACTTTTCAAAAATCTTTACTCTAGCTTCAGACGCATCCCAGCTATGCACTAGATGGAGTTCTCTCACAAGAGAATGGCGAAAAGACAACAATTTCATTTGCCTGTAGAACATTCAGTTTTCATGAAGAAAATTCAATTACTACAGAAAAAGAATTGCTTGCCTTAGTGTGGGCATGTAAACATTTTAGGGCCTATCTATGTACACTCCATTTACTTATCAACTATTCAAAATGAACTCGATCAACTTGAATTGTTTATCCCTTTATATAAAGATAATGTCCAGACCTGCTATAATTAATTCGAATGTATACAAAAGAAATTATTATTGTCTTAAACGATATTCTACTCACTCAAATTAAATACTCTCAAAATCAGATATGCCATCGCTTTTTAAGTTGAATGATAGTGTGTATGGCTAATTAGTGCATCTGTCCTAGCTCTTTGGAAAGAGATGGGGGTCTACTATCTGCGTTATCAGGAAGTTATCTCAGATTTTTGGGATCATATTTGGCTTAAGTTATCAATATTGGGTTACTTTTTTCTATTTCATTTTTGTTTTTTAGTTTTGAGTTTCTTGTCCTAAGCCTGTCCCATCGCTTCATTTCCTCTCTATTTCCTTCCAGTCATATTTTTCTTGGATCTGTACTTTGTATGGAGTTAACCAACTTTCTATTCAATTATATGTATTTCGTTTAAGGTTTTATTTGAATGATGGCTAAGACTGGAATGCTTATAATTTCGAATCCTAGTAAGCTTAAAAGTGTTATTCCCCGTATTCGAAATGAAGTTAAAAGTACTCTTTATATTCAGTTTTATCCTGATATGAAACTGTCATGTAATCAACCCATAAGTTCCAAACAACATATTCTATCACTTCATAGCTCTTCTGTTGTCAATTTATATAAAAATGTAGTTGATTTAAGGAAATTGGATGTTCGAGTTTTGTTAAGCACTCTCAGGAACCCATCTGTCAAGGAAATTATAACTAAAAAGCCAGTTGAAGTTGTGTATTTTGATCATATAATTAATAAAGATGAAATAGAAGGATTTCTTGCTTCATGTGTTCTTAATAAAACCCAGGACTGCCAGACTGTTAGCCTTAGTGAAACTGTTTCGGACTATCAATCAAACTCAAATACAGAAACTGCAGAAATGTATAATTATGTGGTATTAGGTGGAACATTTGATAGGCTTCATGTTGGACATAAAATATTATTGAGCGAAGCTGTATTACGTTGTAATAAGAAGTTAACTGTTGGCATAACTGATACAAACATGTTAAAATGTAATAGTTTTTTTTAAATGTATATTTGTTTGTTATCCAGAAAGGTTTTTATGAAACGTAAGTTCTTATTTTATTAGCAAAGAAGTTATGGGAACTTATCGAGCCTTGCAATACAAGGATTGCCAAAGTACGTGAGTTCCTAGAAGAAGTTGAACCGAACTTAGAATATGACATTGTACCTATTAATGATGTATATGGTCCAACAAAAGATGATCCTTCTTTTGAGGTAATTCATCTTGGTTAGTTGTCTGGTCAGGTTTGTCACTGGACATATGTAATGGGTTATATATGCTATAATATTCCTGTGTATTTGAGTTTTTGGTTTATTATTTATTTGATTTTAGCTGTTGGTTGTGAGTGCTGAAACTATAGGTGGTGGTAAGAAGGTTAATGAAATTCGCCAATTAAATGGACTTAACACTCTAAAAGTTCATAGTGTTGACCTTGTCCCTGATGTTAAGGAAGATGAAGAAGAAGAGGATAAAGTCAGTTCAGGCAATGATCGTTTAAGACTTTTAGGAACATTAATATCTTTACCAGAGGTTTGAGATACAAATTTCTTTCATTGGACAATGTTTGTTTTATTGAAAATTGCATGAAAATTAATAATTTACTTTATTATTGTTATTTATTTTGTACATTGCTATTTTATGAAGATTATTTATTTTTACAGCCAAAACCACATCTTCCACTATTGCCTTATATAATTGGATTAACTGGTGGTATTGCTAGTGGAAAGTCTTCATTGAGTGAAAGGTTGAGAAACCTTGGAGCTGGAATCATTGACTGTGATAAAGTAGCCCATGACCTATACAAACATGGATCATCGATTTATTCTAAAATTTTAAAAACATTTGGTAGTAATATAATCGACGATTCAGGAGAAATCAACAGAAGGAAATTAGGTGAAATAGTATTTAATGATAAGGTACTATTGTTTTATTAACAAAACATACTGCAAACAGTAATTTTTAAACTAAATAAATTAAAAAATGGATGACAAAATTTGAGTAAATAAAAATATCTTCATTCATAGTAATAAAAAACTAAATAAATAAATACGATAAAAACTCAGGCTCTAAAACCATTGGAAATTAGGTACCAAATAAAATAATTGTTGATTATAAAATTAACAACAAATGAATATATTCAATGGAGAAAATCTAATTTCTAATTAAAAATGAAATTTTGTTTTCTATTTCATCACTATCAAAGAGGTGTCCTCAGATCTGTTGATTGTAGATTGACTAATTGGAATGGTATTTTGATTTATTTTATGAACACATTGTCAGGAGAATAGATTACTACCATTTCCATTAACAGGAATAACTCCCTGGGAAGAAATGGCATTTGGGACACTGTCCAGGAAAACATGAAATTTTCAGAGAATTATAAAAAGCATACATAATATATAGATTCTTTTATTAATTTATTTTCCCTCCATTTGTATTTCAATAGCCATTTAGTGAAAATCTAAAACTTTTCTTCAAATAAGGATTTTGCATTCATATTTTCTTCATAATAAATTTTAAATAATAAAGAATAGGGTGTTTTCATTTAGTTTGCTTTAAAATATTTCTTGAGCACTTCATCCAATCTAATAATTTAAAATTGTAAGCCAAATTTCCATAAAAATAAGATGAAAAAATATCATTTCATTTTATCAGAAATCCAATAATATGGTTACAATTAAATTCATTGATATATATATATATATATATATATATATATATATATATATATATATATATATATATATATATATATATATATAAATAATGACATCACTGAATGTTCACACAGGCTTCTGCATCTGTCTCATTATCAGATTATCTTATCTTCTGGCTATCAGCAGTTGGGTGTTTTTCAAACTTCAAACTGACTTAATGGTCAGGCTGTTTGAATATATACAGTACTTTACTGTACTTTTAGTACATTAGGCACTTGTGTTTAATGTTTTATATATATATATATATATATATATATATATATATATATATATATATATATATAGAGAGAGAGAGAGAGAGAGAGAGAGAGAGAGGGATTATGTTTGTATTTTTTCATATAAATACCTATATATTGTTAGAAAACTTTTCAACTGAATGCATAGAAATACGGGAGTTTATGATTTTGCTGTTTATGCCTTATACAAGCCCCTCCTAGGCAGCTCTTTGTAATTAACCAGTAAAATAGCTTTTTACAGGGATGCTTATTTTGTTTTAGCTTTAAGGAATATGCTCTCACCAAAAGTCCCATGGAAAGACAAGAACCTGATGCCAAGATAAAGTTTTATTTTGGTGCCAGTTGATGACTAAAGCACTGTTCATTCAAATTTTTGTGTATGAGTGTGTGTGTTTGCATACATATGCATGTGTATGTCCTTAAGGGAAATCTTCTAAAATTGTAGGTGTCACATTGCTATTTGTGAATTTCTTTCTAAATATTGAAAACTGTAATTGAAGAAAGATACTCTTTGAATGAACAAATTTGTTTAGACTGGGGCATTTAAATATTATTTGGAATTAATTTGTTATTTTTATTTACATGAAGGTTCAAGGTAATAAGGAAGTAATTACAGAAGGAAATTAAAGGGCACTGCTGTAACAATATGACCTTTGAATTTATTCAAAACACAACTGTACCTGTATAACATCAAAATCTTATTTCTAATTAAAATTATTGTAAAGGGGCATCTATATGTCTTTTACTATTTGCTTATAATCTATCATGTTCGAAAAACCACTTCTCAAGACAATTTTTACTCTAAAAGTATTCGAAGGAAAACACTATTAGCTTTCTCCCATAGGAATCCAACCACTCCTAATAAATTCGTTCATTAATTTTATTCTGATACCTATGCATCCCAAAAAATGTAGTTGTTCGATATAAAATATATATCTTTCATTGCATTTATGCATCTATTTGTTTTTATCTATATTTTCATAGATATTTAATCTGTAGTAGTAGCTTTTGGTCTATGTTACAAATTTAAAAGGGTACTGGGAACTTTTCCTGTTGGGAATCATGCTTAAGTAAATGAAGCTTGTGAACCCAGTAAGTCCTTTGGCCTATATTACATAAAGTTATTCCTCATCTGAAGATGTTACCTTTTTTTGCCATGACAATCAGCATCAATTATTGTTCAGTAACATAGTATACAATCCCCCCCCCCCCAGCTTCCAAACTCGTGACACTAAAGGAATAAATTATGTAATGAAAACAATTTTTCAGAAATAAGAAACCAGGAGCAAACAAATCTAGTCGGACCCCAGGAAAAACAACTAAATAAAAAATACTTGAAAACTAAATCATCCATTACTTTCAGAGTGTGGTTGTAAATAAAGTAACTATTTTGAGATAGAAACTGAGATGCCAAAAGTGCTTGCTATTAAGAACTATCTATAAAATAAGCGCAGAGATCTAAAGAAAGCTTGAATATCATGTCAGGCCCCTCTGTAGTAATGAAGAAATTTTTCTTCTATACTTCCCAATGATGACAACCTGAAGCTGATTATGCTTATCTTGTGATATGGTCTTAAAAACTTACCTTTAGATTATATTCTTCCATTTCCTGTCCAGCCCTTATTGGAAAATTAAGGAATCTAATTGTGCCAAAAAGAGTTAATAAAGGTCTTCAATAATTCAAAATACCCTAGATAATTTGTAAGGAAGTAATTACTAAAAAAAAATTCATTACTGTAGTAGGAATTAAATAAAACTTAAAAATCAGAACTATATACCTTAGATCTTATAAAAAATTTTTACTGCGAGAATAAGCATTATTATAAGTACTCTGTCAAGACCTACCTCGCAGAAAGCCTAGGACTCTATATGAAATTAGAGAACTATTATTCGCATTAGAAGCTGTACATTATCAATGTTTGGCAATGAGGAGAAATAAAACATTTCTTCTACTGTAGAAATATATCAAGATGTTTCCATTGCTATAATTATAAACTTTTTTTTTCTTGCCTAAGCAACAGGCTTGATACACTGTTGATATGTTATTATGTTCCTAATGTTTTAACACTTGTTGCAATATTTAATGAACAGCTTTTTTAAAATGTAAACATTGTTATGACTTTTGTACATTCAATGAATATATTCGCTTCATCGTAAGCAAAGAGTGGGAAACTAGAATGCTGAAATTTTTATATTGACTTTTTATTTTACTCGTGTGGGTGTTTGTATGTGCATGCCCAGACACATTCCTGTACAATAAATTACAGATCATGTTTATTTTCCATAATCGCATTCATCTTTTTTTCTACTGCACATTTACTTAATTTTTTTTGGACCCACACATAAAGACTATTTCATGTCGTGTATTATAAAATAGAACATTATCAGTAGAATTTTTATATTTTTTGAGGAAGGTAGAAATGTTTTTCAATAAGCTGTGACCTGTTAAGATCTTGCCAAATGGTTTTCTCGTAAATAACACTAATTGTAAAATGACATTAAATGTAGAGAATAAAAAAAATAATGCCCATGAGGGATTGTTAACACAGGCTGTGAACTTGTTCGAAGAATTTAGCCTATCAACAAGCCACTATTGCTAACTGGACATACTGCCAGGAAGCCGTACTGGGAACTATTAAAAGCTGTTTTGACTAGGGGCTCAGGTTAGCATTGTGATATAAGACATTGGTCTTAATAAACTTTGTGAACCTTTACTCATGGGTTTGATTCCCATGTTGGGAATAGGAATGTATCTGGTGACAAACTCACTAAATAAAATTTTACTAATTACTAAAAAAGTAACATATTTTTTTTTTTAAATTTGACCTCTCTACACTTCATCATAAAAACAGATACATGGTTGCAATGAAACCTTAAAAAATAAATTACATTAAAATAAATTATCTACCACTCTATTGAAAATACTCATTTTGAATAGGGGTATAGACTCATGTAAACTGTATACTAAATTCTAAAAATTACCCACTCAGGAAGTAATCCAAGCTGAACGTTTCTAAACTTACCTTATCAATAAATATTTTGAATTTTCTGACAAAAAGTAGCACAATACTAATGGTGTCAGTTTAAACAAATAATGTCCCTTGTTTTCCATTGTACTATAAGATTTCTTTTTATGTATCGCACTTACAGATTAATAAACAATATCACTAATCTGCAGTGAGTTCAATAATTTAAAAATATTACAGGAATAATGGAAAAAAACGTCTGTCATGCAGGGGCTGTGTAAACTGCTCCTGCATGCTGATATGGACACTGTGCATAACATGTAGTAATTAATAGTCTCACCACATTTCCTGACTAAAAACCAAAAAGTATGAATTACTTGGCTTAATATTTGAGATATGAAAAAATGCATAGAGTAACAATTGTAGATCACCAATATGTTAAAAAGATTCGTTCTATAACATTTTTCAATCTGACTCATAGTAATAATGAAGATATTTTGAATTTCCCCCCACCTAAGAATAAACAGGTTCATTTTATAATAGCTTATTAAGGGGGTTTACTGAAGGCTAAAAACCAAAGTTCAAATACCTTACTTAATATTCATATTAGAGAAAATATGTATTTACCAATATTTATAGGTAATAAAATGCTCAATAAGAATGGTTTTATGCAATTTTTCAATGCAATGTACAATAATGGAGATATTTTTTATTTTCAAAATTCCCCTCCTCTAAATTCTCCCTTTCCCCGGTCTGATTTTAGTTGTTAACGAACTTGATCTTTAGGAGCTTATATATCGAGTTTGGTAATATTTCAACAAAAATTATGACTGCTAGGGCATGTATATATATATTTGAATGGACCTCATTTTCATCATCTAGGTAGACTGAGTGTACATTTGAGGAAATTTTGTGAAAATTCGTTAAGAGTACAACATCAATAGCTGATTTCCCTCAAGGGAAATCTGCTAAAATGAAAGCAATAGCACAATATATGCAGGTTGTGCACGCTATTATACCTTATTTTTTTCAATAATTTATCCCTGACATGTAAACAGCCAGGTTGATTTAATAGTTATGTATAACTCACCCAGCAGTCTAAGCTGTGCATCAAACTTTTAAAATATGCCTGAAAAGAAAAGTTTGACTTAATAATTAATGAGATACTCGTGTAGATATTGATGTCATAATTTTTGAGGTCTTATATTTACTGTGTCGTATTGTTTGAATACTCATTCTACTGGGTCCTTCATGGAATCTCTGCTGAGAATGAGGGCTGCCTGTAGCATACAATATATTTATACTTGTTTTGCCTGGACTGGTTATGGAGGCAAACTCACTTTACCCGAATATGATTTGAGTTGT
Source organism: Riptortus pedestris (assembly GCA_019009955.1). Taxonomy (NCBI): domain Eukaryota; kingdom Metazoa; phylum Arthropoda; class Insecta; order Hemiptera; family Alydidae; genus Riptortus; species Riptortus pedestris. The sequence continues at coordinate 88,164,481 of CM032230.1, read as the reverse complement.
ATAGTGCCTTTTCTGCTTCCCTAGACTAATATCTAATCATTTGGGCATAGCAAGTTACCATAGTTTGCTGGGTCCATGGTCTTCTTGTCCATTAAATTTATTAGGGCATTTTGCAAATTCGATGGTTTTTTTGATAGTTGAAGTGAAAATACATTTGTTGCAGAAATAACTGAATATAGCTCCCCAGCACTTTACTCCTCTACAGGATGACCCAAAGTTATTAAAAATAAAATAGGCTGACAAATTTTTGTTTTCGTAGAATTTTGTTTCTAAGATTATGATTAATTTTTATACAGTATCTAATCCCTTTCCCAAAACTCTGACTTCAGCAGAATCTTTTGGTTTACTTGTCAGTTCTTTGCAAGCATTTTTTAGTGACTTGAAGCATTGGCTTATCATGAAGCTACATATTCCAATCCTTATAAAACCACATCTTGAATGGAGATCAAGTGAAGACAGAAAACAAAAAAATACAAATAACTCGCTTAACATTTAAATGAGAGAAAAAGTATATAGAACAAAAATCGTAGGAGATTAAATGATTAACAAAATTGATTTTATTTATGCCAAATTGATTATATTTGCATGAGGAACATTTTTATTTGTATGTGTCTCACATAATAATAATGTTTCATTGTAACCATATTTGACATTGAAGCTAGGAATAAAGTTTTTCATGATATGTCTGCTTATCATATGAGATGAGTAAGTATGGGGGTTTACTAAACGCTGAAAACTAAAAAAAAAAAAAAATGCAAATGTCTTGTTAATACTTATAGAACAGCAATTATAGGAAATTTAATGTACAACAAGTCTGGTTTAATACAATTTTTTGATCCGACTTAAACTGAGAGATTTTGAATTTTCGACTCACCCTGCTCTAGATCCGATTTCAGCAGTTAATATACTGTTCTTTAGTTTTACATAATGTTTAAGTACCACACATGCTCACACAATTTTGAATAGACCCATTTTTGTCATCTCCTAGGTAGGATCGGTGGGCATTCGAAGAAATATTTTGAAACACATTCTGAGTACAATACTAATAGTGTTCCCCTCAAAGGAAATCCTCTGAAATCACTCTAATTATAATTCAGTTGCTTGATTGTCTCTTTTGGGTCACCTCTTATGGCTTTGGCCAACTTTTCTTTTCAAAATACTGCAGGGCTATATCTCATAGGTTAGATCATATTCTTTATTAGAATTACTACTGAAAAAACTTCAACTTACAACACTTGTCTCTTTAAGTACTGCTTATAGACATTTCCCATTGAAATCTAAAATATACTAAGCTAATACCAATGTTTTTGATTTCTTCACCTTTTTGGTTTCATGCTTGCCTTTTTCTTTATACTTTTCTATTTTCTCCCTTGATATTGATGAATTTTTCTTGGATTATCCCAGTTCAAAAAATCGTTCACTCCCAACAACATTCTTATTAAACCTTTTTTTCTTTCCTATTATTTCCTTAAATAGAGACTATTCTGCTAATCTACACGAGGAGCTTAAATACAGTGCATGCTATTTTTGAATATAATTACAGTCCTACTTTATTTTATAGTCATCACTGAGACCTCACAGATATCTTGTTTTAGTTTTATGTACTGTTTCTTAACAACTAATGGCCCTTTCTCCCTGAGGTAAGACAGAAAATTCACCACATCACTTCATTCCTATATCACCTACTATGTCATATTTTTTTAAATCTTCTTTTCTTAAGCTTTTTTACTATCATCTTGTCATAGTCATTCTTCTCAATACTAGCAATAATGGGTATAGGGAACAAGTGATATAACAACTCATAAGATAATTTTATTTATTTATTAACGTCCACTTTATGCAACTATGGCTAATTGGGACGGGTTATCTACACTTTACCTTCCTTTTCTAGCCAGGGTGGGACTAAGGATTTGATTTAATGATTTTGTCACTAAATACATTCCTATTTACCCAGGCATAAATCGAACTAAAATCGGACCAGTGGGAGGAGGGTTTAGAGGGGTAATTTTGAAATATCTCCGTTATTATGTGTCAGCTTGAAAATTTGTATAGAATCAATCTTATTGCTATTGTGATGTTCTATAAATGTTATGTACATTTTTCATTATCTTGATTATTAACCAAGATATTTGGATTTTTTAGTTTTCGGCCTTCAGTAAATCCCCACTCCTACTCATGTCATATTAACAATAAGCTGTTATATTATGAAGCACATTATTTAGTCTAAATACCATATATTTTTTTCATTGAACTTTTACGTTTTGAGGTAAATGCAAATACGTGAGAAATGTACTTAGTTTATGGAGCCCCTGCAAAACTGACTTTTTGACCTATCAGTTAACTACTCTTCACATTTGATATGACCGACATAACAAGGAATGTTCATGTCCATGTTGGGTTTAATAAAAAATGACTGTCACACAGGTAACCTAAGCAGACTTCCAATGTACTGGAATGACATGCTGGTATCTAGTTTTATTCCTTTTTTCTCCCATAATAAAAGGTCTATTCAAACATAACTTGAAATTTAGGTTGGACATCAAATGTTTAGTTATATAATAACTGTAAATGGAAATGGCAAGAGTAGGGGTTTATTGAAAGCTAAATAAAAAAAAAAATAAAAATAATGTTTGAATAGTGAAAACTTTGTAAAATTACAATTGTAATGTACTACATTGTTAATGAACTTTGTTATATAACATTTTTTGATCTTAACGTAACAATGGAGATATATATGATTTTGTATATTGTTCCCTCTATTTTCCCATTTCTCCTGGACCAGTTTTTTCTTTCATAGATTTAACTTTTTTCTTAAATACATCTTTAGTTTTATATGAATCGGCCTAATAGGAAGCCTCTCAAACATAGAATATTCAATGATGACATCAAATCAAATTTTATCTATTTTTTTCATATCATAAGTGTCTGTTAAAGACAATTTGTGGTGTTAAAGTTTGGAATAAGACCCAAGAAATCTTAAGAATTGCCAAGAGATCTTAGCAAATTTCTCTGAAGAAAAATCAGTTATTGAGGTTGTACTCATGATGCAATTCTCAAAAAATACACTTGTGTGTGTGTGTGTGTAGGTATTTATGTATATTTATTTGAATGGACTTTATTAGCAGATTTCCCTTAAGGGAAATCAGCTATTGAGGTCGTACTCATGACACGAGTTTCGAAAAATTTCTACAAATGTCCATCGATTCTACCCAGGAGATGCCAAAAATGAGGTCCGTTCAAAATTATATATATATATATATATATATATATATATATATATATATATATATATATATATATATTGTATATATTTGTCTGTTAACGCTCTAGCGGTCGCAATTTTTGTTTGATCGTTACCAAACTCGGAATTTAATCGTTTTATGTAAAAAGGAAGATCAAGTTCGTTAATGGCTGAAATCGGACCAGTGGGAGGTGGGGTTTAGAGGGGAGATTTTTGAAAGTTCAAAATATCTCCGTTATTATGCGCCGGATTGAAAAATTATATAGAATCAATCTTATTGAAAATTAAATTTACTATAAATATTGTTCTATACATTTATTCTGTATCTTGAATATTAACCGAGATATTTGCATTTATATTCTGTGTGTGGTCGGCAGGAGTTGGCTATGTTCGGGACTTTCCACTGAGAGCTCTGGTGGCCGTTTCCGTAACTATTCGTCCCTCGTGAATAGGTTTAGAGATCCCTTACTACTACAGTTGTTATTGGGCAGATTTCTCTATTGTAAAACTTCACGTGGGAAATCTGCATAGTTTACGCAGACCCTGCGTGACGGACTTTTTTTGTCATCTCCTAGGTAGGACTGATTTACATTTGAAACAATGTTTTGGGAATCATGTCATAAAAACAACCTCAAAAGCTGATATTCTTTCAGGGAAATTTACTAAGATCCTTTGGCTATTCTTAGAATCTTTATGCCATGCTTGCTCTTCCCAGTGAGGCTAAATTTTCTTAATTAGTACTATTCTAAATAGCAATTGAGACTTTTGATGCTGTCTTTCGAATTAGAAGACACAGCCTTCAGTGTTATGATAAATCCCAACCCACCACTTGTTTATCCCAAAGAGTTGAACTTTATTGGGTGTTTTCAGTTTAAGCAAGATTTTTTTCACCCACTCCATTCTCATTTTGGGTGGGGAATGGTCAAGGAAGAAGGATCATATTTGATTTGGCTAAATTTATTACTAACAAAAATAAAATTACAGAATAGACAATTTTATTTTGACTTTCAGGAGTCAGATCAAATGTTTTATTAGAGTCTTCATTAATTTATGTATTATTATTATTATCATCATCACTTATTTTTGATATTTTATATTAATAAGGAGATTTTTTTCATTCATTCTTTAAGTGTAAAAGCACTTTTTGCCTGAATGCTAATACTTTCAGATCCTGTTGTTATCACTATCCTTTTTTCTTTTTTTAAAAAAAAAGTTTAATTTATTAATGTCAATACTACCATTGTCATAATAGTAAAATGTATGGGTACATAACCCACAAAGTCTTTCTCAATGAAAGGGTGATTATTTTACCTACAATGAAAATGTAGTGTTATGTTTTAATCAAATTACAAAAAAAGGAAGTACAAATTCATTTTAATTTGTTGAAGAAAATAGTGATATCACCGAAACTCCCCATGAGATCCTGTGTAAAATATAATTCTCATTTTGATAAGGTTAATCCCATCAATACTATCTCACAGTAAAAACTATTAATAGGAGTTACTATCAGATATTACATAGCTAATTCCGAAGTTTATTTAAGGTAAATATGGTTATTAATAAATCATTATTTTGATTAATATTTTAATAAAAGTTAATTTATTTCGTAGTCAAAACTAGATCAGCTGAATAGTCTTCTTTGGCCATCAATTCTGGAGAAAACTAAGGACTTATCTAGAGAGCTATATGCTGCTGGGCACAAAGTTCTGGTGTTGGAGGCAGCAGTTTTGATCCAGGCTGGTTGGGAGAATGATTGTCATGAAGTCTGGGCCTCCATAATTCCTCCAGAAGAAGTAGGTAGTTTTTTAGTTTTATTCTAAGGTTTGCCTATTTATATTTTTTAATTCTTAACATCATTGAAGTTAACGATGTACATTCTTGCCCAAAAGTAGTAGGTATCCAGAATGTTCAATAAATTAAACTAAAGAGGAATAAAAATACCATTTACTTTTGTTACATATGTTTATTTAACAAACTCAATTTACAATTTTTCTTTAAGCAATTAGTTTTTATGATTTCATTTATTCTTTTTTTGCATAGAATATACATTGTTTTGTTTTAACAATCTCTTTTATCTATATTTCCCCTTCTTTGCAAAATGAAAAAAAAATTAGGAGCTCATTTACCAACTGCAGTTATTAATTTAGCTCATAAGTGTGCACAGTAGTATTGACGGCTAGGAGTGAGGGGCTTATAACCTATATTAACCCTTATTTTTTTTTATTTTTTGTCTGAGGCCCTAGTATACCTGTGCCTTGGTCGGTAGGCAGAGGTCTATCAAACCTAGGGAGGTGTAGGCAGTTTCCCTTTTCCTGAGCAGGAAGCTCTATTTTAAGGGAGGGTTGTAGTGGTGTAGAGTTGTATTAGAGCTAAGGATTGGAGATTCCCAGTAACGGGATTAACCCTTATGCTGGCTGCCTTAATTAACCCTTATGCAAGGAGAGGGTACCTACATATGCAAACCCCTACCGTATGCTCTTGCAAACAGGTGAAAACTAAACGCTTACAAACTCTACTGGGAGACAGAGTAACTACAGATTGCCCTAGTACCCAGCACAAGGTCTTAACTAGAGTTACAAAACATTTCCAAGCCTAGTATACACCATGCCACTTGAGCGGCTGTCAGTCCCATTGGGAGTGTACAAGCTCTCAGGCTATCAGCCAGAAAGCAAAATCCACCTCTTTCACTAAATCATACTCGAAATAGTTAATGTTCTATTTTTCACTTTTGTGTGAAACATGGCATGGAGCATTATCATCATGAAAAATGTGACTCTGTTATCTGATAGAAGTATGTTTTCAAATTATGACTTTGAATTGATTGTAGGTATCGATATTCATTCTTCCTTCCCATAAAAAATTGTTGGCATCACTTAACTCCTATTTAGGCCTAAAGTATATTTCCTTCACCGTGTTTTACAATTGTTTTCAATCTGGGAGCTAGTCGTCTCCTTCTTAACAAACCTGACATCTGGATTTCTAAAAATCTGTACAAAATTTCATTTAATTAAAAATATTATGTATTTTAATTTTAAACTAAATTATTTAAGGGAGTTTGCCCCTCAAAATTTAAATTTAAGTACAATAATTTAATTCCCTAAAAATTGTTTTCACCTCTTCTTCATGAAATGAACTACTAAGTCAGTTTCTTTCTGTCTTTACTCTTTAATTACTTTCATTAATCCTCTATAGTGGCTTTGTGCAATTAAGGGGTTAAACTTTTCACATCATTTTCTCAGTCTTTGTCATACTTACTATCTGTGCATATATACATACATACATACAATACAATGCAATGTGTGCATGGTTGCATGTGTGCTTGCAATTATATACATTTTCAGTCAACTGTATGTATATATATATATATATATATATATATATATATATATTTATATATATATTTATTTATTTATTTATATATATTTATCCTTCATTATATTTTTTCTTTACTGCTCTAGCAGCCACAATTTTTGCCTTATCGTTATCAAACTCTTATTGGCTGAAATCAGACCAGAGGGTGGGGGGTTTAGAGGGGGAAAATTTGAAATATCTCCATTATTAGAAGGCGGATCGAAATATTGTATAGAACTAATGTTATTGCAAATTTAATTGCATATAAATGTTGTTACATACATGCTTTCCCAATCATGAATATTAACTGAGGTATTAGGATTTTTTTAGTTTACACCCCACAGTAAACCCCCACTCCTACTCATTTCATATTTACAAAAAGCTGTTATATCATGAACCACTTTATTTTAAGCTTAAATATCAAATATTGGTTTTTAAGAGACTTTTATTAAGAGAGATACATGCAAATTCATTGTGTGATGACATCATCAGTTTAGATATTTCGTTCTTTACTAGAAAATGTTTCGAAAATTTAGGGTGATTTGAAAAATCAAAATATCTCTGTTATTAGGAGGCAGATTGAACACATATTACTAGTTTGCCATTTCAGCACGTAGGAAAAATGCTTAGTTTATGCAGCCCCTGCATGATGGACTGTATATAGAGTTGTTATTAATAAGGAAATGAAGAATAGAATGTTAGATTACTTAATCTTTCAAATAATCAAGTAAATACTAAATTTTGTAATTGCTTATGTCTTAAAGTTTTCATTCTTCTTATTTCTCTTATTTGTAGTTTTTGTCTAGATATGCTGCTAAAATGAAGAAAGCTTTTATATAAAAAAAAACTTAAGGCTAATGTTAAATATGTATGTGGTGGTATTATGGTGTGGAGATGTACAAGTGTGAAGTGTGTTGATTGCTTACTTGTAATAAATTATGGACTATCTTGTTTGTATTGATCTACTTAAGAATAATTTATTAAGTGCCAATACATTTCTCCCATAAAATAATTTATTTTTTAGCAAGATGACATCAAATATGTTGCCGTATGAATTAAAGAGCTCCTATATTATGTACCCAAACAATAATACATACCCCCTTAGTACACAAGGTATAATCCCATAGAGCAGTTATGGTATGAAAATGCCAAGTATGACGGAGAAGAGTGGTAAAGAATGTGGGTTTAAAACTGCTTTATAAGAAGAATAGGAGTTTAGCAGAGCGTCAACATAACAAAATTGCTGAATAAAATCCTTTGTCTAGCGCCCAATCTAAAAGGAGATAATCCATCCCATTCAGATGTATGGATATTAAATATATATATATATATATATATATATATATATATATATATATATATATATATATATTTTAAACAAATTATTCAAATGAAGTAAATTTAATGACAATTTCATGAAAATTAAATTTAATGAAAATTTCATAACAGAAAACAGGAGGGCAGATTAATGATTTTTTAATTTGGGTCATAGCCTAGGAGTTTGTTTGTTATTCAGAAGTAATTTCTTTGCTTTATATCGCTATCATTTATTTTTCAAATCTTACTTTTTAGGCTATTCTGCGGCTTAGAACTCGTAATGGATTGACTGATGAACAAGCTTCTTTACGCCTTACGTCTCAACCTAGCAACTCTGAGCTGGTAGCTAAAGCAAATGTAGTTCTCTGTACGCTCTGGAGACCAGAATATTCCCAGAAACAAGTAGAAAAAGCGTGGCGAGAACTATGTGAAAGATTACCTTCTTGAAATGGTGATGTTAAATCCCACCGTAATTTTGTTTTTAATTTCAGTATGTTAAATCAAAACGAAACCAATATCTATTGTTAGATATTCTAGTAAACGTAATTTAAGAGGTGTTGTTTCTACATTGAAAGGTGTTTATAATCGTTACTGTATAACGTTTTTATTGGAAAAATATTATTTATTTTTGACAATCGCTTTGTTTGAATGTTTGCTCCTGTCTTATAACCTTCCTGTTACCTTCCACTTTTATATATTCATTTCTTTTCTTTTCATTTTTTTTTAATCAAATTCTGAAATATTTTAAACCTATTTTAGAGACAAAATATTTCTTTTATCATATAATTATTTAAGTAAAATATTATTAATCTATAATTTTTATTTTCGACAATTTTGTGAATTAACTCTTTTTTGTAATTATTCGTCAACGAAAAAAAAAATATATATACTGTTATTACATTGTTTAAAAAAAATATTCTTTTATTGTGAGGAATATAGAGCAAGTAATTGTTTCTATACTTGACGTCATATTGAAATGTTTGGAATAGAGTGGTCATTGTGTGAACAACCTATAAAATGGACGCAAGTCAAGTACTGAGCTCGACCTTTGCCTTTAAAAAGACGAATAAGAACGAAATAAATCACCTCAATTAAATACATTTTATAAATAAAGAACTAAGCAAAATTAACCCCGCTTTCATTACATATGATAGTTTCTATATAAGACGAAAATATTAGTTGTATTGTGACGACTTGAGGATTATTAGTCGGTATCTGCATGAAAACTGGGCAGTGTAACCTGCGAGTTACTCACCTCATGCTACGCTGGTAAGTCTTTATCCGCTTTGTTTTATTTAGTTATTAAAGCCTATTTAACCATGCTTTATTGTGTTTGTTGCTGATATATATTTATCAAATCCAGGTTCTACTTTAGTGATTATAGATTTCCAAAATGGCCGCCCTGTTTTCACGTATTTTTTCCCTGCCTGATTATGATGGGATATAAAATATATAATATGTAATTTTCAAGGCTTCAGTACTTCAAACAATATTAATTAACGCTACCTTTTATTTTTCATGCAACTATAGTATATTTTTCACATTATGTAATATTTCGAAATCCCCCTCTTTTGGTAATATTTTAATTTTTGTTGCTAAATTAAATTTATTAACATTTTATATTGCCAAGAATTCATTAGTTGGATTTCTCATTTACAAAGGAAACAAAATCCTTGTTTTTATGTGGCAGTAGGTACTCTTTTAAAGCATGGTTTTTTTTTTTAAAAAGAAAAATATAATGAAACTAAATGCATTTAAGTCCATTAGAATGTTAGGAAGATAATTTCTTTTTAATTAGTTTAGTATAACATTTTTGAAATATATATTTTTCTTTTACATTGTCATTTCATTAATATTATTTTTTTCTAACTATATTGTTTTCAACGAACTCAAAAGATTTTGGATATTCTATTGTTTGATTATCAAATTAAATTGTAATATTACTTTGTGCTATACTATTAGATGTACTTTGTATTTGTAGGAGGCCTTTTGGGGGCACTTGAAGATGTTTCCTGTTCTTTTGCAAAGGTGTGTTTTCTTGAATTTTTCTTTATGTGTTTTTAATTGAACTCAATTTTGTTGGTTTATTTGATTATTAATTTTAGGCAAAATGCCCAGCTATGATGGAAGAGAGCAGAGTAAATCTAAAAAAGAGAAAGATCAGAATCCTATTATGGAAAGAGGTGATCGAAAAAAGAAACATCGTGATTCAGAGAAAAAGATAAAGAAGAAAAAGAAAAGTCAGAAGGATGATTTAAGGGGTAGATCTAATTTTAAACCACTTGTTGAATATTCCGATGTTAGTTCTGAGGAATTGTCTAGTCCTGAAGCTGGTGAAATTCAAAGTGAAGATAGCCACGGCAGCCACTTAGAATTTCGCAGAAGCTGTATTCAGTACCCTTACAGGCATCTCTCAACTGATTCAAGAGACTCATTTTCCCCGACACCTTCTTTGGAGTCGAAGAGGCATTGGGAAAACATAGAAATTCAGCTTAAGAGAAGAAAGCTTTCTGGATCTCCTTCCTCATATAGTAGTAGATCAGTTAAAGAGAGAAAGAAAAAATCGAATAAAAAACATAGTCCTGGACACAAAAAGAAGAAGAAGAAACGATCTCGGAGCAAAGAAAGGAATTTATCTCCTCCCAGTGAAAAGGAAATTTTAAGTAAAAGACCAGATTTATTAGTAAATGTTTTAGACAATGACCATTACAGTAGATCATATCAGAACGATAGGTTTAGCAGTGAAGAAATTCATACTCCTTCTGGCGAACCAAAAAATGGATCTCAATGTCTGCCTATTTCTCCAAATTCAAGAAGTTTGGGAACAGTTTCCCCCCATACTCCACCTCTAGTCTCTCGCAAACGTTCCTGCCCATCACCTGAAGTACTTGAAGAAGGAGAAAGGCCAGCACGTACACCTACACCTACTAAAAGAACTCCATCTCCTAAGTCATCAAAAGAGGATCCTTTGAGGAAACATAGGAGACCTAGGTCTTCGGAAAGACATTTTGGAAGTTCATCTAAAACACGCACATACAGGTCTCGTTCAAGGACTGTGTCGCCACGGCTTAGAAGGAGGCCTTCCCCTACACCAGAACGGGATGATAGGAGGTAACCTTTTTTTGTTTATTTTTATTAATGGAATTAATTATGTAATTGAAATGTTGAATAACATTTATTCTGCTATTCAGCATTGTTTGGTAAGTGTCTGTCCAATAAGCCTTATACTAAAATAGAAAGTAGCTGATTAGAAGCAGCTTTGTTAGGCCATTTACAACAGACTGCTAGTCTAAATTAAATTGATAATTTATTTAAGGTCAGATCTCTTGTTGCTCATTATGTTAATAGGAAAGTTAACTGGCCTCACCTACTCTAAATTCTGTGGTTATAATTTTCGATTGTTTTGGATATTTATTAAACAATAAAAACAGGATTTAAAAGGTAAGTTTTTAAAGATGAGTATTGACTGTTGGTGTTAAACAATACCCATCTGTTATCACTTGAGTCATAAAATAATTTTATGGAAAAATTAAATAGGTAATTGGTTAGACCAGTTGGTAGTGAGACTTCTATCACTAACATGTTAAAAAATTGAGGGTATGATAATAAAATATAAAAACAACCAGCTGATTTCATCACAATTGTTTAATAAATATTAGGATAATGAAATGGCCATCCTGGCCTGGAATTGACAAGGGCTGTTCTTTCAGACCCATGCAGTAAACGACACTTTTGAGAACATCATATTACTGATTCACATCCCATGTGTATGGTTTTTTCCTTTGAAATAAATCTTTGAAAAATGTTATACACTTAGTCTCTATATTTTCTCAATTTATTTGAAATTACTTTTGAACATTCTCATCGTCTGATAAAGAAATATTAAAGACATCAGCTGGTTTAGTTTGCATGTTAATCTGGTTTGTTATGGCGAATAATTTAGCCTGTTAGCCCAATAAACTTTATTATTATTATCCTTTAAGTTCATTTATGAGGGTTGTAGCAAGACCATGAAAATTCCCTCTCTACCATATTGAGTTTCTTGAAATTCCTTTTTATGTATCTCAGCTAATGTTCTGTTCCTGAGAGCATCTCATATCCTTTCATAATATATTGAGTAGATTTGACGTATTTTTGCAATGTCTTATCAATGAGAAATGTATTTACTTTTTAGCACAAGCCATCTGTGGGGTCAACTTGCATTAACTTTTCCTGGTCAGCCATTCAAGCTAACCAAGCTATTCAGTTTCTGACTTGTCCAGATATAGTTACTCATGCTACAGACTTTTCAATATATATTTTTGACTCCTACAATAACTATTTTGCCATATTCTTAGGAAGTATGCAGTGATTTCTAAGCAAAACAGTGATTAATTCTCAATTTTAATGCTGTATATTCATCTAATTCTAATTCCTTGAAGACTTGCTTATTCCTGTGTAGTTTTAAATATTTCTTAGCCTTGAGAAAAGCAAATTTTTTATTCAATGGAATCTTATCAACCTTGATTTCTAGGTACATTTTAGCCATTGAGTATGTTGGATTGCATACATGCTTTCGTCAGTTTAGTTCTTAGAAGTCTATCTACTTCATTAGACATAGATTAGAGATGACTAATTATATAATTATTCCAAAACTGTACAGTGATGACAGAATGGTCCATGTGATAATAGTTTTTATTTTACATATACACATCTTATGGAAATCTTGAGAATAAGAGTAAGTGTTCTGTAAGCATAATTTTCTGTTCTTCTTTTAATTCCTTTTGGTCTCTTTTTAATCGTGTTACATTCCTAAATATTTTAGGTTTCTGTTCCCTCAAATTGGGAAATATAGCTTGCATCGGGTAATTATATTACATGTGTAAAATTGCTCATTTATCTAAACCAAGGGATGGAACATCAATATCTCTACTGAAATATGTAACAATATGGATCATTTGTTGAAATTGATAATAAGCTCTTTCTATATAACTATAGACTAGCTCTGGCATATCTTGATTTCTTCATTATATATAGTTATTTGATCTACTTCCCTGATGGACTTAATTCACTTCTTCCAAGTGAAGAAATGAAAGTTTTAATTGAGAAGAAAATTCAGTTTACCATTGATTGAGAAAAGACCTATACAAGTTCATAACTTTTTTTTTTAAATCATTTGGAGAACGTGTATATAATTTGGAGACAAACTAATTCTCCTTTGGAGTCCAGAGATCTTTGCCTCCATAGTGAGACACTCTGCTTATTATTATTATTACTCTGCTCTATTTCTTATAGTTTTCTTTCTTCCTGTTTGAGTTTATTACTGCCCTAGAAGCTGCATATCTTAAGGTGGAATTTTATTTTTAGTTTAGACAGAGTTTAACTAGCATATTTTTCTTTACAGTTATTAAAAACTGTTTGTGGTTAATTCTCACTGTTTATATTTATTTAATATTTGTCTGATCCACTAAGCTATGTACTCCTGCCCTGAAAGATCTATGTGCTGAAATATATTTTTATAATAGAGGAATTGGCTTTTTATTAAAACCTTGAAAATATTATTATGTTTGTTGTTTTAAAGGTATAGAGATTCGCCAAGCCGTAGAAGTCATCATGATTCTCCTCACTACAGGAAAAGGCGAAAAGAAGAGAGAAGGGATAGTAGCAAAGAGCGAAGACGGGAGAGGGTGCGGGAAAAACACAAGAGGAGGAGGCATCACTCTAGATCGAAGACGAGGAGTCCTGTCAGGTGAACATAATATATAAAGGCCTACTTGAATTTATTTTTGGAAATCTAAGCTAGCATTTAATCAATATTTTTTCTTTTATGTGAAAGAAATTCAATTTTGACAAGCTTATAAAAACTAAAATAGTTATATAATTTCATTCAACAAACACGTGCACACATGCATGCATGCACACACACCTTCTCCAATGCTCATATATATAATTGTGGAAACCAACAAAGTAGGGCATACTGCATTATGCCTGATTTCAACTACCTTTTTTCCTGTTGACTAAATAAATGATTACACATTTCTTCACATCCTTCAGAAAAGGGCTTAAAAATACCCGAAAAAAGGATTTTTTCCACAATTTTTCATTGTCAAAATACTTTTGACTATAAAACACATTTCTTCATGTTCAAAGTGTTCTACATGCTTCGCATAACAATATGATTCTTCAGAAACACGAAATCTAAAACTTAAGCTCTCATATTAGGATACTACTTACTATTACTACCTTCTGCCATTAAGATTATGGTCATGTCCAGAGTGATGAAAATTATTGCAACTAATAAAGAAAGAAAAACAAAATATTGACAAAGGTGGATGATAAAACATACCTCACATATTACGTTTAAAATCTCCCAAATTCTTAACTCAGTAAAGTTGCTTTCATCATGATTAACTACTGGTTTTGTGCCCAGTACATTCATTTTGTTTAGATTTATTTCATTTTAGAAGACTGCTATGACGAGGGCTAGTTTCCTGACCCTTGAACGATCGATCCTATAGTTTAAAACTGGTATGGGCAACCTTTGACATGTTGTGGGCCAAACATTAAGTGTAAATAAGTTCCCGGGCTGCGTTTAAAAGGATTGCATTTTAAAGTAGTGTTCATAATTTTTAACGATAGATATCAGACATGAAATTATACGACAATGTAATTATAATACAATTTATTAAAATAACAAAATGAAATGAAAAAAATAGGTACAAAATTATAATTAAATTGTAAAATGTGGAATTATTACAAACAATGAAAATTAAATAGGGACACCGAAATCAATGAGACACTTGTGCTTCAATTTGGGAAACTAATCCATCGATGTTAGGATTACTTCCACTGATACAAAGACGTAAATAATTTTCCAAATTATCGTCAGTCAGCCTTGTACGATGTTTTAATTTTTTAACTTTCATCATTGAAAAGAACTGTTTGCATTTATAAGTACTGCACAAATCTCTCCTCATCTTCCTCATTTGGAGTAAGTAGTGTAATATTTTTGTTTAATTGGGTTTTTCAAAATGTCTCGTGGGCCGGATCAAATCTTATTGCAGGCCAGTTAAAGCCCACATATGGTTTAAAAAGTAAATTAGGATTGAGCATGAAAGGCTCTATGAATAGTTGTGTGATTAGCACATGTGTACTGTGAAGATAGTTTTGTTCCTCTGTTAGACTAAACTCTCTGGCCCTTTAACGCTTTCTGTAGATGGTTGTTTTTGAAAAGATTTAACAATTAAATTAGTATTGAGCGTGATTGTCTAGTAGTTGTCTTACCAGCACATCTCTGTTAACAAACCTGTGAATGTTGTAATAGTTTTATATTTTTATACATTTTACATTTTTTTTTCTAGCTCGAATATTAACCGAATTATTTGTATTTTTCAGTTATCAGCTTTAACTAATCCTCTATTCCTACTAATGCGATTTTTATTGTATATATTATATCATTAAAAATACGTTACTATCCTACTTTTAAATATGACCTTTTTTCATAACGTTCTTAACAAAAGAGAATTAGAGAATAGAATATGAGATTGCATCTGTGTTTGTGTGAGTGTGCATGCGTGCGTGTGTGTGCCAATCCTGAATATGGAAAATCAGCTTGGTTATTTGGTCAAGTCTTGTATGGTGGATTTCATTGTTCCTAGTATTGTACTCTCGGCAGAGTAATATTTTGCTGGCCCTAACTAAATTATTGTCTTATAAATTTTCTACTTTCGTCCTATTTACAAGTTGATTGATTCCATTTGATAAAATGTTGTTGTTTTTTGTTTTTTTCCAAGAATAAAAATATCAAGAAAATAAAATAAAATCATTCACTTGAAAATAAAATAAGTATGATTTCTGGATTATTATTTATTTTTTTTACTTAGAAAAATACTGGCTCAGGTACCAAGTGTTACTTGGGAAATTTTTAAGTACTTTATAACTAACGATTGTGGCTCATTTTATTCACATACACAAACACACATCCACTGACCCATGCACATACTTAATTCCATCCTAAGGATATTTCCGATTCCTGTTTAGTAAGGTGTAATACTAATTTGCAAAATTGAAATTTTGTAATAATTCTACTTTTAACTGGAATAATTTTTCAAAATAAAATATTAAGAAAAATCATTATCGGAACTTATTATAAGTTTCATATTTTACATTTCAATGTGTTGTTTTTGCTACTTATCTATGATTAATTTTAATCATTTCTAATTCATTTTGTTTTCTATGCTGCAGGGTTACTGTTCGGTAAGTATACTAACAATTCAATTTTGCATATTATTTATCAAGGAATTGCTTCATATCTTAGTGCAGTTGTTATAACAATTTAATAAGCATGTCAGTTTCAATACTAATATACTTAATTATGTTTTAATATTTGAAAAATTTTAATATATTGATGTTCTGCTTTTTTTTGCAATAAAAGATTTTTTAATACATTATGCATGTATAAAATGTTGCTTAAGAATTAAGGTTGGGTTGATAAAGTAATCAGTATACAGGGTGTCCCCAAACCAAACGGCCAAACTTCAGGGATCGATAGAGGATCGAAAAACTAAGAAAAAAAGTCCTCTGGCATATGCCTCGTTTTCGCTTTGTTTTTGAGAAAATCACAAAAAACTGAAAATAGTTGTGCAAAAAGTTTATTTTTTTTTTAATAATGTATTTAAATTACAAAAAACTATTGGCTTTTTGAGTAAGCTTAATTTTTTAATTTACGAGGAGTAAATTTAGAAAACATGAATATTCTCACGCTTTCCTTATCAATAAAACGTCTAGGTTGAGTGTTTAAACTTAAAAAGAAAGGATTAAAATGTTTACTATCACTTTAATCCTTTTTGGGGGGAATCCAGCCTCGCATTCTCACATTAGTGGTGTTGCTAGTACTGTTCAGTGAAGTCAACAAATATGGCTAGATTTACCAACGCTGAATACGCGGACATAGTCTACGTCTACGGATTCTGCGATGGCAATGCACGTCAGGCAGTTCGGGAATATCGCAGACGGTTTCCTGACCGAGAAACCCCACACAGAGGTGTTTTTACCAGCACTTTCAGAAGGCTTCGAGAGACTGGGTCCTTCTCATGTAATCGTCGTGGAAACAGTATGCAGGCTCCGATGGAAGCCGATCTGAGGCGGAGGGAGAGGATACTGAGGCACTTCAATACCAACCCTGGCACAAGCCTCCGGAGAGCTGCTTCAGTTCTAAGCATACCAAAGACAACCGTTTGGCGCATATTAAGGGCTGACTGCAGGCATGCTTACCATGTACAAAAGGTACAAAATTTAATACCCGCTGATTATCCCCGCCGATTAAATTTTTGTAATTGGTACAAAGAACAATTGCAAAACGATGTAAACTTAAGTTCGAAAGTAATCTGGACGGACGAAGCGACTTTTACACGTGCGGGCATATTCAATCAAAGAAACTACCACCTTTGGGCACATGAAAATCCCTGCGCTGTTAGAGAATTTCACTACCAGCGTGAGTTTTCTTTAAACGTGTGGGTCGGTCTTTGTTATAATCGCATAATAGGTCCCGTATTTATACCTGCTCGACTTCACGCTGAAAGTTATCATCTATTCCTGGAGAATGACTTACGGGCACTTTTGGAAGATATCCCTTTGGAAACAAGGCTTGAGAGCTGGTTTCAACTCGATGGTTGTCCTGCACATTACGGAAGGGCCGTACGAGAATGGTTGGACATCAACTACCCAGGTCGCTGGATAGGACGAGGTGGGCCGGTGCCTTGGCCTCCCCGGTCTCCGGACCTCACGCCACTAGATTTCTTCGTGTGGGGATACGTGAAAGAAAATGTCTACCGAGAGGCCGTCCGCACAAGGGATGACCTCATCGAGCGCATCAGAATGGTTTGCAACCAGCTCACCGCAGAACAATGTTTAGATGCAGTGCGATCTGTGAGTTCGCGATGTGATGCGTGTATTGCAGCGAGAGGCCAGCACTTCGAACAACATTTACGTTGACGCTTTAGAAATTAACGATGTAATTTTAGAGAAGGTAAAACCTTCAAAATTTTCAGGGTTTTTTTTCTCACTAAGGTAGACCCATATAAAAACTGAAACATTTATGTTTTCCAAGTAAGAATATTTAATTATTTTGTTAATTTTCTAAATTTTTAATCTTTTTTTATGTTTTAATCTTCAGTTATTGTTCATAATGTTATCTACTTTAAATAGGTAATTTTTTTTATACTATGAATATTTGAATAAAAAAGTATTTATTATTTTTTCTTAATAAAAAATAATTTTTTTTTCAATTACCTTTCTGTTAGTATAAGATTAGAATACAATAATTGTATTGGAACAACATTTATTGCTAAAATTCATTCAAGGAATAAAATCCGCTCTTCCATTGGCCTTAACTAGTTTTTGGACAACTATTTTTAGTTTTTTGTGATTTTCTCGAAAACGAAGCGAAAACGAGGCATATGCCAGAGGACTTTTTGTTTTAGTTTTTCGATCCACTATCGATCCCTAAAGTTTGGCCGTTTGGTTTGGGGACACCCTCTATATTTGTTATTGAACTTACTGCTTCTTAACCGCTTAACTCTGATTTTCGTGAGAAAAGTGTTTGAAAATCAAATTCTCTAATGCCATTCAGAGAATAGTATGTCTTAAGGGAACTCATGAAGAGCAATTGTAACCAAAATGGCTTGCCTCATCAGTTTAACAAAATCTCTGGCGGACATATTTATGAAAAAATGTCAAGAAGTTAATTATTGAACGTTAGAATTAGTTTCTGAAAATTGAGGTTTTATTGTAGAAAACTGGTTTTAAAATGATTCATCATGCAATGACTTTAATTTGTTATCTTCGATTTTTTTTGGCTGCCTAGGTCATTCCCTAGTCATCTTATAGGTAGGGTCAGTAGACATTTGAAGACATTTTTTTTCTAATATCGTGTCTTCAGTAAAACCTCCTCAATAGCTGATTTCCTTCAAGAGAAATCTGCTAATATGTTAATTCACTGTTGAAACTAAAGAGTTGTTTCTGTAATTTTTTTTTTTAAGTAGAAGCTGCATGCTTGATTGTTAGACTCGTAATGAGGTCTTTAGATGATTGGCCTGGGAAAGAGAGAAAGTTAAAAGAAAAGAACTGAGGTTATAATTCAATACTATACTTTGTAAAAATAAGAATAATTAAAAAATAATAATGAGTCTGGAATTTAACAATTTAACGTGGAATAATTAAGCCCATCATTTTTTAAAGTAAAAGTTGTAAGGGAGGACTCAAGGGGTTTTTAATATGTGCTTGTATATAAGTCAAAACTTTTAAGACCACAATAAACATCATTTCCTTCAAGGTCTGAGATAGGGGAGGTCTTAGCTTAGATTAAATTAAACAAAGTTAGAGCTCAAAAGGAAAAGAAGCCATCTGTGACATTCATTTTTGCACTTTATTAATATAGTTTTGTTTTTTCTTTGTTCTTCAAATGCTTGTAATGGCTAATTATTTTTTTAAAAAACTTTTATTTAAAAACCAATACTTGAGTGTGGCTGTCTTTCTTTATTTCTAACTAATTAATTATTTAGAACATACATTTATTGCTTTCATTTTGGTACTGTGTTTTTTTAGATTTTAGTAGAACTAAAATCAATTTTGCTTTGTTTTTCATATACTTTATAGTGCTATGTCCAATTGACTACCTACAGGTAGTCTGGCCATTTGCCTTACATATAACCTCGGTAACAGTGTTATTACCTAGGGGAAATTTATTAAAAAGAATGACACCACCTCTCATTATGTCCAATGCCACTAAAATTGTGTGATACTAAGGTTTAATTTTTAATTTTTTTTCAAAGTGATTCATGGATGAAAAATATTTCTCTAATATATTTTAGAGCAAAATATACCATGTATAAATGACGAAGCATGAATATAGAAATTCAAAAATATTTGGTTACTAACTTGATAATGTGATTGTTGTATCTACGAGGTAACTAATGATGTGGTGGTTATCGAACACCATCACTACAGTTATCCTGGAAAATAACAGGGAGAAAATTATCCAAATATATACAAGTGACCCTTATGATAATAAGGTGTTGTGTATCTCAAAGATTGGTCTCAACCTACACATATTATCAAATCCCTTAATCTTCAGGAAAGAGAAAAAAGTAATTTATTTTTAGACTCAATCTAAGAGGTGAACAATGTTTGCTACTTTAGTCATGGTGCATAACTCTTTTATTAGCCATGTCATTGGTCTTTAAATTAGATTTGTTTCTAAAAATACTTATTTTGAGGTGAACCAGAAACAATAATTTCTGTAAGAGTTTTGGCAATTTTGGAGTATTTCTTAATTAATTAAATAATCTAAGAATGTTTAAATGAAGGATCAAGAAATCAATTTCGAGTGGTCATAGTTGGCGCAGGTCCAGAACACCACGTGGATCAAGGTCACCAGTGAGCCACCCGAAGTCTCCCACTCTTCGGAGGTCTGCCACAAAAAAGCATGAAAGCAGATCACGTTCCAAGTCTCCTGCTACACTTCGGCGAGTGAGGGAGTTCTCTGCAAAAGCGAAAATGAGTGAGACGTCCCTTTTTGCTGAGCTTGTGAAGGACAGGAATATGAGAGAGTTGGCAATGAAGCGACTTGCTGAGCTCTCCGAAAAGAAAGAGGATGATGACCTTCCACCTATGCCTCCTGAGCCTGTCCCAATGCCCGACTGTGCACCTCCTTTCGATCCACTCCCAGAGCAAGTTCCTCCCTTAGGCCCTGAAACAGCACCTCCTCATTTCCTTCACAATTCTGATGACCTCCCCCCTCTTCCTCCTGAAGAGGAAATACCTTCTGATGACATAAAAGAGGTAGTCATGGAGATTGATGAACCTTCTGAGACTCAAACTCCACCTCCTTTTGTTCCTCCACTCCCTTCGACTGAGCATGTGTTACAGACTGATGAATTTGATTTATCGACAGTCCCACCTCCTCCTATTCCCCCTGATTTACTTCCAGTTGAAGCCCCAAAACCTAAGCTTTCAAAGCTTCCACTTCCTCCAGGCATTGATCAAAATGACCTTGAAAGCATTGACTCCCCTCCAAGTCGCTCTCCTAGTCCTATAAAACCTCAGCCTGAGCCACACCCACCCCCTAAACCACAGCCTCCATTGAAGAAAGGAATTAAAGATCTTCCTTTACCACCAGGTATGTTATGGATGGATTATCTATTTGTTCTTTTTTAAAATGCTGACTCTAATATTTATTCTTTTAATTCACAATATTGCAGTATTGTATGGACATTTTATGATTTAAAGATTGTTATTTGAAAATGGCTAAAAGGTCACTAGTCACATTGAGAAACATTGCACACTGCCTGCCATTGGCTTTTATTGTAGCTTCACCAATAATTTTATTATTTGAATATAGGATTTCAGGAGAAAGCTAATCAATAGAAATAAGGGTTGTCTTTGATTTCATTGCATATTGTACTTTTTTTTTTTTTGGAAAATCATTTTATTTTTACTACTATTAAGTTCACTTTTGTTTATGAATGAAGGTCAAATAGTCTACACAATATATGTTTAAATTTATGTATTTTATCGTATTTACTAAAGATATTTGAACATATATTGCTTTTCAACATGTGACCTTCAGCCGTAAAGATATAAGAAATTATTTGGGAAATAGAGAATTTATTTTTAAAATATCAATGCATGTTCTATTTTGTAACTTGATTCAGTTCTAGTGTGTAATGAAATCAGTTGTCAAATTGTGTTACCAGATTACACTTTTCTATTATGAGAGCTTTATTGGTTTTGTGAATTAATAAGTTTAATTTGTTTCTTTCATTCTATTATGAAAGTAAAAACATCGGTCAAGCAGGGTCTGCATAAGCTAAGCATATTTCCCAAATGCTGGCATGACACTCCAGTCATCTCGTCACCATATATTCCATATTTCTCTCGTATTAAGAAGCCTAAATAAACAGAATTTGAAAAGTACTCAGATAATTATAGTAAAAATCAGATGATTATAAGTGGGGGTTTACTGTGACTGAAAACAAAAATACTTATAACTCGCTTAATATTCAAGCTTTTTTTTTACAATTGTAGAAAGTCAAAATTCCAACAAACATTGGTTGTACATAGTACTCATAGTAACTGAGATATTTTGAATTATTCCCGCCTTTAAATCCCCCCCCCCCATCTCCAAGACCGATTTCAACTATTACGTAATATGATTCAACTAAAGTGTTGAATGAAAATGTTAAACATTGAGTATGGTATAGTTCAAATAAACATGTTTGAGTCAAGAAAATAAAATTTTTAATTGTAATTAATTTAATTAATTCTATTTCCTATAAGTATGTAAATCCACACCTCCTTCCAATAAGCGAATAGTGTTAATGTTCTTACCTGAGTCTTTCAGTGTTTAACTGTTGTTACAAGGATAACATTAGTGACTGGTGGTTTAATATACTTTCCAATAAAATGTTTGTACAATTTGAGTTATTTCTGTCAATTTGTTAATTTATATTTCTTTATGTCTTTCTTTATTTATGTATAGGTTAGAACCAATAGTCATAATTATAAAACAGGCAAAAAAAAATTAATACTGTTTTTGAAAGTCTTCTATATTACAATATTTATAGAAATATAACTAACCTTCTAGCAATGATATTTGCTTTGCTAGCTATTAGAAAACAAAATTAGAATAAGAAGTAAAATTTGTGTTTATTATAGGTCTGTTAGTGAGGGGCTGTATAAACTGAATATATTTCTCATAACCTAGAATGCCTCTGCAGTTAATTTTATTTTCATTCGAGAAGAATCCCTTGTGATTTTGTTTATTTAATAATAATATTGAACATATAATTTTATTCTTTAAAGTTAACTTACAGAAGGGGAGGGGAATAGTCCAAATTTTATTGCAGTTATAGCCATGGTTTAGTAATTAGATTCATATGTAACTTTCAATTTTGTTGTTGTATTCTTCACTCAATAGTATATGAAAAATAAATAAATAAAAGTGAATCCATAATTGAAAAAACAAGTGAATCTATAATTTTAGTAGTGAAAATTATCAGTCAATGTCATCCGGAAATGTGTATTCCATTAAAAAATATGTCTATATAATGAGGAAACCTTGTGACCAATAGAGGTTTATGAAAAGGTTAAACTTTTCATTTTCCAGGAGTATCTGTTGCTGAAGAACTTAGTGCAGAAGATGAAGTAAGTAGTACTCCTCCTCAGGGTCTTGGTGGCAAGAGACATTTATCTATTCCAGCAAATGCTCATATGGCATTGGGTCAGCAAACATCAAAGGTAAGAACATTTTTAATTTTAGTCTTTTATATTATATTTGTGTATGTGTGTCCGCACATGTACACACATACATTCACAAGAAAGTTTATTTTTAAATATTTAAGGAATGCTGTGTTCTGAGGTGGAGGAAATCCTCCCTCCTAATCCTTTTTTGTAGTTCACTATTTCCCAACAGTTAAGAAAACCTTCTTCCTTCTTTTGTCCTGAAAGGACAATGCTTGAACCTCATACCAGTGAATCATTCTTTAGTAAGTCAATTTATTTTTTAACCAACCTCTGTGTTTCCTTTAATAACCATGCATATGTATGACAAAGCCAATGATCTAAAATCTCTTAACAACATAAAGTACTGTTGTATCTGATTTAGTAACTATTTGTGGGAGGTCACTATAAGTGTAAATGGAAACTTCTAATACAGCTCCATTTGTTCTATATAAGTTTACATATATGACTATAAATTAAGTTATTTATTAGTATTTGACAGGACAATGAAGTGTTTGTATGTTAAGGTCAAAACCAACAAGGTTATCAATGTCTGCCTGGTTGAAAATATTTTGATTTAAATCAAAAGAATGTGGTATTGTGAAGAAAGAAAAATACAATAACTTCATTTGAATAGTTCACTCACTGCTCCTTTGTAAAATTAGAGATGAAACTATGCCCAAGTTAAATGCTATAACTAGTATATGTATAAGTTAAACATTTATGTCACACTAGCTAAATATTTCATTTTTCATAATTTGTTTTTCTTCTTTTCAGAGTTCTCGTCGAGGAGTGAGTCGATTAGTTAGACCTAGAATACTGCACAAAGGGAAAGTTCGAGCTATGCCACCTGGAAGAACGTGGGGTGAACGTTGTGTTGATATGTTTGAAGTTATTGCACATATTGGGGAGGGTACATATGGGCAAGTTTATAAAGCTAAGGATCGGACATCAGGTAAAATAATAGTATTTTATTTTATTTCAAAGATTTTCCTTTACTTTTAATTGAGGTTGAATGAAAAATTGTAAGTTTCTTTTAAGGAAATGCCTATTTCTTTTAATTTGTTAGTGGAGAAATTTTACTATAGCTGGAGGACTTATTTGGTAGGATGCAACACATCACCAGTGCTTGTTAAATTTTAGCAGATTTTCCTTCATGAAAATCAGCTATGAAGGTCACTTATGACATGATTTTGAGAAAATATCTTCATATGTCTAACAATCCTACAGAAGAGCTGATCAAAATTTGATTTCTAGGTCTTCTAATAGGTGTTATTACTTTTATTTTTATGATTTAGTATTCGTTAATTTGAGTATTTTGTAATTAAAGCCTGATTATATGGTGTCATATCACTCTATATGAGTAATGTTTCTCTAGCATAAATGTCTGTCACATAGGCGTTGCATAAGCTAAACTTTTTTAACATATGCAATTATTCAATTAACATCACTACATTTACGAAGTCAAAATCAAAATGGACTCTGCACTGCAATAGTACAAGTGATGTTATATGGCTATAACTTGTCCCCAGTATGTGGGGAATCTGCTTAGTTTACACAGCCCATGACCCTTGATGAGCTTTTATAAGGCATAGAACACTGCCTATTATTATGTTTAATATTTGTAATATTGGATAAGTATATTAGACTGGGTAGGTATCTGCCCTAGTAACTTGATTGCTATGGGTGCCATATTTGCCGTGTGTCTATCCGAATGATTTTCAAAAATAGTGCTAAATAAAAAACAATTAATTTACAATGTGTAGAAAAGACGATTTGAAATTTAATAACACAAATTTGGAGCAGAGGTAAACAATAAAAAATCCAAAAGCTCTAATCCCTTATGCCAAAAAGTCTTAATAATGGCCATTGTCCCTAAATTTCAAAAATTTCATTTCTTGCATTGTTATGTGAGTTATTAAATTTTGCTTAAATAATACTACTCAATCATTTATTACCATTTCGCCTTTCTTATACTCAATATTTAAATGATAAAATTGTTATTAATATTGTTGTTAGTTATATTTATTCATTCTAGGTTTATACTTTTTCTAGAATATATTTTGCTTGCATTGTTATGTGAGTTCTTAAATTTTGCTTAAATAATACTACTCAAAGTAATCTGCCCATGAAGTACCAGAGCCTGCCAGATGGATGTGTTAGTAGATAGTTCGTTTGGTAATTTATATTCCTATGTTTGAGGCATTCTCAACTGTAGGATCCTACTTCCTCATTTATTTTTGACACTGAATAGGCACTTATAAACTAGAAAAACATCTTTTCCTCAAAGAGATTCGAATACTTTATTTTATCATGTGAATATTTTTCATCTCTCCCTTCAGACATGATTGTGTTTTATTTAGTAGTACATATTTTTGTTTCAATCTTTGTTATTTTATTATTAAATTTATATATTAATTTTTTAGGAGAATTAGTTGCACTGAAAAAAGTAAGGCTTGAAAATGAAAAAGAAGGTTTCCCTATCACTGCAGTCAGAGAAATCAAAATTCTTCGCCAACTGAATCATAAAAACATTGTGAATCTTCGAGAAATTGTGACTGATAAACAAGATGCCCTTGACTTTAGGAAAGTAAGTAAACTACTAAAATCCATATTCTAATTTAGAGTAGTTTAAAATATTTTCAAGAATAGCTTTTAGAGTTAATAAATGTGTTTTAGTTTATTATTATTATTTGAAATAAAAGCTACAATCTCCAAGTTCTTCCCTTGTGTTTATTCAGTGGAAGGATTGATGTATAATTACTTTATTTTAAATAAGCTTGCTTTTTGTCATGCAGCACTCACATGATTCTCAGGTAAGGGATGGCAAACCTTCAAGTTATAGGGAGCATAATGGTTGTATTAAGTGCTTTAATGAGTATAAAATGAAAATTTTGATATTAGTTTCTGGCGTGATAATCCTCTTTTAATTTGTTTTATTTTCTGCAAAGAATATTATCTCATTTCTTTAATGTTTTTGTTAATGTGATCTAAACTGTTTTAAGGAAATCAGAAATTTAGTTTCTAAAAATTGCATGCAAATTATAGCTCTTCGTAATTGAGCCTCATTATTATCACTAACAGATGCACTAAAAGTGATTAAGCATGATTAATTCAAATCATTCATTTTTTAAAATGATTATTTGGATTTAACTTGAATGACTTTAAAAAAAAATCATGAAAATCTATTGTCAAAATAATTGCTAAGTGAATAGGACAGCCTATTATTGCTTCAAATTTATTTCTCACTATTTTAAGTTTGCTTGATTTTTTATTCTCGCTCTCTGGATTTGCTCAACTGACTTAACTGTCAAATTGCTTTGTAATTAATTGTATTTGACTTGTGGTGCTCTAATTATTTTTTCACTGTTGAAGTTTTGATGTCATCCCTTTCCTTGTTGCTTGTTGTTTACACTGCCTCCTAAATGCCATGTTTACAACTATAAGGTTGTATTTGCTTTTCTTCTAAGACATGTTATGTTTATTCTTGCTTATTTACTACTTATTTTATTACAATTGTTTATTTCGAAATGTTAATTTAAATCTCATTAAATATTTCATTAGTGGTTTTTCAATTTGTTGTCAGACTGATACATTGTGAATAGATTGCTACCTTAAGCCATGATCAGATTACTTTACATAGTTCCTATCTCACCTAATTTTTTTCTCAATTATATAATGTTACATGAAATAAACTTGGTCTCTCTCTTTTAATTGATAATAACCTTTAATTTTTTTCACAAAGGGTACTCAATATTAAATACATTAAAAATGCATTGAAACATACATTAATTTATTTATTAACATAATTATAAAGATTTAAACTCCTTTTTATGATTAAACTCTCTAACCAATCAAACTCAAGTATTCCTTAGTTAATTTACTAGTGATTTTCTTTTAAAGAAAAGAACCTAGTGATTTTCTTTTGAAGAAAAGAACCTAGTGATTTTCTTTTGAAGAAAAGAACTATGGGTTAACAAATAATAATAATAATCACATTTTTGGGAGGTGATATTTTTTTATAACACAAGGATGAAGTTAGTTTGGGAATTGGCTAATTGTGAAAGCAGTGATTTTCCTCAGCGTAAAGATTATTAGAGAAAATATGGACATCACATGGTAGTGTCATCAGCCGTAAAAGGAGGAGGCCCTTGTAATACACTTAATTAGGGTTTGTAAAGCATACTGATCAGCAGTGCGTACAGAATATTTAATGCAGAATCTTGACTTTCTACCTTCTCCTTGAACTGATGGGGGCTACCACCAGACATTTTCTGTAATAAACATTATACCAGCAAAATTAAATAATTAACTTGCTTACTATTGCCTGGGCTGGTGGGTGCTGGGAATGGATGACCTCTATATCAGGAGTGAGAAGTAGCTAGTCCTCCAAATCCTTCAATAGTTATTTATTTCACTAAATGTTATGAACAGGTCTTGCTGGCACCTTCAGAGTTTGAACAACACATGGACATAGGAGAGTCATCCACCAACTCTGCCTGCCTTCATGTTTTTCGAGCTCTGAAGTTGGTAGCAAGAGCTTTCAAAAAATGTTGAATGAACTAAGACTTCACTCATGTACTAAGAAGTAACTATTGAAGGATTTAGAATATATATATATATATATATATATATATATATATATATATATATATATATATATATATATATTTTCTCACTTCTGGGGTCAATGTTATTCGATTAATAACTAGCTACATACTTTGCTCTATAAAATTATGCTACTTATCTTTCCACACAACATTCATTTATTTTTTGTTAGCCTATTT
Source organism: Riptortus pedestris (assembly GCA_019009955.1). NCBI lineage: Eukaryota > Metazoa > Arthropoda > Insecta > Hemiptera > Alydidae > Riptortus > Riptortus pedestris. Next base: position 88,136,527 of record CM032230.1, on the reverse strand, counting down.
GGTTGTAATTGCATCCTTATCTTGAATCAAGATAAGGATTGTATATAGTTAATAAACTATTTACAATCTCTTGGTTGTATTAAAGTTATTACAGGATTATTATTTCTGGATTTCTCAATATATTATAATCATTAATCAAAATCTCATGGCTGAAGTACTTTATTATTTCAGTTGTTTATTTGTGCAGGTACTTACTTCATATAAAGGCCCTGAATCTAAGTAGTATTTTTAACTAATTTTTTAATAATATTAGAAATATGATTAATCTCTCTTGCTGGTTTTTTCAGAAGTTTCTCTTTTAAAACTTTTTATAAAATTAATTTTACTGATGACGGTGGTACAATTGAAGCATCATATGATCTAAAGAGCCATTTGAAGCAGGACAGTGTTCCACATAATGTACTACGTTTCTGTTCTTGTAGTGTCTGGTTTAAGAGCAGGGATATTTTTTTTTTTTTTAAGCGAATTTCCCTGAAGGTCATCGTACTCATATTGGCATTTTATTTAAAAATAAATTTGTTTGATTTGGAATGCTTTAGGCATGGAAAACAACATGAATAGACACATAATAAGCCAGACTACACAAAAAAAAAAAAAAAATGAGTTACGTGAAAATCTGTTCCTCCTAGCGGTAAGCTCTCACGCTTAATACATTTTCTAGTTACACGGTATGACCCACCCTGCCTGATTTATGAGTCACATTGTAACAGCTACTCATGTCACGTTTTGCTACTATGGCTAATGCAGACGGGTTATCTACTGGTTATTTATTAATACTTTTATGTTATAATTCTAGAGGTCATAATTTTTGTTTTATTATTACTGAATAAAAAGTTAACAATTTCATTTAAACTAAATATAAGGTTCGGTAACCTTCGAGTGGATCTGGTTTGACAGTTTACTTGAGCGAGCGCAGAGACCTCACAGATATACTGCAGTTTGGGCAAGGATTTCAACGGATTATAAATTGTAGAAACTCATTTTAAGGGTGTTAATGTTTATTTCAACAAGAAAGCAACGTTTATTTATTGTATTTTTTTACAGTAAAGAATTTCGAATATTTTATATAAACATTTGGGAGGAGAGGAGGGGGAGAAACGAAAAAATCCAAAATATCTCCAATCTCTTCTGTTAATTAATTAATTGTCTCAATAAATCTTGTGATGAACTGCTTCTAACTGGTACATACAAATTGCCCGGTGTGGAAGTATTCTCTATAAATTAGTTTAATAAACCACTCTAACAAAATGTATATGCGAATTGCAACTCAATGAACCTCAAATCATTCTTGACTGATGTGTGTCAGTGAAGATGTAGAAAAATGAGTTAACATTAAGAATATATTTAAAAGGATTTAAAAATAAATGAGCTAGTAAGAACCTAGAAGCAGTATTTTATAAACATTAAATGGTTTAAATGTTTACTGAAGTTTGATTTTTAATTTTTTTTTCCAGGTAAGTATGATGCCATTTCAGATGGTTTCACTTAAACCATAGTTTAATAGTTGTTAAAACAAAATTGAGTGGTTAATATGCCTTACAACTTGGTGAAATTAGTCTACAAAGAATTTGAAAGAATGAAGCAATCGGGGGAAAGCATCAAGTATTTTTCTTGGCAACGTTGATTATAGTATATTTTTCCAGAGTAAAATCATGTTCTTTTTCTGCTATAATTTTCTTATATTATTTTCTGAGGTGATTTAGAACAAGTAATTTAAAAGTTAGTAAATTGACTGGTTTTGTATTCATGTAGAATGATGATTTGTTTCTCACCTCCTTTAAAGACTGATCTGTAAAATAAAAGTTAAATTTTGAGTTGTTGCATACCGTCTTATGTGTCAAATAACAATAGCTCTCTTTACAATATAGAGAACCTAGAAAATTAGGGTCAAAATAATTTTCCAAATATAATTGTTACTGACTGAAGGTTATGAATTAAAAATATTAAAAAAAAAAAAAACCAATATGTTGGCTATCTTTTGCCTATTCAGAAGTAAGTGAACTTACAACTAAAACCACATTAAGCAGATCCTCCGATTCTGTGGAGTAGATTTCACTTGATATAATTTTAGTATATTGACTCATGAACCTGAGAGAGTACTGTTTAAGATAGTGAAAAATTTGGAGTTTCATAGTAATGTATGAGATAGTATTACTACTTTATAATATAATAATTGAAAATTTCAAGAGTCAAAGCTCTAGTAATCTCCCAAATCAAGCTCGTTTAATAAAAATAAAATATCAAAAAGATGGAACAAGATTTACCGTTTCCTGAACTGATCCAATTGTGATTTTTAAATGAATGATGAGAAAGAAAATCCGCCATACAGATCCGCCATAAACTAAGCAGATTTATGCAGCCATGTGCTGGTATAAGAAGCTTGTGATCTCATCAGAGCACATCACTTATGCTCTATTTATATGTAAATAACCAATGAGTGAGTAGAAGGGGGGGGTACTGAAGGCAGAATAAAAGAAAGTACGGATAACTCCGTTAATACTTGAGTTATGACAAAATGCTTAGAACAACAATTGTAGAACATCAATAGTTAAACAAGATTCGATCTATAACATTTTACAATCCATAATAACGGAGATATTTGGAATTTTGGAACTCGAACCCTTAAGGGAAATCAGCTATTGAGGTTGTACTCATGGTGGAATTTTCGAAATTTTTCTTCAAATGTCCATCGATCTACCTAGTAGACGTCGAAAATGTGGTCCGTTCAAAACTATATATATATATAATATATATATATATATATATATATTTGTTGTTGTATATATATTTTTGTTTGATCGTTACCAAACTCGATATTTAGTCTTTTTATGTAAAAAGAAAGATCAAGTTCGTTAACGGCTAATATCGGACCAGTGGGAGGGGGGGTTTAGAGGGGAGGATTTTCGAAAATTCGAAATATCTCCGTTACTATACGTCGGGTCGAAAAATCGTATTGAACCAATCATATTGCAAATTAAATTTACTACAAATATTGTTCTATACATTTATTCTCTATCTTGAATATTAACCGAGATATTTGCATTTGTATTCTGTGTGTGATCGTCAGGGGTCGGCTATGTTCGGGAATTTCCGCCGAGAGCTCTGGCGGCCGGTTCCATAACTACTCGTCCCTCTTGAATAGGTTTAGATATACCTTACTACTACAGATGTTATTGAGCAGATTTATCTACTGGAAAACGTCACGTGGGAAATCTGCTTAGTTTACGCAGCCCCTGCGTGACGGGCTTTTGATAGTGTGCTTATCTTAACTTATTCTTCTTTGTAACATTTTTTTGATGATTTGTCCATCTATTGTTTTCTTTGTTTGTTTAAATAAGCTCCTTTAATTGGTTGTCCTAACAATTAATTAACCCCTACTGTTCTTAAGCTGCAATAAAACAATCTTTAAAGAGTGTAAATTTTTGAAAATAGAAAAATAACGAGAGTGTGGAAGTTTTAGGAAAAGGTTTAGATGTATCAAATACATGAAGTATTCTTTTGTTTTACACAGGAGCTCTAAAAGAAATTTTATTCAACATAAAATGTTTGGCACAGCCTATTGTTTCGTAAGAAAGCATGATACGCCCCAACAAAATGAATATGTAAATGATTTACTGAAATTGACTTTGCTATTTATTGTTATTAATTTTCTGAAAACTATTTACAGACTGATAATTTAAAATGAAAGTAATTGAGGTAATTATTAAGAATTTCAAATTTAAAAGAAGATAAATCTTGAAAATGAGACCTGGTAGTAGTTTTTTTTTTTCCCCTTCTCGCTGCAGTATGGTTCTAAATTTTGATGTCACTTAAATTTTATTATATACTTAGTTTAGATATATCTCAATGATGATAACCATCTTCCCCATGATGAACAAAAGTTCTCTCCTGGCATTTAACACTCTCTGATCTTTTTCAAGAGATTTAGGTATCTTAGTTAATGACTAGAGGAAGTTCATTGTCATATCTTTCTCAGACATGGTGCAGTAAAAACTGGTGTTTCACATTTAAACAAATTTGCTTTTAGGAAGGCGTATGAAAGGTTGTCAGAATTCATCATTTACATTGCTGTATATATTTCTGAGCTTCAGTGCATGTGTGTGTTTATAAAAGCATGGGAATGTTTCTGTATTGTAAAATGAAATAATTAACATTAGTGAATTCAATATTGAACTTTTAAGGCATGTTGCTCTTATTTGTATTGGGTTATAGAATAATAATAGTAATAATACAATTATTATAATTAGCCTTATTTGACTTGAAGAATTAGTTTAAACTTCCAATATATATTTTGGAAATATTGCAATTGATGTCTTCTGGTATTGACTGTGACTTCATATTTTTACTGATGTTTTTCTTGACGAGAGTTCCTATTCAGTTGTATATAATTGTCTTGTCCAGTGCTTTAGGCGGAGCCTCCCCTTCAGGTACTATCTCCAGCACCAGTACGTTTCTTATTATGTCTTCTTTGTTTATGTGCTTCTTTCTAGGTGGATAAACAATGTCATATAAACAAAGGAGACATAATAACAAGGAAAGATAAAAGTACCCAAAGGTAACTGGAAAGTGAGGCTCTGCCCACTGCGCCAGACAGGACAGTTACATATACCTGAATAGGAACACTTCAGTGTCAGAAACAGACCTGTGGAAGCTAGAAGAATGTCTATCAAAACATCGCCCAGAAACATGAAACTGGGAATACCCGAAGACCTCGATTGTAATATTGAGAAGGTCTGTAGAGGTATATATATATATATATATATATATATATATATATATATATATTGGAACGTTAACACTGGTTAGAAGAAAAGTACAAGCTGAGAAAGTAATTGAGATTGAATGCATACAAATCATCAACATTGCGCAATGGTAGACTATGATTATGACTTCAGATAACATAATAGGAAATGTTCAAAACATACATAGGATTTAACCAGGCTATATAGACATGTTTCTGCTCATTTTATATGCTGTGGTAAGGTAAAATAGTTGTATTAAAAGGCAGTAAATCAAAGACTCAAGTAATTAAAATATTTGCTAAAACATCGCTTCATAATTACCCCTGTGGATGGTTCTTCTATGAATGGACAACCAGTAGTGAAAATGATTAAATTGTAGTGATAATGCAAAATGCACAATTAAAGAATTGATTTTGATATTTTAAAATTGTAAATGTTTCTTGATTATTCTGACAACTAAATAATTTGATTATTAATGGATTTATTTGGATTTTATGAGGGTTTAAGTACAACCATTTCCTAAATACAAAACTTTGATTTCTAAAATTCATTAGGCTCTTAAGTATCTCTCAAGCCTTGACTTTTAGTTATATCAAACTAAGATATCACTCTAGTTTAGTTTTATGTTGTCTCCATTATAAGAGTTTACAGATACCTCTGGGTGGCCTTAAACTCCTTTTACTTCCTGTAATGTATTATGTATATGAATCCAAATTTCATACAGATAATTAAATTAAATATTCTGAGTTGGTATTCTGGCAGGTGGAAGTGACTTCTAATGTGTGTAGGATGAAAAAATTGTTGGCTACGCTTCCACTGTGATAATTTATTAAAACGGCAGAGCGCTTTTGATGCTGTGCATCATCGTCAGTGCCCGAAGGTTTTTGATGTTGACCTGACGGCTCTCGGACCTGGACTGGCCTCTGCTCTGCCGTTTTAATAAATTATTACAGTTGAAGCGTAGCCAACAATTTTTTCATCCTACATAAATTAAATATATATGTGGGCATTTTTTAATAACTTTTCATTGATTTTTTTGTTTGTTTCCTTCTTGTTAGATTTACTTCTCCATTTTTTGTTTACATTTTAATTTGCAAGACTCACCATTTTTTTCCCCTAAACTAGCGTTTATTTATCTTGATTTCTACAATCTACTACAGACAAAGAATTAAATCTCTTAATTTTTTCATTAACTTAACTTTTTTTTTTACAGGATAAAGGCTCATTTTATTTGGTCTTTGAGTATCTGGACCATGATCTAATGGGGCTTTTGGAGTCTGGCTTGGTTGAATTTGATGAATTTCATAATGCAAGCATTATGAGGCAACTTCTTGAAGGACTAAATTATTGCCATAAAAAGAATTTTTTACATAGAGATATAAAATGTTCAAATATTCTTATGAACAATAGGTAAGAAAACTGAAATATAGAGTTAGATAATCATAGAGACAACAATATTAATAAAAATGTAAATTTCTGAAACAAAAAATTAAACAACAATAAAGCCTAATAATGAACTATAATAACTCTGACAAAAAAAAAAAAAATAAATATTAAAAGCAATAAGATATGTTTTAGTTGAAAATTCATAAATAGTGTCATTCATTAAATAAAATAAGAATCTGAGCTCTTTCCAAGCAACTGATTTTGTTTTTGGCCTTGTTTATTGTGTACAATTAAAAGGGATTTTTGTGTAATTTTTTATGTGATCTACCTCAATAGCTACATTTTTGAAAGACAAACCTCTGTAAACCCTGTTAAAAGATTTGAAACCCAAATGATCATTCATCAACAAACTTGAGAGTACTGATAATTTCTTAACACAAGCATCCATTGCATTACTAATTTTAGTAGATTTTGGCCTGTACTTTTCATTTGGTTACAATTTAATAACAATATTTTTTGTAGCTCATGAAAAAGGAGATATTATTTCTAATTTAATAGTCATATTGGAAACTTGTTACATATATTTGCATTTAGTTTTTGTTTGGTATTTTTGGGAAGCATTATATTTTGATTTTTTACTTAAGAAAGTATCTCCTACAACTATTCAATTGCAGAGATCAAAAAATTAAATTAATTTTTGTTTATTATTATTTATCGGGATGGGTTATCTACAGGTTACCACCCTTTTCTTGCCAGGGTGGGTCTAAGGAATTTATTTAATGAGTCTGTCACTAAATAAATTTCTACTGCCCAGATGGGAATCGAACTCGCCACTCTAGATTTACCATTTCAGATTAAGACCAAAGCCTTAACTCACATGTCGAACCTGAGCCCCCTCTTCCTTTTGTGAAAATAGAACAATGGCAAGAATGTATTTTTTGGCTTTGTGGTTTATTTCTCAAATAATTTCTAGCAACACTCTTATTTTAAAATAAAGTTTCAGTGATTACCTATTAAATTGCCTGGTGTTCTAATGATGGAGTGCTTACACAGGCAAAGCGTCTTTATCTATTAGGTCAATGCGTCATGACTTTCCCAATCTGTCATTATACTTTGAAAAGTTCTTGTACTAAAAATAACTAATAGTAAACATATATTTAAATAACTATAGTTTAATAATAATTACATCTAAAATGTTATTGCTATGAATTATTTTAAATGAAAATATATTTCTGTTGACAACCTCTGATGATATTAGCAGGAATTAACTATGATTTTATATTTCTGTAATAAGTTTGAAAATTTATAAGAACACTTACAGCTTATGTGTAGTACATATAATACGTGTTTTAGAGGTGAGGTCAAACTTGCTGATTTTGGTCTTGCACGATTATATAATGCCGAAGACCGACAACGCCCTTATACGAACAAAGTAATAACCTTATGGTACAGACCACCTGAACTTTTACTTGGTGAAGAACGGTATGGGCCAGCTATTGATGTGTGGTCATGTGGATGCATTCTTGGTGAGCTTTTCCTGAAGAAACCTCTTTTCCAGGTATTAAACCAATTTTCTTATTTTATGGCATATTAAATTAAATGAACATTTTTCCTGGTCCTTAATACTTCTAAATAAATTAGTAAAATATTATTAAGAAAAAAGGCCTACAGCCCTATTTAGGTAGCAAAGTCTTTTAGGAAATGCAACACATTTTTATTTTATCACTATAATAATCTCTGTAACTGTTCCTCATTTTTCAAGACCTTAAGTGAAATATGATATACAAGAATATTATGGTACTTGAAAAAAATAAATACTTAATTACATTGAACATTAATTTGTTTTCAGGTTTTGAAATTTGATTGTCTAGTTGCGTATATTTTAATTTAAAAAGAAAATGAAAAAGGCTAACTGGAACACCCTTTGAGATATCTTGAATATATTTTTATAGTTTCATATTAATCCTTCCTATAGGCCACTAATTTTCCATTAGTTGATAAGCTCATATCTTTCAAAGAGGAAAACTATAAAGTTGTATCTTAAAAATACAGTTATCTTATTAAGATATGCCCAATACCTCCCTTTTGAACACAAACGTTTTGTAACACTAACAATAAAGAACCTTCATGCATCATTACTTAGTTTTAGCAGATTTCCCTTAATGGGAATCAGCTATTGATATAATCTTTCCCAAATGTCCATCGATCCTGTCAATTATTAGAAGTTTATAAAACCAACATTTTTTATTTATGAGTTAGTTTTTTGTCAAATTTCACTTATAATCTAAAAGATTATATTAATTACAGAAATAATGACAACAAATGATGAAAATACAAATTAAGGTAAAAAGTTCATGTGACATAACTACAGATTCTTGAGACATCACATTTCACGACAGCACTTAGGAAAATTTCCCCTTAACTGCTTAGAGAAAAAAAGAGAAGGGAGGGGAGGGGGGAGTCCGAGAGAGAGAAGGTGGTAGAGATAGAGATTGTGATGGAAATATGGAGATTGAATTGACCTGTGTACAAGCTCACCCTATCACATAACATACATGTCCTGCAACACATACTGTAACTGTTCAGTCATTCATTGTTACCAGTGAAGTTAAAATATAAGTAAAATTAATATTATCAAAGATATTGATGAATGTACTCCTTCTGTGGGTGATAGATAGCACATAGGTATAAAATAGCACATGTTTAAACATTCAATACCTTAATACATAAACAGAACATTTCTGAATTCTATTAAGGCATCTTATTGAGCACCAATAGTCTATTTGATACCCAAAAGTCAAAACTTTCAAATTCATAAATGAAAACTTTTTAGGACTAATCTTATTTTAAACACAAATTGTTCTTTAAATTTTCTTGATAACCAATAGTACTAAAGATATTAACTAATGTGTGTGTGTTGACATAGAAATAACCTCCCCCTGCCTAATAATCTATAAATGTAGCTTTCATTTAGCCTATGTTGTACTTGAGGTACTTGACTATAATATCATTTGAAATGTACATTTTAGCAGATTTCCCTTAGGGGAAATCGACTATTGAGGTTGTACTCAAGACACGATTTTTGACATTTTCTTCAAATGTCCATCGATCCTACCTAGAGATGATGAAAATGTGGTCCGTTCAAAATTGTATACACATATATATATATATATATATATATATATATATATATATATATCTGTCTATATATTTGTCTGTTACCACTCTAGAGGTCATTGTTTGATCGTTACCCAACTGGACATTTAGTTGTTTTATGTAAAAAGAAAGATCAAGTTCGTTAACAGTTGAAATTGGATCAGGAGGAGGTGGGTTTAGAGGGGGAGAATTTTGAAAATTTGAAATATCTCCGTTACTATAAGTCTGATCGAAAAAGTGCATAGAACCAATTTAATTGCAAATTAAATGTACTATAAATACTGTTATATACATTTATTCTTTATCTTGAATATTAACCGAGATTTTTTCAGTTTTCCACCTTCAGCAAACCCCCACTTCTACTCATGATACATAAACAATAGTCTTGTATATAATTAAACACTTTATTTGAGACTTGTTTTCAAAAGACTTTTATTATACGGGATACAAGGAGTTATGTTCTGGTGACAACCCACTGTCTTAAGTTCTTGGACTACTAAAATTTGATTGATTGAGATAAAAATTATTCTGATTCATTATAAATTACAGTACTAGATATAGTAACTAGTTTTAAATAAAATTAATATGTTATATTTTGATGTATTTCAGTAATTGTTTTTCTTTCCTGTGAGAGGTTAACATATCTGTTTGCTTACATATTTAAGATGCTTCCCATTCAAAAATTATTAAAGTTTACCGAATGATTTCTTATTACTGTTTGTATTTATTCACGGTGATGTGGTACCAGTATGTAGATTTATCTATTGTTAACTTCTGGAGGGAAATCTGCTTAGTTTAAACAGCTCATGGTTTTTATTTTGGGCCATCTCGCAACTTTCGCCGTTCCAGGTCCGATTCCCCTATTAACCCATTAGTGCCCAATCGATAGATTTTATTTTTTTTTTATTTTTTACTATTGTTTTACTTTATAGACAATGGGAAAAATAATTAAAAAAATGTATGGTAAGGGAAGTGCTGAATATCCGGCTGCAGCTAAAGATGCTCGTGGGCACTTGGTGCACTCAATTGGAACTACCTGCATTTATTGCCTCATTAAAAAGCATTTTAGGATTTTCATTAAAACAATATAATTTTTAAAACACTTTTATTGTATAAGAAACTCAAATAATACAATGTAATAATTTTCAGATGTTTTTGGAACAAAACTAAGGTGAAACAAATAATCTATCTAATAATAAAACAATACTTTATCTAATAATAAAACAATCAAATATGTATAAGTAAATAATATATATTCTGTCTAATAGTAAATCAATGAAATATCTATAAAAAAATAATAAATCACATAAAAAAAATATATAAATAAATAAACTGAAACAAATACTCTATCTAATAATATAAATAAATACTCTATCTTATAATAACAACAAATACTCTATCTAATAATAAAACAATCAAATATGGATAAATAAATTATAAATCACATAAAAAATATATATAAACAAATAACCGAAGGAGGTAAAATAAAACAAATTGCATATATAAATTTTTTGCCCATTCTTCTACTCATGATAAGGGGCAAAACACTCAGGGTGAAGCGAAACGCTGCATTTTCTGTAGAGGTATATGGTTCTTCTCTTGCATTGGACACATAGTTTATTTTTGGAAATACCTTTTATAATCAAATGATCTGTCCTATCTTTTCGAATACTGTCAAGAGCTGTATACGATTTTTTAAAACCTCGCCCAGTTCTCGGTGTCCCAAAATGTTTCAACAAATATATTACGACCTCTCGTCGAAAATCTAAGTACGGAATATTGCGACCTAGCCTTCGCTGCAATAGCCAGCCTTGCACACAGCTTACATCAACTGCCCAGCCAAAAAACGGCCACCACCATTTCTTAGTTCTTATTGTAGTCCGATACGTTGATACAAACTGATCATTTAGATCAACTCCCCCCATATGCTGGTTGTATTCATATAATGCGAAACCCTTCTCCACGAAGTACTCGTGCCGGGAGATGAACAGGATCCCCAGCAGCTTCCCCGTCAGACAAATCTGAATCCTCATCAGATATTACATCTCCGGATTCATCGGGCCCAGTTATGATTATTGTTTCCACACCTCGTTCAACTGCCCTTTCCTCCAACATACTAATGATGTCATTGACTGACATTATATTCTTTGAATGACTCCTAAAAAAACAAAATATACAATATCACTAAGGTATATCATAAGGATAATATAGAATAAATGCTTCAAAAAATGTTGGTTAGTTATATTATAAATGATAATATAAAATATATATATATAGAAAAATAAAATAAAATATCTATAGAATAGTTGCATAATGAAAAATACTTACATTTTATTTGTAGATGTGTTAAATATCCTCTTGACTATTAAATATTATTGAGGAGCAATTGCTAAACAATTTTCTAGTCTGAAAAAGAAATATGAAAATAATTAGTACACTATGTGCCCACGAGCAGCTTTAGACGCATGCAAAATTCAACATCAAATTTGGGCTAGTTTTTTTTTTTTTTTCTTCTTCATATTTTACACATATTAACTATCAATATTATAGACAAAATATATATAATCCAAATTTCAAAATAATAATGATTACAAGTACAACTTACCTCTTTCCAGCAGGAGGATTGAGTGAGGACTGACCTAAGATGGGAAAAGGGTGAAACAGGTAGTCACAGCTCCTTTTCTTTGTTACAGGTACCCCACCTCTCACCCCTATTGTCTCAAGGAATGTTCCCCCTTCACTTTAAGCCAAATTACTTAGAAAAATAACAACGTCAACACTACTGGTGGATTTTCAAAAACTGATGCAGCTAAAGCTGCTCGTGGGCACTAATGGGTTAATGAACTTAATCTTTATTTTAACATGAATTGCTTAAATAATAAAATGAAGCAAAAAGTGCTACTCCTAGAGTGGCAACAGACAAATTTAATTATATATATATGTATGTATGTATATATATATTCTTCAGAAATCACTTCATGATTACAACCTTAGCTGATTTCTCTTGAGCTTATTGTCTTCTTGTTTATTTAATTAATAAAGCAATACACACACATTTCACGAATGGATACTTATAAACTCCTCATTGAAAACAGGAAAAACTGTTAGGATAATAGGCTGTAGTTAGAGCCACTACATTACAATTTTGAATATTTTAACATTAAAAGGAAAAAAATGATTACTCATATTGTATCCTTCAAATGATAAAATTTAAGTTATAACAGTTTACATGGGTTTCTGGGCCACTGGTTAAGCCAAGGTAGATGCTAATTTCTTGTCTCCCAATAATTTCAGGCACAAAGAGGAAACAATTAATGAAACCATCTATGGAAATTTTATTTAAAATAAAAGTCTTTTTAATCCTTAAATGATTAATGTGGTATCTATTTAAGTTGTTAAATTATATTTCCAGCAAGCAAATGAGATGATGCAGCTTGAAATAATATCAAGGCTTTGTGGTACTCCAACCCCGGCTGTTTGGCCATCTGTTACTGAGCTTCCTCTTTGGCATCTATTAAAAGCTAAAAAAGTGCATCGGCGGAGACTGAGGGAAGAGTTCATCTTCATGCCCACATCAGCTCTTGACCTCCTAGATAAAATGTTAGAACTTGATCCAAATAAAAGGATCACTGCTGAAGCAGCGCTTAAATCTGCATGGCTTAAAAACATTGTCCCTGAGAAGTATGTTTTTTATATTCTTTAAATTGATTTAAATGAAGTGTAATATATACGACATATATAAATTATAATTTCATAGACCCTTAAAATTGATTATCCAGAGTTACTGAAGAAGGCTACCCTTGTTTGTTCATAGTAATAGGTATTTAAATAATTACATATAATGTGGATTTAATACTTTATTGAGAGCTGAGTTACAAATCAGTTGCATATGTGACTAACTACCATGGTTGCACTTCTCAGCCTGGTTAATTTTTTTACTCTATTTCAATTTTTAATCCTTTAAATTACTAAATCAAACCAATCCATTTCCTATGCTCTAATCAATATTTTCTATGATGACTTAGGTAGTTCTTTTCTTTTAAGCGATTATATGTATAAACACACACACACACACACACACACACACACACACACACACACACACACACATATATATAAAACTATTTTTATAATAATAGACCTAGAAAGTTGTTTAACTGTTAGATTTGCTGCGTGCAACCCAAACTTGAAAAGTTAAAAGGTGTTGTTCATGACTTGTTTCTCTGAGTGTCCTTTGTTATTTTATAAAGATAATATTATTTATGTTTATTTACCTCAATTATAATAACATATATATATATATCTGAAAGGGGATTCCAGTTGGTCTTCAGTCTAAAACCTTCTTGGGAGCATATGCAGTTTTCCTATTTCCTCTTCTCTGACGTTTGAATATAGGGTTCTAGGTTAGAATTCACTTCTTTATTCATGTAGCTCCTCAATCGTTTGGTAGAAAACATTAATAAAGCCTCACTATTTACAGTTTTTTTTATTAATATTTTTATCAGTTTGAGTCATTATTTACTTAAATCCATTTAATACATTTTTGGATATGGAGATAGTTAAATACTTACTCATATTTTTAGTTATTGGAAAAATAAGAGTTTTTAATTGGAATTTATTACTCCAGAATTCTAATTGAAATTTAAAACTTTCAAAACATTAACATCTTGTGTCTTGTATATCATCATTTCAGATTTGGATTGTTTATTAATAAATTAACAAAATATTGGAACATAGTTCAATATTTTGTTATGATGTCCACTAAAATTAAACATAATCCTGAAAATGAAGATAAACTTTGGACTGTAGGAAAGTGAATCTTAAGGATTTCCACTTTTTGCTACTATGCCTAATTGGGACATGTTATCTACAGGTCCCCCCCTGGGGTTTCTAGCCAGGGTGAGACTTAGGATTTTATTTAATGTCCATCACTAAATAAATTCCTATTACCCACGCATGAATTGAACTCGCCATCTTTTGGTTTACCATGTGAGGTTAAGTCCAATGCTTTGATACGCATGGCTAACCTGAGCCTCTAAAATTAATTAATTAAATAGCCCTGTAGCTGTACTTAACAAATAGTGACTTTTACCTTTCTTTGTTAGTATTTTTGTTATATTTAATACTCGAGGAACTATTATTTCTAATTAGTTTTTCCTAAATTATTCTATAGTAATATATTTCCCTTAAGGAAAATCAGCTAAAAGCATGAATTGTGTTCTAACATGTAATGTATCAGAAATTGTTAATTTGAAGCTGTCTTTGGTCATTCAGAAGAGGCCCATTCTATTGCATGCCATTTGTCTCACGCTTGACATTAAGATTAAGAGTTGTTGGAGCTTGACTATGAACTCTGCCACGCCCACGTCACTCTTCCGACCTCTTTTCAACTGATTATTTTTTCCTAGGCATGTAGACCACTTTTTACAAAATGAAAAATTGACTGATCTAAGATCATTAAAAAGTGGGTTTTTTCAATTTATAAATTCTAAGGATTCCAAATTCTATTGAGAGGATATGGAAAAGCTGCCAACACGTTGGCAGAAATGTATTGAAAGTAATAGAGACTACTGTGATGAATAGAAAGAGTATAATTATTTTTTTTTTTAAAACCATAATCCTGTATTATTTTCCGGACAACCCAATATATATATATATATATACATTTATCTAATTTGCATAATGTGTATTTAATTTTGTAATCGTTCTACCTGTATACTGCAGGGATGCCTATTTATTTAAATAAATAAACAATAAGCCCTTTTATACAAGGATGTTTCAACCTGTATGCCTCCTCTACACGTGGAGATTTATGATCTAACTTCCTACGGGAACCAGCCGTACTAGGAAGTGCAGCCTTTGTTTTAACAGTCCAGTGCTCTAACAACTCAGCCGTGCTGGCCTCTTCTTATTTATATAATACTATCTAATATGCATTATTCCATCTTATTATATGCATTATATTCCATCTTATTATATGCATTATATTCCATCTTAAAAATATATCTTTAATAACATATTCTTTGAAAAATTAATTTTTTACTTATTTATTTTTTTTCAGAATGATGCCGCCTCAATTACCAACATGGCAAGATTGCCATGAGCTTTGGAGCAAAAAACAGAGAAAACAACTTAAGGAGCAAGCTGAATTGCAACAGGCTGCCATGTCAAGATCACATAGAGATGATATCATTGAAAATGCAGGAGGGTTAGTTTCATTTTTAATTTTAATTCTATTTAACTTTTAAAATCCAATCGTTCTTTTGATGCTGTGCTATTCAATATCAATCTTCCAAGGTGTTTTTTCTTTTGACAATGGGGCTTTATTTTGCTTTCTATTTTTTTTTTACTTTTATTTTTTTAATTTTTGGTTTATTAGTTTTAATGTTATAATCTTCATAAGGAAGTTCTTTATTTTATTGAGTATATTTCTTCCAGATCACCTAACAAGTCGAGAATTGATCGCCAATTTAATGACCTCAGGTATTATTTTCCTTCATTTTTAGTTTTATTTGCTTTATTATTTTATTATTTACCCCAATTAATTTTAGCCCACACAGCAGTTGGATGAATTTTGAATTTGAATTAAGTGAAAAACTGTTCAGTTCTCTCATTAAAGCAGATATAGCTTAATCCATGTTGTAGCTAATATTTTACTAATCATTTTTTATTGTTCTATCTGTCTTAAATTTTAACATACATTTATTTAACTAATTTTTCCAACCCTCATAAAAATTAAATTTTTGGCTGGATCTTATTATTTATTTATATTTATTTTTTTGATTTGCTACTAGTAGTTACTGCCTCTCTTCTTTGGCAATAGGCAGTTTATGTCAGAGCATGTAGATGGCTCTCATTAAAAATACATCTCATCAATTTTTTTAAAATACTCTTTAATGGTATCCCTAAATTAAAAAAATATATTTTTTTTTGCACTTTGGCTTTAAGTTGATTGTATTAATTAATATTATTAATAAACAGTGAAAATAATTAATAACGTATGTCAGAATTAGGGATTAAGGAAAACTATTTCATTTAATGAGTAAAATCATTTGTCTTTGAGGGTCATTTTTCTTTTTATTTCTTTTTTTTATAAATAAGTATGGACGAAGAAACACAATCACTCAAGCATACTCAATATTGGGATGGAATCAAGAAGTTTTAACTGAGGAGAAGAATACACTTGAAACTCTGTTTCAAGCTACGATTGTAGCTCCTTTTTGAGCTATCGAATAAACCTTGCAGGTTATCCCAAAATGCCGATCATGGTGTTAGAGCAGGGAGAAAGGTGGAGTTTCAGAAGAATCAAATCACTGACATCAATGATTTGCACAAGCTCTTTCTTTGGTTGGAATATCCTTCTTTAAGTACTGTTACAGACGTTTTTCATTTATTTAGGACTATCCAACGTATTATTTATTGTATTAAGGCCAAGTGTGATAAAAGTTTGGTCCCGAAACTTTATGAGCTTCTGTGCATTGATTTTTAATTGAGCGTTTCATTCTATTTTGCTATTTTCTATAATAAAAAAAATGATCATTAATATTATCTACTGAAAAAAATCATTTAGATGTTACATCCTAGACAAATACCTTAAGATTCTAATTAGCGTTCTAAGTAATTAATTTTGTTGTCTATTTTATTAACATTAATATATTATTTAATGTAATGAGCATATAGTTTTTATACTTCGTAGGAAGAAGAAATCTGTACTTCAAGTAATGATTTATGAAAATAAATTTGAAATTCAGATGACAGCTTTACTACTATTCTATTAAATATTTACACAAAATTATTTTTTTTGTATTGCAGCTCGTCTAAAGCTTTAAAAATTGAGGCTGCTGGTTTAAATCAACGCCGAGGGTATAGAGTTCCTGTTCCTGCTGACTCACCTGCCACACCTCCTCCCAAAACTAATAGTAATACATCTTTAAAAGCGACAACCCCTCCAGAAGATCACGCATCCAGGCAGCTTGGTCCTATAGCGCACGCTATTGTTTCAGGCCAACCAGTGAGAGCTCACCAACTTCTTTCTTTACATGCTGAAAAAGAGGTAATTATTTCATTTTTTTGTATATAGTTCAAGAATAATTGAGTGAGTTTTGTATGATAAAAAATAATCTATAATCTTTTTTTTCTTATTCAGAAACAAAAGATAAGCCAGTATCAAAATTTTAAACTTTCCTTCAGTATATACATATTTAAAATGAATATTGGTAAACAAAATAAATAATCACTCTCAAAATGGTACTCAGACCTCGTACAGTGGTGCCAGAATGAATCAGATTGCTAAATATACTGTTTACAAAATTTTCCTTTGTGAATTCATTTTAGATTTGTAAAAAGTATGTGACAAATTCTGAAAAAACTATTGTTGACATAATAAATGTGTGAATTATTTAGTATTAAAAGGAAAATGTAATATTGATGAATGTTTAGTCAAATTAAATCTAGGGGACGGGTTGAAAATTAACCCTTTAATGGCTTATGCATTGGGGAGTAGGAATGTGTGTGAAGTGTAGGTGGCTGTTGGCCTAGCCTCTTCCTTAGGCTAATGTGAAAGTAACTTCTCCCTCTGACCTTTTAGTGATGGCTATTTATACAGCTCTTCATCAAAATTATGATAATAATCTTGTCTTTTTATTTGTTATTCAACAAACCTGCTATCCTTATACTTTACAAAATAAAATTAAAATTAGTCATTTATTGTAATAGAATTGTGAAATAATTGGGAGAGTTGTTTTAATTGGTTATTTGCTGAGTATAATAAATAAATAAAATCAAATAATCTTGTTTGATGCTTGCTATGGACTGTTTCTAGGAAATTAATAATTTTTATTTTTTAATACAAATTTATTACTTAAAAATATTTTAGGAAATAAAGAAAATAAGAATGTCAAAAACTATATCCTATGTTTGAAGATTTAAATATATCCAGAAAAAAATTATTGTAATGGGTTTTGGCAGCATAGCATTTTTGGGAATTTCCCTCAAGGGAAATCAGCTATTGTGGTAGTACTCATGACACAATCTTCGAAAGATGTCTTCAAATGTCCATCATTCCTACCTAGGAGATCACGAAAATGTGGTCTGTTCAAAATGATACGTATATATATATATATATATATATATATATATATATATATATATATATATATATATGATGAAGCTGGTGGTGAATCAGTCTTTGATCAGTGTGTCACTAGTTCCTGGTAAATGGCATTCTCATCAGATACCAAGGGACTTTCTTTGTCTTTGAACTTGCATTCAGGATAATTCAAATTCCTCTTTCATTAAATTGTCTGTGGGACAAGAAAAAAAAAATCTGTTCCTTTGCCCACAAATACTGAATAGGAACACAAAACTGGATAGGATCTCATAGTAATTAGAGCACTGAGTGAATAATGAAAAATATTTGTCCTTGGGTCATGAAAGATTCGGGGAAAGGGTTGTACTGAAACAGTTAGAAGGAAAAAAAGAGAGGAGTAGGGAGTAAATTTTGCCATTGTGTGTCAAGAAGGATTTTCAAAAAAAGAAACTTCTGGACTATTTAGTGAAGGCTAGTAGAAATTATTAACTCACCAAAGACCAAGTAGATAGTGCAAAGCTGGTGTGAGATATCTTGCACAGGGCTGTTAGGCATCTCCATTAAAGGGAACTAGGAGCCATTAAAGGGTTAAAAACTAGTAACTTAATTTCTGTACAATAAATGTTAGCTCGGTGAAATAATTTATTATAAATTTGCTACTCCATAAAATTAGTGGAAAATACAATAAAAGAGTCAAAACATCCTTTTGAATTATTACTGGGATTTATGTTGTCTATTAACTATTGATCTACATAAAATGGATGGCTTTCTGTGTTAATAGGATTATTCAACATTGACTAGAATTAAATTCTTCTAAAATTGAGCTTAATTATTTGTATTTTTAATTACCATTAAATTCTTCTAAAATTGAGCTTAATTATTTGTATTTTTAATTACCATTAAATTCTTCTAAAATTGAGCTTAATTATTTGTATTTTTAATTACCATTAAATCTCATTCTCCTTGTATCATCATTTACTTTAATTAGCAAACATCTATAAAGTGAAAAGTAAATGTTCTGTTATTTTCTCTAAACCATTTGTGTCATATGTTTTTGGGGTTGCTTAATCCAAATTCAGAATCTCTTTATCCCACTATATCTCACGTGAGCTCAAAATTGGAGTTTTTGCTCCATTGAGTTTCAGATTTGAGTTCAGTGACTCAAAACATTGAAAGTAGTACCTGGCTGGCTACTCCTGGAAAGTAAATTTTGAGCCACCATTGCTCTTTTATAGTCTAAAAATGATTTTTAAATGTTTTGGATTAAAATGTTAAATGGATATTTTCATTTATTACCATGAAGTCAAATCACTATTAATAAAAATGTAAAAGAAATTTTTTTTCCTTAAAAGATCTAACCATTTTATTTTATTGTTTATGCACTGGCATTAAATGATATCAATTCTTTAAGAATAACTTTATCCATGGTTCGAGTCGAAAATTCACATATGTTAAATGAACAATTAATATAAGTCGCTGTTTCTTTATCTTTTTAATACTGATATCAGATTTTCCAAATGTCACATACCTAGTGTAAAAAGTCCATCACGCAGAGGGTGTATAACTAAGCAGATTTCCCACCTCCTAGTATAACACACTTGTGATCTTATCTCACCACATATTCCCTTTTTCTATGTAAAAAAAAAACCGATGATGAAAAGGCCAGAGGGGGGGGGGGGGTTACTGGAGGCTCTGAAAACATGAGGGTATGATTAACTCGCTTAATACTTTAGTTACAAAAAAAAATCATATAAATGTAATTTTAGGTCATCAATAAGTTAACAAGATTGGTTCTATAACATTTTACGATCCCACTAATGGAAATATTTTGAATTTTCGAATCTCCCCCTTCTATACCCCCACTAATCTATGTCCGATTTCTACCAATATCAAATATGATCTTTAGTGTTGGCTGAAACGGTTAAATATCGAGTATGGTATAGATCAAATAGACATTTAAGGGTATGTAAGCTTTGGATGAAGTTGTTCATGATATAATAACAGCTTATTGTTAATATGACATGAGTAGGAGTGGGGGTTTACTGAAGGCGAAAACTAAAAAAATCTAATTATCTCCATGCAATGAGATTACTTTTATGCAAGTTTTCGATCCGACATATAATAATGGAGATATTTCAAATTTTTCAAATTCCCCCCTCTCACTGGTCTGATTTTGGCCATTAATGAACTTAATCTTTATTTTTACATAAGATGATTAAATATCAAGTTTGGTAACGATCAAATAAAAATTGTGACCGCTAGAGCGTTAACAGACAAATATATATATTTATTTATTTGTTTCTTGATGCTCTTGCGGTTACAACTTTTGTTTGATATAATATAATTTTTTAAAAATTGCGTCATGAGTTACATCCTAAATAGCTGATTTCCCTTAAGGTAATTAGGATTTGTATGTAATGTGTACTTGGAATCATGACTCCATGAAGTCTTGTTGGAGGATTTTTTCTTCATCCGACCCAATTGAAGACAAATTAAAGGGTTTCTCTGAGTTGTCTCTTTGTTCTGCATGATTTTGAAGAACATAACAATAAAGAGTCTATAAGCTAAGGGGACATTCAAACATCAGTGTTATACATCTTGTGCACCATCTGGTTTGGATCTTGTGTCAATTTTTTATTTCAAAGGTTAATGCTGTCAGATTTATTTATTATATGTTACATTATTTGAACACTAAAACATATATGTCAAAATAAGATAAATAAAATACTTTCAGATTGCTTAATTATTTTAGTGTTCTTATATTTAATTAAATCACTTTTTTAATCATACTTTGTCAAAGAAATAACTAAATTTGGGTTTTGCTCTCAGGGGTCAAGGCATTTTATGTCTTAGAGGCATTAAGTGTCCAAAACTACGTTGCTGTATTCTCATCTGTGATTGAAGTCATGAAGTCAAAAAATTCTGAGGTGAAATTATAACTTATGTATATAATTAGTTTATTAATGGGATAATGGGTTTTGAATTTCCATACAAAATTAATTAAAGAATGAAGTTAATTTTGTATGGTTTGTATATGTAATAATATCTTCATGCTACTGATTTTTGTCTTCAAAATGCCTTTCATTGTTGTGCATCTGGTGGTAGGCTTTACTTCATTCTTTTCTTTTTATGGGCTTCATTTTTGTTGATACAGATCAATTTCTGTTTCGCTTTGGGTTTGGTAAATGAATACATTTTTGAGTGATTTGTTTTGTTTTTTTGATGCTCATGAATGAAGGATGGCTTTTTGCTTTAGCCTGTATGCATTAGAGATTAAAACAATTAAAATCTATTCCAGTTAATTTTCCCCCCTGCTGTGCAATAGTTTTATTTGTACAGCAGAAGATACTTTAAGTTTGGATCCGTTGCTTCCAAGAGCTATTAATGATTATCAGCATATTTCTCTCAAGGGAAATGAGTTATTGAGGCTGTACTCATTGTTTGATTTTTGAAGGCTTTCTTCAAATGTCATGTCTTTGATTTATATAAAAGAGGTCCTCTCAAATGTATATTAATATCACACACTTAAACACTATATACATACATTCATACATACACAAACTTAAAATTTAGTAAGTTGAACTAAAAATCAATTTTGTTAATAGCTGAAATCGGGCCAGGAGAAAAGGGGCAAAATAAATAAACTTGAAATATCTTCATTTTTATGAGTCTTAATAAAAAATTATATATAACCAATTTTGTTAAAAATTAATTTGTTTACAATTGTTGTTCTATACTTTTTTGTATTAATCTTGGTTGTAAGTTTAATTTTCTACAATTGGTCTATAGGTGTTTCCTCTTACTCGAATACTGACAGAGATATATGCGTTTAGTTTTCAGCCTTCATTAAACTCCCACTCCTTCCCAATTCACATAAGAATAAGCCAATATATCACAAACCTCTTATTTCAAGCATCTTCATATTTTTCAAAACATGGCTTCGTATTTTCTCCTCAGCTTCGTGTCTGCCTATCCTACATCTACTTTAGTTTATTTATTTTCTCAATAGTTATGTTTGATTTTATATGATGTGAGAGGCAATATGGTTTGATGATGATTTAATATATATCTCTAAGGAAAAATGATACAGATGATGAAATTTTAGAAGTAGCTCATGAGGCATTGTGAATTTTGTTTTTCAACCAAGCTCTTCTCTGAAATTGAAAAGACTACATGAATGTCTTATATGTTGTCTTGAACTTCATCGCTGCGAACTCATTACAGTTTTCAAGTGTGGTCTATCTCCAGCAGTGCCATTATTATGTTTTTCCATGAAATTTTGCCAATTCTTACCGTGTGCATGTGGTTTGGTTTACATTGGGCAAACCTGAAAGGTGTGTCCACAAGAATTGCCCAACACACAGACAAAACGGCCGGACCAAACCATTGGCTGTAGTCTCGCATGGCAATTCATGCAGAGGCCGAATGCTTTTAAAGGTGCTGGCCCCTGAAGAAAATAGAACGAGAACACTAGTATGAGAGGTAGCAGAGATTTATAAAAGGCTAATAAATTTCAATAAAGAAGATGGATTCTCCCTGCCTGCGGTCTGTAGGCCTCAACTAACCTCAAGAAGGCTCCAACAATCCGCAGCTTCACGGAGAACAGAATCGACAAATGGCTGAAGGTTCCTCCAGCACAAGAGAAAAAATATATAAAGATGGTAACTTAGCAGGTCCAGCATTAGGACCTGCCAAGAGCTATGAAGTAACTTGACCACCAGAAGAAGCCGATTGGAAAATCTGTGAAGTATTGTGGAAATTCTCAATAATGACACAGCTAGAGATACACCTCACTTGGTGACTGCAATGTCTTGTATATTTATAAAATAAGTTTATTTGAATGGGGCAAAGGAACTAAATATTGCAATTCCTGATACTCTTTACAAGCTTTATTTTGTATGGCTTCGTATGTCAAACTTTATATTTTTTATTTTTGAGGGGGGGGGGAATTGTTTGGTGAATATAGAAAACTAGTATACTAAAGATTTGAAACTGAATTCTATGATTAAATTTGACTAAATTAAGCTTGGCATAATTGTTTTTATACTTGACTGTGTGTATTGATTATCATTTTTTTTTTGTCTATTGTTAATAACATCTTTGAAAACACATTAATGAAACCTTGTTACTGTTTTAGACTGATCCTATATCTTACCAATTAATTGAAGCTTTAAGGAGTGAATTGAAGGCTGCAGCTGCTCGGACAAACAATGGAGCTGGAAAGCTTGACCCAAAACAACTTGTGTTTTTTCCAAAAGGTATTATAATTTATTATATGTTATTCCTTTCCTTATTTCTAAAATGTAATAGCTCTTTATTTGGTTCAATTATGCAGTTAATAATGATAAGCCATTCTCATGACATAAGGATTTCTTAGCAATTATTTAGATAACTCGGCATTTCCTTCTTCATCTTCAAGGTCTTGGCCCTTCATAACTATAGTTTTATCTATTTTTAGTCACCAAAGCATTTGATGTGGGAATGTGGATAGTACATTGTCTCCCTCCTAGTGCCTTCCAGGAAACCTCTTGTTCATCTCTTCTGGCTATATATCATTCCTAGCTCTAAATTAAATAGCAACACCATCTATAAGTTTAGTTAGAAGCCTTAGTTAACAGGAGATTCAATAGAATGAGGTAAAGCTGCGTGGTTTATATTCAACATAAGCAAATAGAGAGAGAACTTGGTCATCTGCAAATGCTGACAATAGTACTGGTACCCTGTAAGAGTGGCGTCGGGATTTGCTGATATTAGTATGGACTGTACAGGGCTTGCAAAGCATCATCAGCAAATAGCCGGGCATTTGAATAACTGATCAACATTGAATATCACATTAGGAAAAGATCAAACAAAAATTAAAACCATCAGTGTGTTAACACACACACTCAGGCTCAACACATGTAATAGCTCTTTATTTGGTTCACATGCAATTGATTTCATTTTCTTCAAGTAGTAGGCGGGATCAGTTCACAAAACTTGTCAAAAATCTTGCCATAAGTACAACCTCAATCTTTGGATTCCTTGAAGAGAAATCTACTAGGAGGAATAAAACCTTTATTAATAAAATTTTTAATCCTTTTCCTATGGTATATTCATAGGAGTTCCAGACCTTCTGCCTCATTGTTTTGCTATGGTTGACTCTCTGTCTAGTTTGGCATTAGAAGCATATAGCTGTAAATCCATGAATTAGTAATAGTTTATATTCAAGACAGAGGCTTCAGTCATTCAGTTCATTGGCTCTAAGAAAACCCTTCACCCTCATCACCTTTATATCTGTATTTCACACTTTTCTTTATCCCAGAGCTCTGTTACTCACTTCTCTCTTACTGTTCATAATTCAGGTGTTTTCTTGTTGCCCTTATTAATTTATTTTATAGCTTTAGATAGTCAAATAAATTAAATAAAAATAATAAAAAAAATAAATAATAAATTAATATTGTATAATTATTTTTTTCTTCCGGTTGGCATTATACATCTTTTGAGATCTTTAGTCGCCCCCGAGCGAGACGAGGGATTCATGATCTGAATTTTTAAATAGTAGATGATCAAATTGACGTAAAACCAAGGAGGATCTGGGATGAGTTGTCTCCAATAGACTGACAGGCCTATTGAACTCGTGGGTGGGGGAGGCTCTGAGGTCAGTTCATCCTGTCAGACGTATATTCTCGTTAGTCTCGTGAAGTAATGTTCTCCTTTGGCTGGGAGATCAAACCTACACCTATTTTTACTTTCAGCTTACTGGGTAGTAATAGATGTACCTATGCCTAGGTAGTTTCTATTTCTATTTAGTGTTGTTAGAGCATAGTTAAGTTTTAATTTTGGTAGGACTTGTTAGGATATTGTTAGTTATTATGGATTGCTGTGACTACTCTGCAGAGGAGTAAAGGATAGATTAATTTTTTAAGATAATTTCCAAAGTCAATTATATTTTATGCTAATAATATAATATGTTATAAATGATAGTAGTCTTTTTTT
Source organism: Riptortus pedestris (assembly GCA_019009955.1). Classification (NCBI taxonomy): domain Eukaryota; kingdom Metazoa; phylum Arthropoda; class Insecta; order Hemiptera; family Alydidae; genus Riptortus; species Riptortus pedestris. The sequence goes on along the minus strand of CM032230.1, from coordinate 88,111,180 downwards.
TTCTCACTTGCAGTCAGAATTTATCTTTAATATTTATTTAATAATTATTTCATTTAATTTCAGAGCTCATCAGATATATCATGGAATAATAAGTTTAAAGATATAGAAAATTATATCCAAAGTAGAAAATCTAATTGAAATGATTAATAATGAAACAATGAGTTAACTCACAATGCAGGCCCAAGGGTGAGACAAAAGTTTTCTGTCCATGGGGGCGTGGAAGGAGGAGGGAGCGTGGCCACCTGTCTCCAAGGTTTCTCTCCTTTCCTAATTTGTATTCTAAGGGTTAAAGGAGCTAAACATTTCTAGATCACATAAGCAGTGTTTAGGTAGGCGGAATAAATTATCAATATCGTGGTTTTTATTTAGGGAAATCCTTCACAGCAATTTGTTTATGATTTTGCCTTGGTATCTAGAAATTTTGGTTTCCATCCTTAAAAAAATAAATTATTAATACAGACAAAAAAGTGGTTGAATACATGAGGAACATTTTTTCCTTGAAAGTAACCTTCCTGATCATAGAAAGGCTAAATGATTGCAATGAGAGTGGCACTTTCGGAACTGTATGTTGCCAGATTTGCAAACTTAGCTAATTTTTGAGACACTTATTTTACATCAGATGAGTACTAATGTGAAACTAATTCAACATCCTATATGATATTACCTATGAAGGACTTGTTATTTCATGGGGGGGGGGATTCTCATGACTGGTGTTAGTAGAACGTACTTTTCACTGTGTTATCTATTTTAATTGATTATATTGGTATGCCACTTTTTAATAATCAACAAACTGTTATTTCTATGAATGTAAGTTCATGAATATCTTTGCCTTCCTCTATTGTGCCTTTGATTATAAAATTATTGTGTAAAACCACTTCAATGCAAATTTCCTGGAGAAGGTTATTTGTTAATCGATTGCTATATTTATATTAATAATTTTTATGTATATAGTTTTTATGATATTCAATGAATGTCTTCAGATATTTTCTATCGATTTTGGGAAAGATAAAAGTATTTGGCATTATTTCAGCCCTAACAAAATTTCAAAAATTATTTCTTATGGTATGGTGCCCCTGTTGGTAAAATGTGTATTTAAATATATCTAGGTCTAGTGTAATTTCCCAAATTCGAAAAATTTCTTTTAGGCGGTGTAAGCGATAGTGGATTTGATGCTCATGCTGTCTATGCAGGAGACAATGCAGTGAGTGGTGGAAATGGCCCTCCTCGGATTCAGATTCAGCTGGCTACTGAAGCTGTCCGAAATACTTTAGCAGCTCTTCTAACACGTTTTAATCATCAAGCAGCTGCATCTTCTCTTCACCTCGACGATGGTAACACTCAACTTTCGCTCTAACCCAAATTTCTCCACACTGAGTCAACTATTAATCAATTTGTACATAAAATAATAAATAATTATGTATGTATATTTAGCGATGCTTTGTATATAAGTAAATAATAAATTTGTGTAAATAATTTATATATTTATATATTGGCGCCCCTTAATTTGAATATAGTGCAAATGTAAAAATAATTAAGTTCCATTTTTTTTGCCCTTAGTTAAAATAAAGCATTGGGGAATTAATACTTCCAGTTATGAGCCCAGATATTCAATCATTTCTTAATTAAATTAAATGTTATTTATATTATAGTTTTTATTTCTCTCTTTTATAAAGAAATTTAGTTTTGTTTAATTATGAGGGCAATTGTAAATTTAGTACACAGTGCTAGCTGTTAAATGTACATTTTGGTACCTGGCTCAAATATATATGATTTTAAATGTAGACTTTTTTAATTTATATTTTAAATATGACTGTAAATATTTTTATAATTATTCTGTGATCTATGTAAATATTATCTAGACAATTTGGCAGAAATACTGAAATAAATGAAATTCTGTTCATTTTAGGGGCAACATTTGTCCTTAGAAGCTTAGGTTATATTGTTGATTAATATGTATCAATTTCTGTACTTTGTTTCTGTAAAGAAAAAGTGTACATATTTTTATTGTTCTTGTTTTTTTTTCCCCACAAAGAAAAAAAAAAAAAAACAAGATTATTTTCAAATTCTTACAGCTGTGAAAATAAAAATGTTTTGTTTTTATTAATTATTTAAACTGGAGTTGTATTTTTCCAAAGCCTTTTATTTCGTAACAATTCCTTTTGATAGATAATGTTTGCTGATCTAGGTTTTTTTATTTATTTTATTATTATTATTTTTTAAATATGATGAATGTCCTAAGAATATATATATTTTCTAATGGGTTTTTCTTTGGCAAAACCTTTTATTCATTAAAAAAAAATTAATATTCAGAGCTTTATATATATTAAAAACATCAAACATTTCATGGATTTCAGGGAATTTATTTATGTTAAAAGAATATTTTTTGTTAAAACCTATTGACAATTTAGATATTGATGATCGTGATCATTCGACATGAAATCATCATAAATTCTTACAAACGCAATAAGATCAATATTCTTGGCAGAAAGTGCTTTTATTATTTACATTTAATGTTCTGTGTCACCAGCATTCAGTATTGGTGTAGAAAAAGAAAAGTATTAAGATAAAATTATATATAATGAAATTTCTGTATTACATCCATCCATAGAGTAAAAACTTATGTCTGCTGTAGAGTGGTATTTCTTAAGAGTGGTGAATTGCCATACAATAAAACAATCATATCTATTTGATAAACCATTTTGTAAAATGGTTTTAGCAATTATTTCTCAACAAAATATGCTTATAGAAATATTTTTCAATCCATTCTCGATTTCTTAGTAGTTTTCCATTTTACACTTAAGGATGCTACATGAATATCCTTGAAGCACCTTGATTTCCACACTTTTCCTATTTTTTCCTTAGATCCTATCCTACCACTATTCATATTGACACAGGAGAACTGAAGTCTCCCCTTTGTCAACTTACCATCAACATGTTTCTCCTTTTATGCACAGTGTTTTGATTATCAACGTTTAGATCATAAATTTTAGAGTCTTATTCATTTATTGGTTAGGTGTCTGCTGAGGTTGAGGTCAAGAACTTATTTTGTGTCTAGTTTTGAATGGATCAACCATCCTTTTAATAGATTGAATTGAACGCTCGAGGCAACAGCTGAGCCTCTTCTGTTATCCCAAAATGGTTAGTTTTTCATTCACAAACAATTTAATCACTCCAATAAGCTTTTGTTGCCACTTGTTCCTTCATTTTTGGTCATAATTTTATTTGTATAATTCCCTCTAAGGGATCACATCAATTTGTCTTTGTTTTTTAAAATGCTGGACATACCTTTTCCCTATCTTCAAATTCTCTGCCAAGGTGTGTGTAGCACAATGCCATTGAAGGAAAGTTACTTTTTCTTTTAACAATAAAAGCTTCGCTGGGTTTCCATCATGTTGGGATCAAGATCTCAGAAGGTAATGGAAATGACATGATTTAATGGTTGGAGACTCAAGGTAAATGTAACTCCAATGAAAACATTTTGAAAGTATAGATACAGCACCTAAGCTTCTTAGAAAATAATCCAAAATAATTGGGTCTTCAATTCTCCATGTGTGGAGTAGCTCTGGTAATAATCCAATTTTAAGAGTATGAAACAGTGATTTCATTCCCTTAGCTATTTGATTTAAGAAATAAGTGGCTGTTATAGAGTGGTTTAAATTAATAGAATTCCTATTCTTTTTATCATGACTAAGCAAATGCCATACATAGACTAATATTAATATAAGAAGGATATTATTGGGCATCGGCTAATAGTAAAAGCATAGGGTATGCTGGTATAAAGCTTATTAAAAACATTATGACTATAACATTGTAGTCTTCATTATTTGGAGTAGTGGGAGATAGTGCACAAATGATTAAAATGTGTACTGACATTGGTCAGCATGCTTTGCTAAATTATGTGTAAATTGTGAGAAAAATATTTTGATTACAGTTGTATTTACATTTAGTTTTTGAGAATCTTTGTAAAACACATTCAGTACTAACATTTGATATTAATATTCATCCATAACAGTTGATTACTTGACCACATCAATGAAGGTGCTATACACAAATATTTTATTTTTTATATTTACTATAAATACACGCAGTAGTTGAATCTCAAAATTAAAATGTATACTGAAGTGTTGTTTCATACCAAAGATTCTTTAGCAGACCTATATCATACACTATTATATAGAATAGCACAGACATTATTGTAACAAGAAACTAAAAAAATTACCCTTTGAAAGCAGATTTTTGTAGAATTGAATTTTATAACTTTGGTATTAAAGAGGAAGATGGATAATAACATACTAATACACAAAAAGGCCCTTGGCTTTAGGCCAGATTATGCTAAAACAATCCTGCACATTCTAGCCTAATTTAATAATTTACAATACTCTATGAAATTCATTAAAGTTGTAAAACAAAACTGTTATTTTTATTTATTGGAGCTGAAAACCAAGGCACTGCATCACACTAGACAATGCCGAGCATGAGAGTCTTAATCACCGTTGTCCAATAAATGATAAAAGCACAACGAATAAAACACCATGTTCTGTGATATTTTTTAGCAGTTTTTCATTAAGGAAAATCAGCTATTGGGGTTGTGCTCATGGCACAATTTTTGAAAATGACCGAATTTAAAAATTAGAAATATCTCAGTTATTATAATTCGGATTGTGAAAATGTATGTATCTAATCTTTTTTTAAATTTAATTTTCTGTAAATGTTGTTATTTAGGGGAAGATGGTGTAATTGCAGGCTAATGTCTACAAGTATATCCCAGTGAAAATAAATTATTTATTGTCATTAAATTATCGTATCGTGAGGTTTAAGAAATGAAATGTTAGTATGGAAGTTATATTGTAAAAGTGCCACTCTACACTGAAATTATTTTTGTCCAACTTAAAAATCTCAAAAAAATATATTCTACTTGTGTCCATACACAACACACTCAGTTTTTGGGGTAAGTGTAGGCAGTCAAAATTCTGCACTTCTCATAGTTCTACAAAAGTTGGAGCAATTGGAAAAGCAATTGAAAGCAGCAGGAGAATTCTTATTCTTACCTCAACTTTTTTAATATCTAGGTAAATGTGTTGTGCCTCCAATTGCCCCACTTTACACTTAGCAGCCCACCTACCCCTACCATCTATTCTTTATCTTGAATATTAGACAAAATATTGCCATTTTTTAGTTTTCAACTTTCAGTAAACCCCTATGACTACTCATGCCATATTAATAGTGAGCTGTTGTCATGTACCACTTTATTCGAAGCTTAAATATCAAATATTATTCTCATTGAACTTCTTACTGTGTGAGATGTGCAAATATTTTCAGTGTGATGTCATCACACTGTACGTTCTAAACTATACACTGTTATTTGAACAACACCACACTCAATATTTAACTGTTTTGTTGAAGACTAAAGATTATATTAGTTCATGGCTGAAATCGATTTTGTGAGAGGGGGAGGGTTAGAGGGGCGAACCACTGAAAGTTAAAAAGATCTCGGTTACTATGATTTATTATAATTATTATTTCTTAACATCCACGTTTTGCAACTAAGGATTTTATTTAATGAATTTCATCACTAAATAAATTCCCCTGCCCAGGCGAGATTCGAACTCGCCACTCTAGGTTTACCATGATTTGGATCAATAAATGTTTATTATAACCATTGTCATTAAATTTTTTTCTACAACTGTTGTTTTATACATGTTTTCTCTGACTCAAATATTAATGGAATTATTTGTATTTTTGGTTCAACCTTTTATAAACCCCCATTTCTGTTTATTCAATTTTCACATTTAAGTAACTCACTAAAAATCTGAAATCCAGCCAGCCATTTTAGTTCCTAAAAAATAGGCAGGCATCTTATTTATTATCTAAGACTTTTTATTTGCTCTTCTTGTTCACGTCATTTAGAACACTTCAATGCAAAGCTCTCTTAACAAATTCAGAATCACTCACTGCATGTTTGGCATTCGATCTTCTGTTCTGGCTTATGCATCATCTTGTTTCAGTCGTAAATGTAGTATTTTTCCCTCAGAACAGAAGGTAATAAGTATTAAATGTTGGAGTTATTCTTATGAGGAGGTGTCCTATGGTGCATGAATCATATAAGTCAAATAAAAGTTTATTGAAAAGATAGTGATATTTTACAACATAAAAATTAGTTTTAAACTACCATTTACAATATGAAATTTCTTATCTTGATGAGTAAAGAGGCTTATTGTTTTCTTGAGCTTTTGAATGGATCAATGTTCTTCCTTATACTAAGATTTTTCTTAGTATTTCTAATGCATTACTTTTAGCAAATTTTCCTTAAGAAAAATTAGCTAATTAGCTATTGAGCTCGTACACATGATAAGGTTTTTGAAAAATCTCTTCAAATGTCCATTGATCCTAACCAGGTACAAAAATGAGGTCTGTTCAATATATATATATATATATATATATATATATATATATATATATATATATATATATATATATCTGTTAATGCTTTAGCGGTTGCAATTTTTGTTTGATCATTACCAAACTTGATATTTAATCATTTTTTGTAAAAAGAAAGATCGAGTTCGTTAATGGCTGAAATCGGACCAGTGGGAGGGGATGATTTTCAAAAATTCGAAATATCTCCTTTATTATACTTTGAATCAAAAATGTTTATAGAATCAATTGTAAATTAAATTTACTATAAATATTGTTATATACATTTATTCTATATCTTGAATAATAATCGAGATATTTGCATTTTTCAGTATTCAGCCTTCAGCAAACCCCCACTTCTACTCATGTTACATAAACAGTACTCTGTTATGTAATAAACCACATTATTCAAAGCTTAAATACCAGATATTGTTTTCAAGAGACCTTTATTATATGTGATACATGCAAATATGTTTTGGTGCCCCCCCCCCTGCCTTAGTTCTTGGACTACTAAAATTTGATTGATTGGGATAAAAATTATTCTGATTCATTCATTGCTAGATATAGTAAATAGTTTTCAATAAAATTAATATTTTATGTTCGGATATATTTCAGTAATTGTTTTTCTTTCCGGTAAAAGGTTGGCAGACCTGTTTGTTTACATTCCAGATGCTTCCCGTCGGTAGGTTTCTTATTATCGTTTGTATTTATTCACTTAATATTGATAGTGCTGTTATGTTACCAGTATGTAGATTTATCTATTGTTAAACTTCACGAGGGAAATCTGCTTAGTTTACACAGCCCCTGCATGATGGACTTTTTATATTTTCTGTGTCCCCACTTTCCTTCTCTATTACAACTTCTGCCTTTCACCTCAATTGTAATAACTTCTGTGGTACTGTTATAGTGTAATGAATAATGAAACAAATGTAATTTTTTTTTACTAGCTTCAATTAGTTTTTCATTTGTAAGTTTTTTTTTTTTTTTGATCTTTAATAATTTGTATAGGTAATCATACCATATATAGAGATGATTTATTATTGCTGCTTTCATTTTTGGTCTTCAATGATTTCTCCTACATAACATAAATTAATTAACACCTAGTGATATCACATTGGCAACAAATTAAAATTTATTGAATTAGTTGGCCACACTCAGTTTTAAAATAAATTGTTTTGATTAGTTAGAAATGAATTAGAAGGTAATTAGCTATAAAAGAGATCTTAACAAAAAGAAAGTTTACGGTTTCTATTAACAGAAAATACTTTCATGACATATACACCATAGCAATCTGCGAACACAGTTAACAAAAAAAAAATTACAACCATAATTTTTTCTAACAAATTCAATACAAATTAGGAATTTTTAATAATTAACAAGTCTATAAGAAATTTATGTATCTAGTTAGAAATATCATATTAAAATATCTATTAAAAAAACCTAATAGTAGAATAGTTTAAACTATTCATTTAAGAATGACTATTTTAAATAAATGGTTCAACAAAAATGAAGTAAAGTCTGCCAAGTAGGGGTTGTGTAAACACTACGAGATAGCTCATAATATATTCTTTATTTCTAAGTAATAAGATGAGTAGAAGTGGAGGTTTACTGAAGGCTGAAAATACAAATAACTCACTTAACATTTGAAATGTATAGAGAGTCAATAGTTTAATAAGATAATTGGTTTTATAATATTATTTGATGATATCCGACTGATAATGAAGATATTTTGAATTTTTGAGCCCCCCCCCCCCTCTCTACACCCCATTCTGGATTAGATTTAAACCATTAACTAATATGATCATTAGTTTTCCCTGAAACCGTTAAATATTGAATGTGGTGTTCTTCAAATAACAATCATGTAGTTAAGAACTTAAAATCTAAACTGATATCACACCAAAAATATGTGTACATATCTTACACTGTAAATGATCAATAAAAACAATAATTGGTATTAATGCTTCGAATGTAGTGGTAGATGAAATAACAGCTTAATACGACATGAATAGGAATGGGGTGGGGTTTTAATGTAGGCTGAAAAATAAAAAATACGAATATCTTGGTTTATATACAAGATAGACAAAAAATGTATGTAATAACATTTATAGAAGATTGTATTTCCTATAAGATTGGCTCTGTACAATTTTTTTTTGATATTTTCTAACATGGACATTTTGAATTTCCCCCTCTAAACCCCTCTTCTATTGGTCAGATTTCAGTCGTAAACAAACTTGAGTTTTACTTGAAATGTTTAAATATCGAGTTTGGTAACGATAAAACAAAAATTGAAGACACAAGAGCATTAATAGACAGATATATATATAATATATATTTGTCCTATCCCCTAGGTAGGATTGACATATTGATGGACCTTGATGAAAATTTTTTGAAAATTGCGTAATGTTTACAACCTCAATAGCTGATTTCCCTTAAGAGGAAAATCTGCTAAAAACCATACAACAAATATCTATGAAATATTCTTTAACACAAATAATTTAAAATCAGTTGTCGCTATAGTTTGAAAGTATGTAATTTAATGCTTCAATCAAAAATTAAAAAATAATTGGGGCCAAGAAAGTTCTGACTTAGGCTTTCTCTCTTTTCTCCTCTAGGAGAGATAAACATGAGGCAGATCAATTTTTTTATTCATTCTTTAATAATCATTTTATTCTCAGAGCACAAATAATCCACTTTTAAAGGCTTATTGTCATCTATAGGGACTTCTTTAAATATGATGTCATTGGGCCAAAAATGACGAAATACCTTTTTTTATCCAGTATTCGATATTATTTATGAAGAGTATTTGTCAAATATTGAAAAAAGACTGATGGTCCTACAAAGCCTTGCAGGTGTTCTCTATAGTGAACACTAAGCCTTAAAGGGTTGAGGAGGTTGTTCTTATGGGACAGATTTCGAAAAATGTCTTCAATTGTAAATCAACACTACCTACCTAGTAGATGATGAAAATATAGCCTTATCATGTTTTCATATTTATCTGTTTCTGCAAAAAAAAAGTTAATGGCTGAAATCTGAGGAGTAAAATTCAAAACCTTGTATATCTTTATTGTTATGTGTTGATTTTGAAAAATGTTATATAACTAAACTTGTTAGCAAAGTTGTAATGTTCTACAATAGTTATTGATCTATACGTTTTTCTTGAATTAAAATATTAGCTATGTGATTTGTTTAGTTTAAGGTAAATTATATCTTTAAACATCTCATGTCCAATTTAAATTCAAATCTTCTTTGTATAGAACTCTTAGTAAGGTAAAAATAGAGTACAAAATGCCATATGTTTTTCAGCTTGAGGGAAATCTTTTTTTCCGTAGCTACTGCATGATAAGACTTTTTGTTCTCTCAGTTCTGTTGCTACTAATTGAATCAGTTTAGTTGAAAAAGTATCAAGCTTTATATTTTGATTTCTAAATCATTGGTAAGTGAAGATAAAAGTAATTTTTTAGAGATCTTGGATTTTTGGGGTAGTAAATCAATAAGGGTTTCGGCTGTACACTGCCATTCTATATATACTCACCGTCACTGTTTGTTCATCTTTGTAAACCTACAAAGGAAATCTAAAAGTAAATAATTTACCTTGTATCTATATCAAGTAATTAATTAAGTCCACTGAGTTGGTATTACTGTTTACGCTATCTGCCCCTTTTAAGTAAAATGAATAGAATTAATGGAATTTAAAACAGTGTAATTTTACAAAACACTCTTTTAACTTACTTCAGTTTTAATTTTATAACTATTAGATCATATTCTGTAAAGTTAAAAATCTCTCTTTTTTTTTTTTGAAGCTATGGAGGAACTACCTGAAACTAAGCCTAGATGAATTGCTGCATTGTAGCAACATTCACTGAACACTTATGAAGAACTATTTTTTAACCTTTTTAATTTTTCATATTTTATTGGAGTAATGTGATAATTATCACATTGTACAGTCATTTTTATTATAATAACTATTGTGATATTGATTGTAATATATTAGATCAATTATGTAAATATACCAACTATTAAAAATGAAAAAAAGATTGGTTTTTGTTTATCATCTACTGATACATCTGGAAGTGGAAATTAAACTGGAGAAAACAACACTCCTGAGATTGATAGGAGAATAATACTAACTAATGTTGACCTTTACTTACGAAGTCTTAGTGGTGGGTCAGATGATAGTACTCTTAATTTTTAATAGTCCCTACATTAAAACTATGTCTCCCTTATATTTATTATGGCTCTAATTGCCACCTCTTCAGGGACCTAAATTAAATTAATGAAATAAAAATGTTGATAAATCCCAAAATTCACAATCAGGTTCAAATACAGTTTTGATTTTATTATTATTTTAGTATTTTAGCCATTAACGAACTTGATCTCTATTTTTACATAAAACGATTAAATAGCACGTTTGGTAACGATCCAACAAACATTGCGACCACTAGGACGGTAAGAGTCTATATATATATATATATATATATATACACACATTTATAAAATTTTGAACGGACCTCATTTTCTTTATCTACTAGGTAGGATCGATGGACATTTGTAGAAAAATTTCGATTATTGCGTCATGAGTATATCCTCAATAGCTGATTTCCTTGAGGGAAATCTGCTAAAATATACAGGCAGAAATATCCAAAAAGTAATCTATGTGAAGTTATTTTGAGCAAAGTGAAGAATTAGTGATATTAAAAGATGACATCTCAGCTGCATTTCTAATTGAATCCAAGATTAATAGAAATAACTGGTATGCAGTATTCATGCATCACCCAAAGCCACAACCTCATCACTATAATCAAGACTGAAACTGTTTTATACAATATGTTATAATGAAGATTTTGTGTTAATTCATTGATGCTGAAAATGCTCAAGATACAACCAGAGATCTGCACATTGCTCAGCCACAACCTCAACCTGTCCCTTCTGCACATGAGAGCACAGAGCCCTCCCCAAGAAGGAAGTTGTTATGCCAAGGTTAAGAATGTATGAGAATAAGGAGGCTAATAAAAGAGTCTGTTGTTAAAAAACAGAGTGTCTAAGCTAATAAAAATAAGCTGATTGTAAACATAACAATGACGAAGAGGTAATGGGACGCTTGTTGAAGAAAGGTGAGGTAAGACTAAAGGCAACCATGACGATGAAGAGAAAAACCACGTGGGGAGGAAAGAGATGCTCAGGATCAGATGCTAGAATTTTAATCCGCAGAATATGGACATCAAATTATGGTACTTCATACAGATAGAGAAAGACTGGAATTAGTAGACCAGTCTTTCTAAAAATGGGTAGATTATCAAGACCTCAATTGCAGGGACCCGCCTTCAGGAAAACATCTCTCAAAGAGTCAACGTGAACCGCAGAGCAACATTATAGGCAGCATCAGAGGCCATTATAGAAGAATTGACTTACATAGCCAGATGCATTTCAGCTCTGCCCTCAGCTCAAGACATATCGACCGAAGAAACATACCTCCCAGGTTCAGAGGCAACGACATGGGACTACGTACCGAAGGCAATAGAGTACTGTAGAAAGGAAAAAGTCCGTCACGCAGGGGCTGCGTAAACTAAGCAGATTTCCCACGTGAAGTTTTACAATAGAGAAATCTGCCTCATAACAACTGCAGTAGTTAGAAACCTCTAAACCTATTCACGAGGAACGAATAGTTACGGAAACGGCCACCAGAGCTCTCGGCGGAAAGTCCGAACATAGCCGACTCCTGCCGAACACACGCAGAATACAAATGCAAATATCTCGGTTAATATTCAAGATAGAGAATAAATGTATAGAACAATATTAATAATAAATTTAATTTGCAATAAGATTGACTCTATACAATGTTTCGATCCGACGCATAATAATGGAGATATTTTGAATTTTCAAAAAATCCCTTCCACTGGTCCGATTACAGCCATTAACGAACTTAATCTTCCTTTTTATATAAAACGATTAAATTCCGAGTATGGTAACGATCAAACAAAAAATTGCGACCGCTAGAGCGTTAACAGACAAATATATATATATATATATATATATATATATATATATATATATATATATATATATATATATATAATTTTGAACAGACCTCATTTTCGTCATCTCCTGGGTAGGATCGATGGACATTTGAAGAAATTTTTCGAAACTCACGTCATGTGTACGACCTCAATAGCTGATTTCCCTTAAGGGAAATCTGCTAAAAAAAAATGGGGAGAAGCACTGGGGAAGTATAATAACAAGAGTACACAAACGGAAAAAAGGATGTTTGATTCTAAACAGCAGCGCCGGACCAGAATAAACACAATATTCCCGGACGTACAACAGCACAAGGGTCCGGCGGTTATTTAGAGTAATTTTCGTTTTAAAAATTCTTTTGTATAACAACATATAAAGCAAGTAATTTGCGTAGAAATATTGATATACTCAACTATTCTTTTCAATATATGACTACCCGGTACCTCACCTTGATAAATTAATTCAAATCTATGTTATTTTTTAATACCAGTAACAGGTTTCACCAAGCGTAAAGTAAACTGCCCCTCCTTTCTCTTCTCCCTAACTTCAATTAATGAGAAATGTCAGTGTCCCCTTAAATTTATTTCATACATTATTTAATTAAAACATGAAAATTATTTGAACAGACACTCTTAGTATTTTGAAGATAATGTAATCAGATTAGTTAATATAATTTAATGTAAGCAGAATTGAGATCCTAAATGAGTGATAGGTTGGGTAAACTCCAGGGAGGTTTAGAGATACTTCTTTTGTGCTACTCACAAGTATCACCTTTACGTCATAATAATTTAATCTGTTAGCTTCTACTTACGATTCGAATACTTTAATGTTCTAAGTGTACTCTTAACTCCTAATATTGGGAAGACTTGAAGTAAAGAGAAATTATTTTATTGTAACAGGAGAAATTATACAACTACCCGTTTATCAGAGAAATTATATAACTATCAGTTCTGCTGCTTTCTTGCAGAACTCATATTGACGTATGTTTACTTGCCACTTGGTGCTTATACTTCTAGTAAAGAGATGTTATTCTCAGGAATGTGAATTTGTTGCTCCGTTAATATATTTTACTTCACTGAACATACTATGTACCAGAGTTCGGCAAAATTGTAATTACACGTTACAAGTTACAACTACATTAGTTGAAATATAGTTACAACTACAACTGCTAATGTAATTAGTTATTAATAATGAGTAACTACATTTTTCAACTAAAGTAGTTGTAATTGCAATTTCTCAACTATAGTTAGTAGTTGATAATATTAGTTCCAAAAGCAACTACAGGTAGTAGTTGTAACTTAGTTGTAGTTGCAACTGCAGTTACTTGTGTAGTTACTTTAACCCTCCGACAGGCGCGTCCTAGTTAGTGACACACTTGGGTGCTTTGGCTACAAGTGTAGCCATTACTTAAAAATGATTTACAGAAGAAGAAAATCAAATGTAATTAATTTTTATTATAAAACAATTTAGTGTATACAATTTTTAAGCAATTATATCGGTGAAGAAATCAAAACCAGTTTTTATTGAAGTGAATAACATTTTTTTTTTTTTTTTAATGAAAACACATTAATATACTTTCTATAAGAAAAAAAAAACGTAATGGAACTTTATTTTATTAAAACTTATCAAAGGAAAATAAAATACTATGTACATAATATAGTAAATACATATACAGCGGCTTTTATAAACAGTCAGGACAAATTTGCCACATATGATATTTACATATACATTTTTTACATTTTGCACACGCATGCATTTTGCATGTTTTCTTTTTCTTTGCCGGTCCTTCACAGAAATTGCATCTTATTATAGTGTCTTTAGGGATTATAAAGGGTTGGGTTTGTTCTTCTGTCAAATTCAAGAGTTCCTTCGCTCGTTGCTTCAAATTTGTTGGTAGATCTTCCACCTCAGACTCCTCACCCGATGAAACTTCTCGCAACCATTGAAAAAGAATATCTGGTGCGTTTCTCAGAAGTGTATTGCCTCGAGGAAAAAGCCATTATACCTTTATTTGTTATGATAACTTTGAAAAAACAACAAAACAAATCGATAAACTGAAACTGCCAATTCTCGTAGCTGGACACACCGTTGGGCGCGTTGGCTACACCAGTAACATACTGGGAATTAAAGATCCGATGTAAGCAGGGTCAAGGTCACTTGCATACTGACTAATAGACATATCCTGCCTAGGAAGGTATTAGGCCGCCAAAAGCTCCCAGTCCATGCATGTGCTTCCTACGAACATTTAAACTTTGTCATGGCTACACCCGTAGCCACGCGCCTAACGGAGGGTTAAAAGACTGTGTAAAATAGTGATTGAAGTAGTTGAGGCTGTTAAGGAATAACTACCTCCAATGCCATATACAAAATTTTATTATCCAATGTCTTATATCCAATATATTCCAAATTTTATTATATTGCATATACTGTGAATAACTGAAAATAATTGTCAATAACTGAAAAAAAGTGTCAATAACTGAAAATAATTTTAATTCAAATAAATGAAAACTAACGAAAATAAATGTAAATTCCTCTGTATTTTCCCCCAAATTGAATGAAATAAAATAGTACTTTAAAATGTAAACAAAAAGGCATTTAAAATGCCTCTTAACTCAAAATGTTTGTCAGACAATCTATTTGATTTTGGGGAGTTCGTTATCGAGGCAAAAGAAAATAATAGCTCCACTGGAACAGAGGATGGTAGGGGGAGGTTTTACTTTCAATAAAACTTTTTTGATGGCAGGGTATTCATCGAGACTGTTCATCAGAGCGATCACAGAAATAATTG
The DNA here is from genome assembly GCA_019009955.1 of Riptortus pedestris. Classification (NCBI taxonomy): domain Eukaryota; kingdom Metazoa; phylum Arthropoda; class Insecta; order Hemiptera; family Alydidae; genus Riptortus; species Riptortus pedestris. Next base: position 88,095,966 of record CM032230.1, on the reverse strand, counting down.
CAAATTTGCACCTGGGCCTTAATTTCAACTTGCTCACCTGAAAATAAGTCTTCTTCCTTCTCCCTAAAATCAAAGAAGTTGAAATATCGCTGCGAAGACTCTCCCTCTCCTTGCTTCTGTGTTGCTTGCTGGCATGCGGGTTCCCCGGGAATTTTTTTTAATTAAAATGCTGAAAAATCCTCTTATGATTAACCTCTTCGATGCAGGGTAACCAACGCTTCTTAAAAAGAGGATGTGCTTAAGAAGCAATCGCTGTTCATTCTGAAACTTTAGAGTTAATTTTAAATAAATGGTATAATCAGTTTTCTATACATGACATATATGTTTCAATGTAGGCTTTGTAATACATCAATGATTTCTGATTTAAAGCTGTATGTTTTTTTCTTAGTGAAACCAATGACGGCAAAAGGAGGAAAAAATATATTTGTTTCTCCTTAAATATATCCGACAATTGAGACCTCGCAAATCGGATGATAAATCCTCGTGTTCTCTCAGCTCAACATACTCATTCTCATCATCGTTCACTGCATACTTCAATTATTTCTTTATCGACTGCAAATTTCTTAAACCCTTTAACGAAATTAGAACCGTCATCTGTTGTAGTGGCTGTTATTTTTATTGAGTTTAAACCAGAATCCATTTGTAATTCTTGGAGTATGCTAGCTATCCTAAATCGCCTGAAGGCTGCTGACTTGTCGGAAATCCAATGAACTGTGACGCCAAGAAAACTCCTTCTTTTTCCAGACCATCCATCTGCAGTCGTACAAACAAATTCAACATCTCGCAATAAGTCTGAGATGGATTCGTTGTTTTCTTCAAATATTTCTTCACATCGTCGAACTATGGAGCATCGATTTGGTATTTCTAGACGATGATCATCAATATTCAGCCCTAAGAATATATCTGAAAAAAATTGGTCCTCCACTACTCGATAAGGAACCATTGAAGAATAATTTAATTGACAAATCTAGGATTCGAAGTCTCGTTAGGCTAATTTAATAGGTAAAATTGGATTTTTTGTTTTATTCACCTCACTAGATTTTACTTTTTTCCTTTTTTTTTTTTTTTATTTATTTTTTATTTTTTTGGAATACGCCTTGAACTCTTGAAAAATATATCCATGCTTCCTTTTCAAATGAAGAAGAAAATTTGATGAGGAATATTGGCTTCCTTTCATTATTTTTTCTTTTGGCAGACACTTCTGCCACAGAGCAGACACATTTGTTTCCGAACGTTTATCAGTAAGAAATTTAAAATATGTTCCACCAACTGTGGTTAAAAGACGTTTAGTTCTAGGGTCTTCTGTACTTGTGTCATCAACTGATTGCATACTGGACCTAGAATCGCAAATGATATCTGCATCCAAGGAGTTTTCTGTTATTTTACCTTCTCCTGTTCCAAAAACTAAGGAGCTCTCACTAGCACTCCCACTGCCATTCATTGTAATTTGTTTCAAAAATTAACACAAGTAACAAGCAAAAATCTTGCTTTAGACAAATTGTTAAGACCCATTTCTATCGTCGCCGAAGACTGGTGACGGATATAGAAGGAGAACAGGAGAGCCCTTCGCGGGGGCTACAAGAGGCGACCCCGGGACAAGTGATTGTGGTGATTGTTTCGGTGCCAGAACAAGGGATCGTCCACCTTGAATTCTCACAGGTTCTGTCTGACAATATTCTGTCCACCAAATGAACATGATTCGTCTTAGATGAGTCACTCATACTCATTAATCATGAGCGTAAATATTTACATAGATGCGGTCAAAATATGTTCGCTCTTTGGAACGTAAAATGCAACTAATTGTCTGTATGTAGTTGCAGTTCCGTCATGTAGGGATTGCGTTACCTAACGTGCGTCACGGATTTGCATTTATCTCAAAACGTATATATATATATATATATATATATATATATATATATATATATATATATATATATATTCCTCTTTCCTTATTTTGAATTTATCGTCTAAATCGATTTTTATTGCCCTGACTATCGTTAGATAGAACTGACAGCTGTTCTCCCTTTTTATATACTCGATAATTGAAACACTCTTCCATGTTTTTGAAATCGCTAAATATGCTCGAGAATTGCAGAAACTTGAGTTCTTCAGTATATTGAACATAAGCAATGTTTTCATACGCAGAGAGCATGGTGAAATGGTAACTGTTACCAGGCAGCATCTGTGCCTCCCACAAGCGGATTTTGTTCTGGAACGCTTTCAAATGGCTGTACAAATCATTTACTAACCATCCTTGTTTTTGAAGATTCAAATTTAAGTCATTGTTGAGGCCTCACTCTTTGATGATCGCCGCCACTCGGCTTTCTCGCCGCAGGAGCACGCGACAAATCCCAACTCACCTGATCTTCCTCATTTGGAGTAAAGTAGTGTGCTACTTTTGTTTGAATGGGTTTTTCAAAATGTCTCGCGGGCCGGATCAATTCTTAGAGCGGCCCGATTTCTGCTCACATCTGCTTTAGGTCATTCTCGTCCACCTTCTTATCAGCGCACAATTATCGAATATTCTTTCGTCTGCTGCAAACAGTCTCTGCGCTCTGTCACCGAATTTTCTAAACATTTCTTGGAGTAAAATATGATTGTCAGGAGAACTTGCTACAAAGTTGCTTCAACATCGTTCGCCATAGGCTATAGTATATATTTCTTTAATTTTATCTAACTCATAGCGAAAATGATATTACTTCCCCATGAGGTAATGACACTGTTTTGAGACTAACTATGAGTGAGATAAAATAAGGCGAAGAATCTGTATTCCCATCAATTTATTTAAACTTTAAGACACACACTATACATATGCAAAGACAGATTAACAAAGCAGAGCTACCCCGTACAGCTTTTCCGCCAGTGCCTTCTCAATGGGCTGCTAACATGATATTAAAAATCAGACGTTAAATTAAGAATCAAAAGTAGGTCTATCAAAGTAATATGGCCCGAAAGAGTATTCACAGTACTAAAATAAAATAACAATATTATTATTATTATTGTTTATAAACTCCCTTATAAACAATAATAATAATAACTTGCTTATAACTTGTTTTGGGGGCTCAGGTTAGCCATGCGAGTTAAAGCGTTAACCTTTATCTCACATGGTAAACCTAGAGTGGCGAGTTCGATTCTTGCCTGGGCAAAGGAAATTATTTAGTGACGAAATTCATTAAATAACGTCCTAAAATCCCACCCTGGCTAGAAAAGGGTGGTAACCTGTAGATAACCCGTCCCGATTAGCCTAAGTTGCAAAAAGTGGACGTTAATAAATAAATAAATAAATAAACTCCCACGTCTTGTTACTATGGCTAATTGTGACGGGTTATCTACAGGTTACCACCCTTTTCTAGGTCAGGTATTAGCTATTTTATTTAATCGAGTTCGTCACTAAATAAATTCCTATTGTCCTGGCAGGAATCGAACTCGTCACTCTAGGTTTAGCAAAAATAACACTAGAAATGACATTAAATAACTGAAAGGAATATAAACTGAATAATTTATAAGGAAATTAATGGAAGTACGACACCTGAGCTGATTTCAGTCATTAACGAACTTTATGAATTTATTGAAATCTTTAGTTTCACATAAAACGTTTAAATATCGAGTTCAGTAATTTTTAAACAAAAGTTGCAGCTGTTAGAGCGTTAACTCACGATATGTGCACGCACGCAGCCCATACACACGCAGACAACTATTATTTTATTAATTAATTACTTGTCACCTACGAAAATTTACTAATTACTGGCCATTAATTAGAGAGTTTATCTTGCTATTTTTAAATTACTAGGCGAACAATAATTATTTTTAATTATAACTTTTGTTACTGTTGTCATACCTGTCGGTGAAGACCGCCGTCACTGGCAGATGATCGAGCGTGCGAAGGCACCATCTTCAAGCCCGTCAAAAGCCAGTGCCGACGGTCTCCACCGACAGATATGACAACAGTGTCATTTATACTGACGGTTCTAAATTTTTATTTGATTTACTATCTTTTGTTGGTCGCATGTACTTAGAAAATATATTACAAGATGTGAAATAATTAAGAAATTGAAGTTGCTTAACTGACGTCAGGTGTTAGCACTGCAAGTGTTATCAAACAGTTAAAAAAACAAACATTAAATGTTCTATAAACAATCGTAACAATATGTTTTAATTAAACAATTGTGGATGACAGTCAGAATGATTAGAGACATAATTAATTAGCAGGAGCCTGCCACTTAAGAAAATGCGACGAATGGTATTAGCGAGATCATTTTTCAAGAGATTTGTATACAATTTACATTTACATACAAGAATTTCGCGATGCCTTTAGTGTTAATTCTCAGACCTTTACTTTCTTATTGATGATGATGATGCGATTTGTTGGCTTCAGTTACTTATGATATCTTTACTGTAATAAAAACACAGGCACTTAGAGTATAGAAGAAGCTTACTTCCATTCTTCTGAGCTAAGAACGCTCGAAAGCTGGAGCAGATAAGCCGCAGAATAACGTCTCTTACTACAAAAAAAAATAATTCTTGGGGCTTGACTAAGAGATTTATTTGGAAACTTAGAACACTCTTCAAAGAATTGAATCCACGGAATTCATCCATAGGCTGATAGTACCTATTGGAGACACAATCAATATACTTATGAGACCTCCTTATCATTAAAAAATCTAGAAATTATGCTTTCGATTCCTAACGTTGATTTCATCCATTATTTTGTACGTTTTCGGCGAATTTTCTGACATCATTTCCACAATGGTTGAATGAAAGATGCCTTCCTCGATCTTTTTTTTTTTTTTAGCAGATTTCCCTTTTGAATGTTCAAACCAGCACGGTAATGCAGGAGAGAGGTTCACAATAATTTAGGGAGGGCCAGATTTCGATGAATTCTCTAGTCTTGAAGAGTTTGCTAACGTACTTCTAGGCGCTACAGCCCTTGTAGGATCTGGACATATCTTATACCATTCAGTGCCGTCTACACGTAGGGGCCTGCAATAACTTGATGGGATATTAGGCACTTTAATTATTTGGTTATAAATATTATATCGATTTATTATAATAATCTAAGGAACTACCTAGTAGTCGTCACCAATATGACTTTGCAATATTATATACTCATATCAATTTATCAACTTAAATTTTAGCGTTTAGCTATCTTTTGTACGAGCTGACGTTTCAATGTCAATAGTTAAGTTAAACTGGTTTTCGAAAATCGCAAGATAACGTTTGATTATTTACGTGCTTGTAATGATAATACACACATGGGAAGTATTCATATTTGGTAGTCATATTCTGAGTAGGTATGACAAGACATATCTTTGATTTTCATTTTCTTTTTCAATTACTCTTCAAAACGTGAGACAGTGTAGATTAAGAGGTGATAAGGAATAGGATTCAACATCAAAATGCTAGTTCTCATTCTGAAAGATGGCTGGATGGTGGAGCAAAGTTACGTCTTTTTGGGAATCCTTGTCAGTTGAACCTATAGCACTAGTTTACTACTTCTGTATGTATTTGTCCACCTTAGGAGTTAGTAACTTCTATCTTCAGAAAACATGTTCACCGGAAGCACAGCCTTTAGACACGAATGCAGTTTGCTATGATACGAAAAGTATCAGTGAATCCTCAGGTACACTTTGGCCTATTAGCTCATTTCCTAGACTAAAATAGAATAGAATAGAATATATATTTATTTGTTAAAGATTTACATCTTGTACAAATTAAATAAACAAATAAAAACTCGGCCTTTTAAATAAATAATTAAATGCAAGTTCTTGAGATCAACAATAATATGACAATTAAGAAAAACAAAAAAAAAAACCAATATAGTGTAAATAGTAAAATATAGTACATAAAGATAACTAAGAGCATTCTATAAACCCTTTTCCGTCTTAATATAATATTTACTGGAGCGTGGTCCATCAGCACTTATAGATTCCAGAGTATTGCATGCTGACGTGATGAAGCAGTAAATCTTGTGTAGTTTTCGAGGCTATCGATACTAAGTATCTCTTCAATTTTATGCACATCGCTGACTGCTGAGGAAAGTGTGTATAGATATTTATTTCTGTTTTCGATGAGCCTCACGCAGTAGAGAAGTATATGTGACAGGCTATTAGGGATGAACGGATTACAAAAAAGTGCAAGGTTCCTGAGCTTTGAATGAGAAAGTTTTGTTTCGTGATTGAAGTTTGGTGAATTCTGAGCTTGATACTCTTAATTGGCTGGTTGACTAAAATGCTGAATATAAAAAAAAAAAACGTTCAGTTGAAAAAATGTGCCATTTCAGATTTGATTTTAAAAGTATAGTAAAACTCTTTTTTTTCATTTTCTAATCTGTGGTGTTGAATAACTAATGGCTTCCCTGTGGTGATATAAATCTAAAAATCCATTAATATGCCATAAATTATTTCAAATTAAGGTTGAACTCCTTCATTTATAGTTAAAAAGGCGATTGGCGTCAGGTAATAAGGTTTGAATTAAGTTGAAGAAGCTTGTAAATTGGTAAGATTATAAAGTTTCTGTTATTTGTATTTCTACTTTAATTGTTTTTTTTTTTTACATAAAGTTAACTATTCAAACGTATAAATAAATTATTTATTACTTTAATTTTTAGCTGCCAAATAATTCCATGAATATATGGGAGTTGTCTTAATATGTATGTAACTAGTATTCGGCATAATTTTTGCAGAAATCAGCAAATGAGTTTACTAATGGAGCTATTTTTAAAATGTTACTTCAACCTGTTAGTACCATCAACCTGTACCATCTTACGCGTCGATCCCACTTAGAAGATGACGGGAATAATATATGCATATCTGTTACCGCCCTGACTCTGTAGCTGGAATATTACAGTAAATTTGAATAAAAATACGGGATACGTTTGACCTATTCAAAAATTAGCGAAGTAAAGCAAGTATTGTAATCGGGAACAAGTCCGTTTCCAAATTTCATTGGGATTATCCGTTTTGCTTGATTTGTGTACGTGTATGTGTGTAAATGTTCTATGAAATTTTTTGGTCCAATCGAACGGAGATATGCCACTTTCACATTAAATACTATTAAATAAAGAGCAGTTTAACTTTTTGAGTATTTAATTTATTAGGAGTACAAAGGACTCATTAGATAGCCACTTCACATTTTTTTTAATGTGGCAATTATTATTTCATGTATTAATTTCATAAATAAGTGCACACATTAATAATAGTGATATTCATTTTAATTCTAAATGTAAACAACCGAAAACAATTCGTAGTGTAACATAATAATATAACCACAAAAACGATATGTTAACAAAATAAATACAATAATCATATGTTAACAAGAGTAAAACAATAATCATATGTAACACCTCCTCCTCTATTTACAGTGGTGTGAGTGGTGCCTTTCATTCGGTATTCTTCCAATTCATTCTTTGAAAATGTCTTCATACTGATTCATCAATTTATCTTGTCTTGAAATATCTTCCTTTTTCTTTAAATACCTACGTGACCGATTTTTTCATTTCAGGCTTCCCTTATAATTTCCACTCCGCTTTGTCCCTAAAAATCAATGTCCAGAGGTTACAGTGGATGTCTAAAAGTTTTAGGCTAAAACGAAGAAGACATTTGAATGATATGTCACTGGCTAGATGTGTATAAGTGATAACAGATAGCCTCTCTCCGCCCACAAGCTTTTCTATTTTGATTGACATTTCAGATCTTAACACCGTGAGAACAATGATGAGGACTTGTATTCCTGGGTTGATTGTACTTCTGGCAGGCGCTTGGAGAGATCGGACAGGTCTAACGAGACCTTTATTATTATTGATCATATGTGGAGAAATATTGGCTACAGTGGTGATGCTTTATGGAGTTTTCTATTGGTCATCATCTTCATGGATTTTCGGTTGTATTGATTCAATAATTGCCGGATTCACTGGAGGACAACCGCTGTTTTCAATGGCCAGTAACTGTCATATTTCAGAAAACTCTTCACCAGAAACCCGGACAGCAAGGTACAACCTCTTCTCCTATAATTATTTAAGTGAAGAAATGTTTGAGAGGTCTATTTTCGAAACATTCATTTGAGAGAGAACTATATAGGACAGTTACCGGAAGCGCTTTCATAATACAATGTTGTTGATCGGTTGATTGTTCTATTTAAAGTAAAATTATACGTATGCATAAGTCTTCTGTAATAGTATACAAAATATTCTGGACATGGACTTATTTTGAAACAATGCATAGGATTTGACCAGTTCTGAAAGCAAGACATCTTTTTCTTTACTTCTTTACACGAGAGTAAAGAAAGTATTGTAACCGCGGATTTTTTGGTTTTCAGATACCAGATTTTTTATCCGTTTTGGCCCTTCTAAACCCCTTTTGACTATTGCAGATTATAAAACAGCCACACTATAATGATTTATTCAAGTGACAGAGCACTTTCGACACAATGCATCACATGGCAGTCAGTGCCCTGTGGGGACACCAAAAAGCAATGACCTACCAAAAAGGGAACCTACGTCTATCACGGTTTAATAAATTATTAATATCGAACAGTTAAAATAATAAAAGATATTCCTAAAAACTAAATAACAGCACATTAAAAATCTTTATCAAAATCAACAGTCAAGTTAAATAATTAAATTCTTAAGTCAACAATTTATAAATTATTAACATCACAATTTACTTAAACACTGAGCTATTCAGAATAATTTTCATAAACCAATATCTTAAATCTATTAGAAATAACAGTAAAGAAGAGGGAGTCTTACCTCACACCCTGAATATTCACTAGGAGAGCTCTAGGACCAGACTAGCTGGGTTAAGGAGGCTGCTGGCACAAACTTGTGCTGCTAGCCATCACCCTAGATATTAATGTTCCTCTTCGATATTCAGAGGTCCAATTTAATGGTTCCTTTTGACTAGTTTTGGCTTGCCGCGTTTACGTAACTCAAAAACGTCTAGCCTTATAATGTTGAAATTTTAATGTTTGGGATTCTTGTAAAGACCAGGTTATGCATTTCCTAGTTTAATCGAAATTGAGAATGGGAGGAGAGGGTCAAAAACAAAATATTTCAAAAATTTTCCATATGTGTTAGAGATAAAAAAAAAATAGCTATATATTATGTTCAATGGCATTTTTCGGTCCAATGCATTGGAACGGAGATATTGTGTTTCACTGTCAACTAAAACTTCGTTTATTTAAATTAATAGGATTACAAGAAAGTTATGTGGTGCCTATATCAGATATGGTTTTCTTTTTCTAAAAGCCAGGTCTCCAAGCAATTTAGGTTGTACTAAATGCAGGTTACGAACTTGCAGGGTTTCTCGGGAGAAGCCACTTAAACTTAACCTCGGAATAATCCGAATGTGAAGTTGTTGAATCATGCTTGTTGTAAAAGGAAATGAGTTTTTGTTTGATTATGGCGGGTGCCACCGGTAGGGTTAATGTGGGGTGGGGGTAGGGAAGCAGTGATAACGAAAGAAGAGAACAGGGATCATTAGGGTAGGTAGGGAGAAATTATAAATGTGGTTGGATAATATCTAAGACTAGAGCATATGAACTGAAGATAATCCAGGAATTTAATGTGGCAATGGGAAATATTGTATGAGATGGGATCTAGGGATAGGGTTTTATGGATTATCCGGTTTAGATGTGAATACTTTTAAGAAGTATTGTGAATACTTTTAAGTTTATTATTTTATATGATTCCAGAATTCTCATTGACATATTTTGTGGTAATGGATACTTATTGTACATATAAATTTCTATGGTTATGACAAAAATACTAATGACCTCATTGTACATATAAATTTCTATGGTTATAACAAAAATACTAATGACCTCATTGTACATATAAATTTCTATGGTTATAACAAAAATACTAATGACCTCATTGTACATATAAATTTCTATGGTTATAACAAAAATACTAATGACCTCATTGTACATATAAATTTCTATGGTTATAACAAAAATACTAATGACCTCATTGTACATATAAATTTCTATGGTTATAACAAAAATACTAATGACCTTATTGTACATATACATTTCTATGGTTATAACAAAAATACTAATGACCTCATTGTACATATACATTTCTATGGTTATAACAAAAATACTAATGACCTCATTGTACATATAAATTTCTATGGTTATAACAAAAATACTAATGACCTCATTGTACATATAAATGTCTGTAGTCATAAGTAAAATATTTACTTATAATAATATAAACTTACAAATGTATTTTTTTCTGTTTTCATTGTAGATTTGCATACTATGTTGGATCAATTCTCATTGCAGGAATTTTGTCAAGTGCAATCGGTGGAATTATTCTCTCAGCACTTGGCTACAAATATTTTTTTATCTTAATCATAGGGCTTCAATCTATTGCAATTTTTCTTACCATACTATTTATTAAAAATAACCCTGGAAAGGAAAGAAAAAGCCAAAGCTTACTTAAAATGTCAACAATAAAGAATATTTTTACAAACAAAGAAAATGTTTATGGGATTTGGATGACGATAATTTCCAGTTGTGCGATAAATTCTGCAATTCATGGTTCGTATCAAACATTATATTTAGTTTATGCGCGTAGTTTTATTAACCTAAAATAAAATTTTAATTATTAACCCTTTAACATTCATTTATATTAGTTGTAACAATTACATTAGCCAAATAGAATCATCATCTACTTATGAGATAGTTGGTGATGAACTTCTGACTAAAAGAACTTTAATTGACCTACTTGTTCAAATTCTGAGTTCCACTCAAAGTTATTTACCTGAGCGGGTACAAGGATTCCTGTGTCCGCTCAGCATCATGAGTTAATAGAGTAACTACATGTATGAAGATGTTTTCTATCATTGGCCTGTAATCCCATCAAAATACTAAAATACAGCAGGTTCAGGGTCAACTGACTTGGGCTCCCACCCATCCATATATATAAAAGTCCGTCACGCAGGGGCTGCGTAAACTAAGCAGATTTCCCACGTGAAGTTATACAATAGAGAAATCTCCATACGAGAGCCGAACAGTTACGGCAAAGGGCCGAACTAGCTTTTGGCGGGAAACTGTCATCCGTTATCGGCCCAAATTTAATAAAAATGCAAATATATCGGTTAATATTCAAGATAGAGAATAAATGTATAGAACAATATTTATAGTACATTTAATTTACAATAAGATTGGTTCTATACATGTTTTTGATCCGACGTATGGTAACGGAAATATTTCGAATTTTCGAACATCCCCCGAATCGGGTCGTATGAGTACGACCTCAATAGCTGATTTCCCTTAAGGGAAATCTGCTAAAATTAAAATGGGTGAGTTAACCGTCGTTGATGGCTTGAAATGAAAGGGTATGTTCCTTCATTTTCCATAGAATGCCGAATTAGTTCATTCTACGGATTCTTTTGTTATAAGTGGAATTCACAAAGAATTTATGTTTTAAAAAAACAGTGAAATACATATTTACCCCCATAAATTATTCATTTTCATCGCGTAACAGAAATGTTTTTGACATGCACAGAAACTACGTCATTCACTGAATGTGTCCATGAAGGAAAATGTGGCGTTTGAAAGAAGATTGACGAACTTGTGTCTAGAATATATGCTTTTCTCAAATAGGAATTGAAACAGGAGTCGTCTTCAGTGCGGTTCAAAGATTTGTTAGCAGTAAAAGATTGGGTTCTGCCCTGGAATCGGTTTGCACTGAAACATATATGGTCGGGACTGGTATTTTATTAAAACCTTGAAGATTGGATTAAACAATCCCTTTGATGTCATCATATTACACATATTTTGTTTGACGTAGTCGTAAGACTATTAGAGCAAAGTAAAACTATTACATTATATTAACATTTACAGACGAATATTGACAGATGCCCCATCAAAATGGTTACATCATTTTAAAATCAGTGGAACAAAATATAATAAAATTCAGTTCACGCATTCTGTTGAAACACCAGTGAATTATGAGGTGCCCACCGGAAGTCAGAAGTTATTATTTTGAACTGTCTGCTAATAAAATATTAAGGAAGATGTACATATATGTATAACAGATATGTATTTTTATATCAAAGTAAACCCTACTGTCAATAAAATAAAATAAAGAATTAGCAAATGATTTTGTTAGAAACCGAGTAACTACAAATACATGCATATTATGTCTTAATACAATAGTGAGTTTCCAAGGCGAATGGGAATGTACATGTAGGCAACTCGCACAAATTTCTCGTTCTTGATAATGATATAGTTGTCCTCTGAAGCAAGAAAAAGTACGTGCTGTCTCCGGTTCGTTGATAAAGAGATAGGTTGCAAGTGAACCAAGAGGAGACGAAAAAAGCCCTAAGCTACTTCTCGAAAGCAACTTGAGTGTAGGAGACCTATGCTTCACAAAAGAAGAAATCTTCAAATACCTCAGAGCTACAGTAACTTCTGTCAATGAACAGCTTACTGAAATTGACCATGGAATAACTCAATGTTAAGTCAAAGATGCTAAGAAGTATGCTCTCGAATCTTAAGATCTAGGAAAATCGCACAAGCTTTGAAACTAAGGGTCTATAATCTCATTATCAAACTTGCTATGTATGGGCGTAGTCGGGCACCCTGCAAACAAAGGCGCAGGGTTGGATAATGACTTAGGACTCTGGAGAAGGAAGACAAGAGAATAGATTAGATCTGAAACAAGAGTATCCTCACAGGTTCTGTGCACAAGACAATGAATGGTGGCGAGTACTTGGCCGCGAAGGACTCGGGGAATAAGATTGGTTAACAGATCTATTGATTGTCGCCACTGAACTCCACGCAGAGGACTGGAAAGATCACCCAGGAATCCTGGGTGAGGATATCTATAGGATTGAGGAGGTCTATCCTGGGCCAGGATAGACAGAGGCGGCTAAAGATCTCAATGGTCTGCCAATTGAAAAAAAAAAAATGTTAGTTTCTCATCAGACAATTTTGGATTTGTTTTTGTTATTAGTAGAAATAATCAAATTAATTAAATTAGATTTTGCCCTCATCTCATATTTACTTTTTGTTTTAGGCGAGATGAATGTTTTTCTATATTACATGGAACAAGGGTTTCAATACTCTGTAACCCAAGCTGGATATATTTCTTCGTATCGTATGTTAGTAGAAGCACTTGGTAAGAAAAGAAAATTTATTGGTCATAAGATACTTTTTTCATTATAATTTCGCCAAATATTATAAAAGTATATATTAAAATAAAGTAATTAAAAACATCATGAGGACATCATCATTTTGTTAATTGGCATATTATAACAATTTATAGGCCTTGCAGTGTAGTAATACACATAGTATCGAGTCAACAACCAATACAATATCTAAAATAAGTTTTTTAGGGGATTGGGGGGGGGGTTATAATTCCGGAAGCAAATTCTGTACTTACCAGGTTGTACCAGGTTCAAATCCGAGTTGGCACGCTATTTAATTTATATTTAAGTTTACCTTGTTTCAGTGCTGTACTTCTGTCCCCTTGTTATTTAATCAGCAGCGTGTTCCAATTGAGAAGCTACTTAAATGGAGTTTAGTTTCTATTGACACAGCAGGGTGCATCAACTTAAGACATTCCACCCTTGAGGTTTAGACCCTGAGCTATTGGGCTAAAATTTTCCTCTAATTTGCAGATAATAATCACAAAAAGCGTGTTTAGTTATTATCAGTTGAATGATTTCCCCCAGTTGGGAAATCAACTATTGAGGTTGTATTCATGGCGCGATTTTCAAAAGATTTCTTCAAAAATCCAACGATTCTACACAGGAGATACCAAAATGAAGTCCGTTCAAAACTATTTGTGTATATATATATATATATATATATATATATATATATATATATATATATATATATATATATATATATAAAAGAGTTCTTACTCAAGTATTTTTTTTCAAGTGAGAGGGCATTCTTATACAAACCTCGTCTCTCTGTCCACCCATTTCTTAGAAAATCACTATAAAAACGGATCGAAATATTCAATAATTTACATATATTTTTAATTACTTTTTTTTACGGCCACAATTCCAAGGTTCAACATAGGCCAATAAGATACTCCAATATATATTCCTACCTGGACAGGAAGTTTAATTGGAATTCAAAACATATAATCATTATTATCGTTTTTATAATTAGCTATACCGGAAAAAGTTTAACATTAAATTACATTTAAAATACATTTTTCAGTACTAAAAAATTGTTATGGAATTTAACAAACTGAGCTTCATAATATTTTATAATAAATCCCCGTCTGGGCAATAGGGATGTATTTTGTGACGAACTCATTAAATAATATCCTTAGTCCCATCCTGGCTAGAAAAGGGTGGTATCTTGTAGATAACCCGTCCCAATTAGCCATAGTTGTAAAACGTGGACTTTAATAAATAATTATAATAATGACAAACTAAAATTATTTATTTCCCACTTAGCCTCGACATATTCATTAATGGCCAATTATAGAAATCTCTTATATTTGGGGGTAGTTGAATCCCCAAATTAATTATTGATTCAGTATACATGAATGAGTAAGAAATTATATCTAGAATCATACAGGGAATACAGGGGTACAGATAATAATGTTAATAAGGTAACAATATGTCAGCGATATTTCTGTAATGATTCGCATGAACGAAAAACACTTGGTGGTGATTATGAATAAATGGGTTGTTCATAAATAACTAGAAGGCCCATTATAGAGGTTGCCCTACGATCGAGTTATTCTTCGTGAACAGATAGGTAGTTAGAACCTTTGGAATATGTAATACCAGCTGCTGATATTTATTAGAGTTGTTTCAGGACGTATTGTATTATATGGTACTAGCTCAGATACCCGGCTTCGCCCGGAAATTCATTTGAGGCTGAATGGTGATGGTATTTTTTTGGCAAGGCTTTACTTAGTGCAATATTTTGACATTTACCCGTTGTTTGTTTAGGGTTAATACCCGTCGTTGGCATTTGTTAATAATAAAATTAATTTTTTATGTAAGTCTTCACTGTCCTCCAAATTGTCATATTTCCTGTCTCCTGTGCATTATGCATAGATTTCAGCTATTAAGGACAAACTATTAACATTGATTTGAATTAATTTTTCCAGCTGAGGTACCTGATAGTTCAAATAGGAATGAATTGATGAGCATATCAATATTTCTACGCAAATTACTTGCTCCACACATTGTTCCCGAAAAATGTATAAAACAAATGTTACTCTAAATAACAAAGAAAACTCTTGTTATGTGCACGTTTGCCGAAAAACAAATAGACAATGAAATATCGCGAATTTTTATTTCAGGCCTCCCTTATAACTCCCCCTCCCGTTCTAACCTGAAAATTTTAATATAGCTTATAATCATGGAAGAATTAATGGTAATAAACGAAATATAGCTATTCTTAATTTCAGGCTTCCCTTGTATCCCACACTCCTGTTCGTCTCAGAGAATATTAATAAAGTCTAAGTTGAGTTAGTAGTAATATACATACCAAGTTTCATAAAATTCGGTTCAGCCGTTTATGCGTGAAAAGGTAACAAACAAACAAACAATTAAACATACACCAAGAAAGAAACAAAATGCAGTTATGCTATCTATGACATGTGAAACGAAAAGTTATCGTAAAATTTCGAGAAAAATATGAATGTACAGACAGAGGTTACAATTTTATATATATATATATATATATATATATATATATATATATATATATATATAGATTAGTTAACTGGGAATTGCAGAATTTCCCACGTACTGAAATGACACACTAGTAATGTCAGATCACCATATTATATTCCCTATTTCTAAGCCAAAATTCGAAGAGAAGTAGTGGGGGTTTATTATGGGCTCAACCCTGGAAAGTACTAAATACTCAGTACAAATAACTTGCTTAAAATTTCAGTTACGAGAAAATCTATGTAACACTTTCTCACTGTTGATGTTGTTAAATATCAACAGTGTAACAATTGTGTTTCTAAACAATTTTTCTATCCAACTAATACCAACGGATATATTTTGAATTTTCGAATCCAACCCCTCCCCCCATATATATATATGTATATATAATTTTGAACGAAAGTCATTTTCGTCATTTCCTGGGAAGCATCAATGAACATTTGAGGACATTTTTGGTAAAATAGCGTAATGAGGTGAACCACAGTAACTGATTTCTCGTAAAGGATATCTGTTTAAAGTGACGTGGGGGATGGATGGCGTTTGGAATGGCTTGCAACGAATTTTGATGGAGACAAGCTTAAGAAAGTATCCAGTAGAGGATAATGGGAGCTTAAGTCATGCCCCGGTGGCTGTGTTTTGTATAAGAGCAACTTAAACGTCGAAATTTCACAAAAAAAAAAAGAAAAAAAAAAGAAATTTAAACACTCTGCTAAAACTTGATAAATAAAAAGAAAATGTCTAACCAATAATGAACATATTTGGGTGTAAATTTGTACCTTCTTCCCGATCTTTTTAGTTTACAAATTCCTTGACATACTAATAATTTTGATTTATTTTTACAATTTGTTGCAGGTTCAATCATTATGAGTACAATATTATCGAAAATTTTGAAGGTGAATGATTACAAAATAATCGTTCTTAGTGCTGTAATTACATTTGTATCTTCAATTGCCCTGACATTTTCAGTAACGATTGGAGAAATTTGTACTTGTAAGTAAAAATTATAGCTAAAAAGTAAAATCATGATATTTGAACTAAAAATATTAATAAATACTATTATTTTCAGTTACATTCTTAGGAGTATTTAAACCAACTCTCGTTTCAGCATTGAGGTCGACTATATCAAAGTTAGTCAACTCTGAAGAGACAGGTGATTGATTAATTTGTATTACTTATTGTTAATTTTAAAACATATATTTTAAAGTAGCCGCCTTACCCGTCGTTGACGGGTTTAAACAGAAATGGTTTCCGGTGGGATTATAAAGATTGGTTGCACAAAATTATCCATATTCGGTCAAATAAATAAAAAATAAAATAAAACAAATTATAAGTATTTTATTTTTATTAATTTTATTTTAATTTAATTAATTTTATTTTAAATTTACTTTATTTCATTTTATTTTATTTTAATTTTTATTTTATTATATTTTATGTTTATTTCATTTATTTTATTTTAATTTTATTTTATTATTTTATTTTATTTTATTTTATTTTATTTTATTTTTATTTTATTTTTATTTTTATTTTATTTTATTATTTTATTTTATTTTATTTTATTTTAATTTTATTTTTATTTTATTTTATTTTATTTTATTTTATTTTAATTTTATTTTTATTTTTATTTTATTATTATTTTACTTTATTTCGTAAAATAAAAATAAAAACTAATAAAATAAAAAAATAAAATAAAATACAATAAAACTTCTACTCATGTCTTATTTACAATAATCTATCATGAAACACTTCATTCTAAGCTTATATACCAAATATTGTTTTCAAGAGACTTAGATTGTAATTGTATCTACAAGCAAATTCGTTATGTGATGACGTCATCAAATACGATTTTCAAAAATGTTTATTTGACCTATACCATACTCAACATTTAACCGTTTTAATCAACACTAGAGATTATTTGTTATTACAGATATCGGACATAGTATAGAGAGGGGGCATTCGAAAATTCAAAATATCTCTTTTATTATGTTTATTTGTTCTAAACAATATTCGATATTTAACCGTTTCAGTCAACACTAAAGATTATGTTTATACTTGGCTGAAATCTTACTTGAATTTCGAAAATTTTAATACATACCTATTATTATGAGTTGGCTCGTAAAATGTTATTCAACCAGCCTATTGATGTTCTACAATTGTTGTTCTAAGCATTTTTTTGTAACTCAAATACATATCGAGTTATTTGTACTTTCTTCTTTTCATCCCTCGGTAACCCCCACTCCCCACTACTCATCGGTTTTTTACATAGAAATAGAGAATATGAGCAATACCTACAAGTATGCAATACCTGCACGTGGGAAATCTGCTTAGTTTACTCAGCCCCTGCGTGACGGACGTTTATTTAATTCCCATTGTCCTGTTTCTCGTGCCTTTTCTTGATTTCCTCCTCGTATTCCTTATCAAACCAAGTTATTCTTTTCTTCACCGTTTGTTGACCCAGAATTTCAGACTTCGCCAAGGGCATTTTACTTGGCATACGCTATTGTATTTGGTAAATATTCCGTTTACATAATTCAAATGCTCATCCAGATTGTGGTTTTCGGCTTGCAATTACTTGCATTTATAGCCTAATTTTTTTTTAAGAAAAGAAAAGGGAAAAATGAAATCCTAAGAAGTAAAAAAAATGTTCATTACTTGTCTCATCGTGTACTGTAGCTTTGTTACATCTACTTACGTTTGTGGTTTGTTGTATGAACCTCATAATACACAGTCGAATCTACTAAACAGCTGAAGTAAAAGAGACACCTTCAGTCTCTTGGTGTCTTTTGGTAACAAAAATTGATGATTTAAGTTCAATGAAACCGGAGCAAGTTAGAATTATGAAATTTCATAGCTCTTGTAAATACTTTATTTTTCCCCCTCCAAATTTCAAAGAAGGGTTTTGTTGTTTATTCAGTCGATAAACATTTCACAGAAAAAGAGTTTAAATATTAATGTACCTATTTTCCGATTAGGTTAAGCACTACAATAAATAGTCAACTATTCAATACTATAACAAATATTAACTTTTTTCTTGATTGAAACTGAACTTTGCACCACATTACCTTATTTCCATTTATTTCAGGAATGTTCTTCGGTTTTGAGTCTGTATTCTCGGCTTTTCTCCCAGCAATAACGTTTCCTGCTTATGATTATGCGTTTAATAAAACAGTGGATTTCCTCCCAGGTGGATTTTTCTTAGTCAGTGCAAGTCTGGAATTCGTTATCGTCATATTCGCCTGGTAAGTAGTATTCAAATGATAATTATAATGGCATTTTTTTTAGGTGAATTCAGTGCAATTGTGGTTGTTTCCCCCAAAATAAACGGAAAGATATCCTTTTATATATACAAATAATAAAGGTTCTAAGTATGTAGTGGGATCATGAAAGGGATACTCAACAAACAAATAAAAAAATTATTCCTTTTACGAAATCCAGCCGCAAGTACCCGAACAGACAGAAGAAGAGTCAGAAGTGAGGGAAACCTTGTGTTCACTGTCTGAGGTATTCAGCAAACAACAAATCCACTGTCTTCATTTCACCAGAAACTCAATTAAAACGAGGAGGAAATCTATTGAAAAGGTGTTCCTGAAAAGTACACGTGTTAAATACATCAGACTTGCATGGAAACACCTGTCTTATCTCGAAGGTGGAGGGATGCTACGACCAGTGTTTAAGAAAGTACTGAATACTGCTCTTTAGACATATTTACGTTTCTTTTTTTAAGAAAACATCCCATCTGTTAGTTCGGTAAATTTTAAAATATTTATACACATTCAAAACTCAAAAACACTCTCAAATCTATCATCATTACTTCTATCATTAGTGAAGTATTATTTGGACACCAAATTAATACTCCGTATAAGTTTTTAGTATTAGAAAGTATATTCTAAATAGAATCTGTTGTTTATAGTTTTCTCAATAAAACCAATAACAACGAGGATTTTGATGTATACATGTTTGCCTTCAAAGCAAACCCCCATTCCTAGAAGGAAAATCAGATTTCCTCTTAGCCTTTGTTGTATAGATGACTCTGGTATAAAATTTCATTGAGATTTGCCCATTTTAATATATTGAGACAAACCGATGGGAAAATAATAGGAACATTTTGAATATTGATATCATTAGTCTCATAGGACCCAATACATTGGAATGACATTTTGTGATAAAACAGTGGAATGATATTGGTTAAAGACATTTGATAAAAGAGACTGTCATAGAAGAAAGCAGCTCTCCCAGAGACATCGTAGAAACATTTTGAAATGTTAATTGAAGAATTTAACTCCCAAAAAATTGAAATAGAATTTAAATTTTTAATAAAATATCTAAAAGACTAGAGCTTTATTTACAATATATAGATAATAATAGTCAGTTATTTGTACAAATAGTTTTCTACAGACATACGTTCTACTGTTTAATTTTAAATACATATATATATATATATATATATATATATATATATTATTAATAAGTTATATTAATGATTTAAGATTCTGTTATTGGAAGGTATTGAGCTTTTAGAATGTCTCGGGTAAGAAAAGAAAGGACTCGTTCCTTCACAGTTGTTTATTCGTTGCGACAGAGATCTTTCAGAGCATACCTTCCATCATCAGTGCCTTCATAGGGAATCCTTGGTTCAGTAACATCTTTGTGAAGAGGGCACTGATGATGGAAGGTATACTCTGAGGGGCCTGTTAAGGCCTTTCTTTTCTTACCTGTGGTAATAATTCCTTCATCATCCAGTATCTCAAAAATGGATTTCTAAAATGTATTATTTATTTGTCACATAATCGGACCCAGTAGAACTTTACTGAATTTAAAATTATTGATGTAAACTATTTTTATATAGTGTTAGTATATAGTAGTTATTTACTGTATTGAATTTTTTTTGCAGTGCTATCTTTTGGAAATATGGAAGGAAGAAAAGTTCTGATACTGATAAGGAAGAAGTAGCAAAGGACATGCAAAAGTGCTCTGCTAATGCTGACGACTCTGATAATAATTTCCAACACAATACATCCGAAGAAACACTACCTTAATGTAGTGCTCAATATGTTTTAATTATATCATTAAAATGTTATGTACGCAAGGATGTGACGCTGTTTTCCTGCATTGGAAAGAAATTGGAGCCTATGAGCTTCTAACCTTTGAATGTTATGAATGAAATGCTTTTGTAGTAAATATTTGGAATGCTGAGTATATAAAATTACACCTTGAACATTAGAAGAGTTAATATCTTGGACACTGGGTACCAGCACTCCAAGAAGAGAAGATATGCACGATAAACAACAGCTAAGATAGGTTTTTTTAGAGGATGGAGGTGCTTTTCTAGATTGTATATTTAGAATAATCCTGGATTTAGACTTTAGAATAATTCCTTAAATGTGTTACGCTATGGGCGCCCTCAGGAGCGAGGGGTGGAGCTATCCTGAACTTAAATCTCAAGACATCTATAGGGATCTCTATCTTATTGTAAGATAATCAAGTTGGAGCATTGAACTTGAATATATACACACACATACATATATTTCATTTCAGATCTTTTTGGTTACTTTGCTGAGAATCACTCTTAGATTAAATTAATAATAAATAACTTTTCAAGTTGTTGATTCTTAGACTTCCTTTATTTCTTCCATCCATACTCAACTTTGTAGCATGACCCGAATTGCTTTTGCTGGGCCTCTTAAGATGCCTGGAGCTTTCGATGTAATTGAGCTGAGTTAATTCATCATGGGCACTCCATACTGAAAGTTTCTTCATTTCCAGAACCAGTCACCCTTCATAATATAGCATCAAAGGTTGCTGACGGTCCACGAAGATGACAGCAAGAGTCGTCAAATACTTTAAACTGAATAAACTATACAAAAGATTGGATTCCTCTTTCTTATACCTAAGCTCCATTCTAGCTATTACCCATAATTTCTATATTTTGTTCAGCTTTTAGAAGTGGTCCTATCTCCTAATCCATTTCTGCAACATCTAGATCCTCCAAACGTGATTCTGCAATTAAGGAAATCGACATATGTGGATTTGTCCTATGGAAGCTCATACAGCAAAATAATTGTCATTTTATTTGTATAATCAGCAGTAAGGTTCTTTTCATTGAACTACTTAAAATGAAAATCAGATGAGTAGAAGTGGGGATTTACAAAAGGCTGTATTGTGTTTTCTGCAAAAATTCACCTACAGCAAATTTTATTTTGTTATTTATAGTAACTTTTATTATATAAGTTTCTATCATAAAAATCCACAAACATTATATGCTCTTTTAACATTATTTTATTCTCGTATATCCTGACAAATGAGGTAACGTTTTAAACTTATAGTTCCAAGTACAATTCGAGTTCGTGTGTTCACATTACAAAAGTTGTTTATCTTGTTATTTAGAGGAACTCTTGTTATATACGCTCTTGTCGTATAACAAAGTATAAACGAGATATACGCTAATAGCGAGAGTCAAAATGATATTAGTACTCATTAAAGTGTTTTTAATATAGACATATTAACGATTAATTATAGACAGTTAACTGTGTTAACCTATTTCCTGTGAAACGTAGGCATTATTGGAATTACTTTCAACCCACATTTAATAGTACTTGTGTAATATTATGTGTATAACTTTACCTTATAATGTGTGTTCAGAATGGTTTTTGACAGGAAATATATTGATTAGATGATATATAATTATAATAATTGCTACCCATGATTACGACGTGAATTATTCACGGTTTGTCAAACATTGGAGAAGGATTGATTAGGAGCTCATTTTCATTCGTTCTTCAAAGCTAAAATCTCTATTCTATAAGTCCCCTATAGTTATCTGTCCCTAAAGGAAAAACAGTAGCCCGCATGGGAAGTATAATTGTACACATTGAAGGCTTGCTTTAAAAATACGATCATTATTCAGTCAAGAATGATTTCCCGGCCAACGTCGGGTACCTTACTGAGTGATTACATAAATGTATAAATAAATACATATTGGTGTTTTAGTTATTTGGCTATTCTAATATTATCCATCAGTCCCCAATCCAAAGTAGTCTATACTAATGAGGCTACACTTTATTTACATTTTTATAATGTTATCTCAATAAAGTTATTAGAAAAAGAGTTTGAACATTAGACCGATAATTGAGATTGATGGATAGATTTTTGTTTACGTCCTTCCTACAAGAGAATTTATGTTTACTGTTCCAAAATCATTATTTACCTAATAGATTCTGAAATTCACGTAGTAAATAAAAAAAAGAGATTAATATAGTTTATCAACTCAAAAAAACTACATGAGGTTATTGACATCGGTCAATGTCTGATGATATAAAGTGTTTTGTTGTAAATTGAACTCTTTTTTTAACTTCCTTTCAATTTCATTCACAATTTTTTACAACTGTGAATTATTTTTCAATTGAATATGCTATTTTCTTAAAGTAAGAGGGAGGAACTACAATTTTAGGAGCAAGGGCAACAGGGGGAAGCTCATTAAGAGTTATATGTTGGTCAGATCTAAATAAATATCTGCTCTGTATACTAAGCAGATTTTTCACGTGCTTGTATATATACCCGTATGTAGCAGCTGTTTAGTGTCACAAGTGCAACCTTCCCTAACGGTTGTTTACCCGCCACAGGTAGTCAGTGTTGCCAAAAAAATAAAAGAATTAATTAGTTAATCAGGATAAATCTACCGGGCTACACTGCGGTAACCAGACAATAGACTACCCTTTTTCAGTATATAACCAACCTCTCTCGTGTGCACGTGCTCTCTGCTAATGAACAGAATTAACAGTTTTAATTTGATTTTTGATCGTTTTTTTATTAGAAGAGTTTTTATATTTATTATTTAATTTATCTTTATTTATGCAATATAGTGCGTTATTTTAATTTTGGAGCATTTATTATTTTTTTATACCTCGTGCTCTAAAGTGGTGACCCCGACGTGATGGACACTCAGATGGGGGAAAACGTAGAGGAGAAGTCTGCAACAGGCGAAACTACCGAAGTTGCCGCTTGTGGAGCAGGGCCGAGCATCCGAATACCAAATTTCTGGAAAGCCGACCCGGAACTCTGGCTCTGCCAGGGCCGAAGCCGTTTTCGCCACCTACAGGGTAAGGTCTTCTCGAATTAAATTTCAGCTGACAGTGACGAACCTTGAATTCGATATTCTCAAGGAGGTAGCGGATATAGTGAAGAACCCCCCCTGCCGGGCCATATGAAGCTCTTAAGACTCGACTTCTGCACCGGTACGGAATCTGAAAACCTCAGAATTCGCCGTCTTTTGGAGGAGAGGCGCCTGGCTAAGGGAGAAAGACCGTCCCAGCTTCTCAACGAGCTGAAACGTCTTGGAGGTACCTCCGTGTCCACGGACCTTTTACGAACAATGTGGCTGAAGGCACTACCCGACCGTATGCAGGCAACATTAGCAGTGACCACTGAGTCCTCCGTGGATAAATTGGCAGAAATCGCCGACAGAATTGCCGAGGTGTACGAAACAACCATCCACGAGGTACGCACACAACCCACCTCACCCCGACCCTCTCAACTAGCTCACCTGGAGGAAACAATCCAGCAGCTATGCCGAGACGTGAAGGAGCTTAAAAGCCAATTGGCGCGAAGGCGACGAGAACGATCACACTCCCGGGGCCGGACCCGGTCACAAAGCCGTAATCGAGAATGGTGCTATTTCCATCAAACCTTCCGCGAGAAGGCCCGGAAATGCCGGCAACCCTGCACATGGAAGCCTACTCCAACGAACCAGGGAAACTAATAGCAGCGGCTGAGATGGGGGAGTCCGTCGCTGATGCCAATCACCGTCGATTGTTTGTGAGGGAGAAGGACACGGGTGACAGATATCTCGTGGAGACCGGTGCATGCATATCTGTCATCCCGGCCAGGGACCGCAGGCAACCTACCAACTTCCCTCTGTACGCGGCCAACGGTCCCCCATCAGGGCGTACGGCGAAGTCAAAAAGACTTTAAACATAGGACTCCGACGGCCGCTTCCGTGGTCTTTTATTCTGGAGGACATCAGCAGCCCCATTATAGGCGCGGACTTTCTTTTTCATCAACACATCCTCGTTGATGTCAGGGGTCGTCAGCTTCTCGTCGCGAAGACCGGACTCACTTCCAAGGGCACCCTCGCTAATTCCACTCTACCTACGATCTACGCAGTTCCAGGTGGCGAGTGGTACTACGACCTCCTACGGAAGTACCCATCAATTACTCGCCCTTCCACCGTTCTGCAGCAACCGAAGCACCATATACGGCACTTCATCGAGACCAAAGGACCCCCTGTCACGGCGAAAGCTCGACGCCTTCATCCAGAAAGATATAAGGCCGCCAGGGAGGAATTTCTAAAAATGGTCGACGAAGGAATCTGTCGTCCATCCAATAGCCCGTATGCTAGTCCATTGCATATTGTTACGAAAAAGGATGGCACAATACCATTCTGCGGGGACTACCGTAGGCTCAATGAGCAAACAGTCCCCGATAGGTACAGGGTGCCGAACATCCAAGACCTCAACACCAACCTTCGAGGAAAAACCTGCTTCAGCAAACTTGACCTGAATAGAGCTTATTACCAGGTGCCGGTAGCGGAAGAGGACATTAAGAAGACGGCAGTGATAACACCATTTGGACTCTTCGAATTCCTCGTCATGTGTTTCGGCCTGCGGAATGCCGCCCAGGCGTTCTATCGACTCATGGACAGCATATTGGCTCTACCTTATGTCTTTGTGTATTTGGACGACATACTGGTAGCATCCGTCTCTGAGGACGAACATCGGGTTCACTTGGAAGAAGTCTTCCGGATACTAAACGATCACGGCCTTACTATCAATCCCAGCAAATCGGAATTCTGTAAACCTCAAATTAATTTCCTGGGATTCCTCGTCAGTTCCCAGGGGATCAAACCTCTTCCACAAAATGTTAGCATGATTGCAGAGTTTTCCCGACCCACCAACAAGGGTCAGCTTCGTCGCTTCTTGGGAATGCTCAACTTTTATAGACGGTTCATGCCTAATGCTGCAGGCCACCAACGTCCCCTACACGCACTCATCGGCAACAGCAAGAAAAGTGACTCCACTCCGCTCGAACGGACTGAAGAGGCTGACTTGGCGTTTGGTCAGTGTCAACAAGACGTTAAACAGGCCCTCATCTTGTCACATCCCTCTGACGATGCCGAACTCACACTTGCTTCTGACGCTTCGAACACGGCGATTGGAGCGGTTCTGCAACAACGGGAAGATCCTGGATGGAAACCTCTCGGATTCTTTTCCAAGGCTTTAACGAGTGCTGAGCAAAGGTATTCGACGTACGACAGGGAGCTTATAGCCATCCACCGAGCACTCCGGCACTTCAGACCCCTTCTTGAAGGACGTAACTTACCACAAACTTAAACTCCTCACTGACCACAAACCCCTAGTTCACATGTTCCGAAAGCGCCTGGAAACCGCTACGCCCATGCGTATCAGGCTCGTTAATTTCATTAGCCAATTTACGACGGACATCCGACATGTTGCAGGGAGGGACAACATGGTAACAGATACCCTTTCAAGGATGGAAGAGATATCACTCCCCGACGATATGGAGACGATTGCCATGGAGCAAGAAGCTGACTCCATCCCTGAATTGCTTCGCAATCCGGCACTAACCCTCAAATGGATGGACACGCCACATTGCACGAAGCCCCTGCTCTGCGAGACTACCACATCCAGAGTTCGCCCATCTTTAAGAAGCTCCACGATCTCAGTCACCCAGGAATACGTGGATCACGACGACTCCTTACCCAACGCTTCTTCTGGCCTAGTATGTAGGTAGACATCGCCTCCTGGACACGCGGCTGTGTGGCCTACCAACGCAGCAAAGTTACCGCCACACGGTTACTCCACCAGGCTCCTTTATTCCAGTCGGCCGCTTCGAGCATATCCACGTTGATATTATCGGACCTCTTCAGTCGTCGCCTGGCAAACGTTATTGCCTAACTATGATCGATAGGTTCACCCGGTGGCCTGAAGCTGAACCACTCGCAGACATTAGCGCCGAGGCCATCGTCAGGGATTGCACAGCACTTGGATTTGTCGTTATGGTGTCCCGACAAGAATAACTACAGACCAAGCCCGCCAGTTCGAAAGCGAACTCTTTCGAAATCTGACCCAGATTCTGGGTGTCAAACGCTGTAGGACGACAGCCTACCATCCGCAGAGTAATGGGTCCGTCGAAAGGTGGCACAGAACGCTCAAGACAGCCTTAACAGCTCATCTAATCGGGTCAGCCAAATGGACCGATGCGCTGCCTGCAGTCCTTCTCGGTTTGAGAGCAGCTGTACGGGAAGACAATAGCAGCAGTGCTGCGGATTGTGTGTTCGGACAGCCTCTCCGTTTGCCAGGTGAGTTACTCACAACCACTCAACGGCCTGAAGACACTGACGAGTTTCTACGGATACTGAGGGACAGCATGAAAGACATACGTCCAGCACCTCATCGATCCAGCAATAAACCAATTTTTGTCCCGGACGATCTAATGAACTGCAAGTACGTTATCTTGAGGGACGATGCAGTTCGTCAACCATTGATGCCACCATACTCTGGACCACACCTAGTCATAAATAGACAGATGAAGACATTCACCATCCAGCTTCCCTCCGGACCGAAGATTGTCTCTACCAACCGCCTGAAACCAGCATGCACCGTCAAGGATCCAGCTCAACTAGCCCTAGCTCGACCACCAGCGCAGACACCTTTTAATTTGCCATCGACAGCACAACAGACATGCGACCAACCATCCAGCAACGACTCAGCCACCCGAGCGGAACCATCCCTTCGGACTCACCAGGGCCGACTCGTCCGTCTTCCCGTCCGCTTCCGTGACTGAGCCGTTGGGGGGAGTGTTGTAGCAGCTGTTTAGTGTCACAAGTGCAACCTTTCCTAACGGTTGTTTACCCGCCACAGGTAGTCAGTGTTGCCAAAAAAAAATAAAAGAATTAATTAAATAATTAGGATAAATCTACCGGGCTACTCTGCGGTAACCAGAAAATAGACTACCTTTTTTTCAGTATATAACCAACCTCTCTCGTGTGCACGTGCTCTCTGCTAATGAACAGAATTAACAGTTTCAATTTGATTTTTTATCGTTTTAGCAGATTTCCCTTAAGGGAAGCAGCTAATGAGATTGTACTCATTACGCGATCTCCGAAAAATGTCTTCAAATGTCCATCGATCCTACCCAGGAGATGACGAAAATGAGGTCCGTCCAAAACTGTATATATATATATATATATATATATATATATATATATATATATATATATATATATATATTGTCTGTTACCGCTCTAGCGGTCGCAATTATTGTTTAATCGTTACCAAACTCGATATTTAGTCGTTTTATGTAAAAAGAAAGATCAAGTTCGTTAGCGGCTGAAATCGGACCAGGGGGAGGGGTGGTTTAAAGGGGAGGATTTTCGTAAATTCGAAATAACTCCGTTACTATACGTCGGATCAAAACATTGCATAGAACCAATCTTATTCTAAATTAAATTTACTATAAATATTGTTCTATACATGTATTCTCTATCTTCAATACTAACCAAGATATTTGCATTTTTATTAATTGTGGGCCGATAACGGATGACTGAATTTCCCGCCAAAAGTTAGTTCGGCCATTTGCCGTAACTGTTCGGCTCTCGTGTGGAGATTTCTCTATTGTATAACTTCACGTGGGAAATCTGCTTAGTTTACGCAGCCCCTGCGTGACGGACTTTTTAGTTTTCAGCCTTCAGTAAACCCCCACTCCTACACACCTGTCACATAAACAATACTATGTTACATAATGAAACACTTTATTTGAAACTTAAATACCAAATATTGTTCTCATTGAGATTTTACTTTTTAAGACAAATGCAAATACGTGGGAAATCTGCTTAGTTAACGCAGCGTTGGTTTCTGTGCTGCCCTATTTGCCATACACAAAACATCCATTCGGTTAGGTACAAAATATTCTGAACCGCAATGGGAAAATGGGACACCTAGTTAGACCTGACATGATCCACCACTAGAGCGTAAGAACAGGATGTCCGGATTCCCTCAAACAGGACACTGGACAAACCCTCATCACCCTAAGTCAGCCTGGGGGTCCTAAGTTACAACCCAACACACTTCCCTGTGTTTCGTTACAAACAATACCGAAACGAGTTTCAGAGATTCCTTGAGACCTTGTTCCGAAGGTGGTACAAGAACAAGATCGTTCCCCACGTCCCGGAAAAAAAATTGGTCTCTTGAGCTTCTAATGTTCACAGATGACGTCACTTTGAATATTAGTCTTATATCTCTCACAGAAAGGGCTCCATGAAAATATAATGGCGTATTCAAGCTCGAAACAAAACGTTATATTCCTGTTTGAGGAAATGTATGGAATAACAGCCCTAAAGTGTAATATTTCCAGCAAGATTTGCTTGCAACAGTTTTGGAACCGATTCATAACAGAGATATGTAGAATATTTTATTTTAACCCTTCACTTCGTCTTGTCCGATTTCAGCCATCAACTAAATTAAAAATTCGTTTTACAAAATTTTAAATTTCGAATTTTTAAACGATGAAATAGAATTGGTGTCCACGACAGCCTTAACATATATGTATAATAATATATGTACATATATGTGTAATATATATGTATTCTGTTTGCTGGCATCACCTCCGCCTATTGTGATCATGACATCAGCGTTACGTGAGAGTATGAATGATTTAGCATTGTGAGCTCTGACATACTGCTAATACGCCATTGACATTATCTGATATCAATTTCTTGTTGATAATTGATGTACATACTTCTTTGCTCTTCATGAAGTGCAATTGTTTGTATATATATATTAATTACAGACAATGTATTTAGTAATCAAAAATGACAACTTACTTATGATTGATTTTTATATTTATGATTGAATCCCTGACTTCTAGACCCGAATGCCTTGGAATTAGATTTGTACTTGAACAAATAATCGCTATCAAACAAAACTAATATTACATGCAGAAAAACGCCATAGAAAATGACATTCATTATTAGAAATGAATATGCCCTGCTGTCAGACATAGATAAACATAAACGTTATGACAGTGGATTGTGCATTTGTAATATGGCAAAAAGTATGTTTCCAGTAAGCCATATAGACTTGTAACTGTTCATTCAGGCTGAGCAATTTCCCGTACTAAAAGCACTTGGATTTACAGAACAGAACTACACTAACGGACATACGTACACTATTCATCCAGAGAGCAGAGTAACTATTCAAAAAATTAACAACGACACAATTCATAATTGACGGAAAAGTTAGGAAACAATTAACAGCCTGCAAACATGAAGATATAAACGTATGTATGCAATGGATAAAAGCATTCACAGAACATATTGGAAATGAACACGCTGACAGACTAGCTGAGACGACATTAAAGAACGACTCATTAACGATTGCTTATAGAAAAAAGTCCGTCACGCAGGGGCTGCGTTAACTAAGCAGATTTCCCACGTGCGCCACGTATTTGCATTTATCTCAAAAAGTAAATGTTCAATGAGAAATATATTTGGTATTTAGGCTTCAAATAAAGTACTTCATAATATAACTGCTTATTGTTTATATGACATGAGTCGGAGTGGGGGTTTACTAAAAGTGGAAAACTAATAAATGCACATATCTCTGTTAATAATGAAGATAATGAAAAAATGTACGTGACAACATTTATAGAACATTACATTTGCAATAAGATTGGTTCTATACAATTTTTCGATCCGACGCATAATATCGGAGATATTAAAATTTTTTGAAATTCTCCCCCTCTAAACCCCCCCCCCCCTCCCCCTGGTCCGATTTCAGCCGTTAACGAACTTGATCTTTATTTTTGTATAAAACGATTATATGTCATGTTTGGAAACGATAAGACAAAAATTGCGATAAGTAAAAATATATATATACGGTTTTGAACGGACCTCATTCGCGGCATCTCCTGGGAAGGATCGATGGACATTTGACGAAAAATTTTGAAAATCGCGTCATGAGTACGACCTCAATAGCTAATTTCCCTTGGGGGAAATTTGCTAATACTCAAATCTAAGATTAAAAGCACATTAAGACTAGAGACATTTAAACAATGGAATGACAGATGGCCCAACACAAACGAAGATAGGCGTTTAAACTCATTTTAAAACAACATAGAAAAAAAATGTTAAAAATCATTAATAATAGAACATCTCATGAACCGACAACCTTATTTGCATAGGTTTAAAATTATTGAAAAAAGCCAGTACATGTGTAACGACGACCATTTAATATTTAACTGCAAACTATTGGATATACCAAGACAAAAACTAATGAAAAGAATAATTCTTAGTGGACATAATTGACGCATTGCAATGAATGATCTGCTTTTCGTATTTTCTATTGATTCTATGAAATTTATGGGGGATATAAATTATAAAATATCATGAGGATAAACTGTGTAAACAAAGTTAAATAAAGGACAAGTAATCCGTTGCTTTGTATTTCTTCTCCACTACACCATGAAGTCAAGTTTTATTTTATTTTCCCATAATCCCTTTTTGTTTTTATTTGATTTTTCTTACTTTGGATTCTTTTGCTGAACTAAACAGAAATCGGCGTGTGAGTGAACCTGTGCTTTTCCATGATTATAAGGTATATTAATATTTGTGGGAATGGCCAGGAGGCCAGAAATGAAAAATTCGTTTTCTATTGTTTTTTTTGGCAAACATGGATATAACAAAAGGTGTTTATTTTGCTGATTTCTATATTGTTATAGTCACTTTTGTCGGTCAACGAAGTATACGCTAACAACTATAGCGGGAGTCAACATTTTTTTTAAGCAGATTTCCATTAAGGGAAATCAGCTATTGAGGTCGTACTCATGACGCGAGTTTCGAAAAATTTCTTCAAATGTCCATCGATCCTACCCAGGAGATGACGAAAATGAGGTCCATTCAAAATTATATTATATTATATATATATATATATATATATATATATATATATATATATATATATATATATATATATATATATATATTTGTCTGTTAACGCTCTAGCGGTCGCAATTTTCATTTGATCGTTACCAAACTCGATATTTAAACTTTTTATGCAAAAATAAAGAACAAGTTCGTTAATGGCTGAAATCGGACCAGTGAGAGGGGGTGTTTAGAGGGGAGGATTTTCGAAAATTCGAAATATCTCCGTTACTATACGTCGGATCGAAAAATTATATAGAATCAATCTATCAGTTCCCGTAACTGTTTGACTCTCTATTCTGAAATTTCTCTATTGTAAAACTTCACGTGGGAAATCTGCTTAGTTTACACAGCCCCTGCGTGACGGACTTTTTAGTACTCATTCAGTGTTTTTAATATAGCCATATTAGGAAAAATGAAGTATGGGGTATGGATTTGAAGAATGATTAAAAATAAAATAAGAATAGAAATATCGCCCCCCTCCCTCCTTATTTGTTATTTATTTTCTCTAGAAAGTAACTTAGTTATTAATTTCTAATAGAAATGTAAACTATAAGAGCATTTCGATTATTTAACTCTTATAATGTATTATTTAAAGAAAGGAATGCTAAATTTGCGCATAGTGAGATAGCGGACTTTTTCTTTGGGGGGGATCAAATTCTTTAATTCTGGTATAGGTATATTATCTTATTTCGTCCGATATTTTGAAGTTATTGGAATAACTTAATTAAATGCTTATTTTGTTTTTGTTTTGTTTCCCCCCATGTCTAAGAAGATCGAAGTCGCCATAGTTGCGGAGCTCTACGTTAAAACTAGAACTAATTAAATGTCACATGCTAATGCCATTATGACAAAAGACAATATGTGTTTAAGTTTGATATGATCGGTGTAAAATGTAATTCAGTGCTCAGGGAGGGCTACGGTCACTTCCCCTGATCACGCTTTTCGAATATAAATTAAATTATTTATCATAAGCATAAATGAAGCCTTGCGCTTGAAACAATTCACAACACAATAGCTAAAATACACATCACATTTTTCTACTCGTTGCACCACATGGGCAACCCCTGTGTACTTGAGTAGCTTCTATTAGCAGATTTCCCTTAGGGGAAATCTGCTATTGAGGTCGTTCTCATGAAGCGATTTTCGAAAAATTTCTTCAAATGTCCATCGATCCTACCCAGGAGATGACGAAAATGAGGTTCGTTCAAAATTATATATATATATATATATATATATATATATATATATATATATATATATATATATATGCCTGTTAACGCTCTAGCGGTCGCAATTTTTGTTTGATCGTTACCAAACTCCATATTTAAACGTTTTATGCAAAACGACAGATCAAGTTCGTTAATGGCTGAAATTGGAACAGCGGGAGGGGGGGGATTTTCGAAATATCTACGTTACCATACGTTGGATCAAAATATTGTACAGAACTAATTTTATTGCAAATTAAATTTACTATAAATATTGTTCTGTACATTTATTCTCTTCTCTATCTTGAATACTAACCGAGATATTTGCATTTTTATTAATTGTAACGGACGAAATGAGATCTGCTAACTTCGGGTCTAGTCCTGAGTTTCCGTCAAAAGCTAGTTTGGCCGTTTCCGTAACTGTTCGACTCTCGTGAAATTTCTCTATTATAAAACGTCCCTTGGGAAATCTGCTTAGTTTACGCAGCCCCTGTGTGACGGCGAATTTAGAGAAGGATGGAAAGAAAAAAAAAATATTCCAAATTTCTCCCTACCTAATAGAGATACAGAAAGAAGATTTGTACACTCCATTTTTTGGCCATCTTACAATGAAATTACGTTCCATTCACTGGAACGAATATATTGTGAATTAACATCAATCGAAGTGCAGCAAAACATTTTATTTATTTAATTTAATAGGAGTACGAAGATCCACTTGATGTCAGATTTTCTAATTCGAAGCCATAGTTAACAGCATAATTGTTTAGCAAAACAGCAACTCTTATTTCTTTTTTGTATTGTCGATATTTACTGATGATGGCGCTTGCGAAGTAAATGAATGTGCGAAGTAAATATTTGCGGAGAAACGACCTCCTTCAACCAGTTAAAAAATCTCAAGTTTTGAGATAAATGCAAATACGTGACGCACGTGGGATATCTACTTAGTTAAAGCTGCCACTGTGTGACGAACTTTTGAAATTTTGTATTTGGGACTGTTGTACCTTCTTTTTTCCAACTAAGGAATAGGGCGTGTTTGGGGGTGCGAATAGTAAAATTGAATTCTCGGAAAGATTTTTTATTGTATCTTCTGACAACTAGGCAGATTTCCCGCGTGCTGATATGGCAAACTAAAGATTACACCTCACCACATATTCTGACTCAAAACCAGAAAGCACGAATTTCCAACTCAATATTTGAATATTGATTATTTTTACAAAGACTGCATCCATAACATTTTTTTCACCGAGTCATAACGCCGATATTTTACATTTTCGAATTCTCCCCCTCCCCCTATTTCTGATCCAATGTCTGCCAAAGTCATTAGTGTTACCTGAAACGCTTAAATATCAAGTATGGTAAAGATCAAATGAACATTTTCGATACAAGAACATAAAATCTTAGTTGAAGACGTCATCGCGCAACAAATTTGCATGAATCTCGCTTAATTAAGGTATTATGAAAACAATATTTGGCATTTACACTTAGAATAAAGAGGTTCATGTTATAACAGCTTATTGTTACTATGGCATTAGTAGGAGTAGGGTTTACTGAAGGCTGAAACTAAAAAATCCAGAGAAATAATAAACGAACAACGTTTATAAACGATTAGAATTGCAAAGAGATTGGTTTTATACAATTTTTCGATCAGACATATAACAATGGAGATATTTCAAATTTTGGAGATTCCAACTTCTAAAGCCGCCTCACCCCGGTTCGATTTCAGCCTTTAAAGAATTTGATCTTCAGTTTTACTGAAAACCCTTTATATCGAGTTTAGCAATGATAAAACAAAAAAAGTCCGTCACGCAGGGGCAGCGTAAACTAAGCAGATTTCCCACGTGAAGTTTTACAATATAGAAATTTCACGAGAGCCGAGCCAGTGAAGGAAACGGCCGAACTAGCTATTGGCGGGAAAGTAACTCGTCCGTTAGGCGCCCCGATTTAATAAAAATGCAAATATCTCGGTTAATATTCAAGATAGAGAAAAAAATGTATATGTATATAGAGAAAAAATGTAATATTTATATTAAAATTAATTTGCAATAAGATTGGTTCTGTACAATTTTCGATCCGACGTATAGTAACGGAGATATTTCAAATTTTCGAAAATCCTCCCCTCTAACCCCCCCCCACTGGTCCGATTTCAGCCGTTAACGAACTTGATCTTTCTTTTTACATAAAACGACTAAATACCGAGTTTGGTAAAGATTAAACAAAAATTGCGACCGCTAGAGCGGTAACAGACAAATATGTATATATATATATATATATATATATATATATATAAATATATATATATACAGTTTTGAACGGACCTCATTTTCGTCATCTACTAGGTAGGATCGATGGACATTTGAAGACAAATTTCGAAAATTCCGTCATGAGTACAACCTCAATAGCTGATTTCACTTGAGGGAAATCTGCTAATTGTAATATATATATATATATATATATATATATATATATATATTCGTCATCTCCGGAAGGATCGATGAGCATTTGAAGAAATGTCCCTTAAAGGAAATCTGCTAAAATGGATAGATTACCAGACGAAACACAGTCAAATGGGCTCGTCGGAACGACATATGATGAAAATCATTATTAACTTTATTAATTTTGCGAATTGAGACTGATAATACTGTGGATAAAAATAGCATTAGCAAATGCTTATCTTACTTCTACAGAGATATGAATTTCATCTTGATTTTACGAAGTTTTTTTCCCCCTATTGTAATGTGCCTGTTATTACAAACAACTTTTCAATAATTGCTATTGTTTCCTCTTTTCCTGCTTCGGAGGAAACCAAATTTTGATTTTAATTCTAAAGAGTTGATTTGAAGTGTATTTCAGAACTAACTTTATTCCAGTTGTTGTTTAGTAACCATTATGCAAATTATTCCATACTTCTGTCCGGGGTTCTATTTTAGCAGATTTCCCTGAAGGGAAATCAACTATTGAGGTTGTACTCATGACGGAATTTTTGAAATTTTTCTTCAAATGTCTATCGATCCTACATAGTAGATGACGAAAATGAGGTCCGTTCAAAACTGTATATATATATATATATATATATATATATATATATATATATATAAATATATATATATATATATATATATATATATATTTATTTATTTTTTTTATATTTTTATTTGTTTCCTTCCTATAGTAACCCTATAAGAAGGCCGTTTATTAGTTTCTGCATGTCCCATGCAAGTTAGCATATCACATGCATTTGTAGTGAGTTACAATTAATTTATACATAGATTATTTCAAAAGTATGAGATACATATATAAAGAATTAACAATAACGACGTTAAATTAAAGTAAAAACATAAAAAGAGAAGATTATTAGACTTAAAAGAAAAAAAAAAAAGTATATCTTTTTTTCTTCAGTGATTTTCAACACACAGCAGATTTCGGAGAACATTTTGTTCATTAAGTTATTAACTAATTAAAAAATTGTTTTTATATTTATTCGTGTTATGCACCGCATGAATGGTGATTGGCAAGATCTCGTTTGTAGAATAATATATCTATCCCTTATCATTTAAACCTTGATGTAGTTTATTTATGTAGTAAGGAAAATATTCCTTAAATATCTGAGGTAATTTTTTTTTTCATACCCGTCCCCCCTATTTGAATATGATAAAAGTTATTCTTTTTAAATCTTTCTAAGTATGCTGGAGACCTATTGTATTTAACTAAAGAAGTTATTAAGCAAACATGCTACTTATTTAATCAGGTGGCAAAAATAGAGATAATCACTTTGTCACGAGCATAATTGTGAAAAGTTGTCAAGTTTGAGTGGTTTTTATGAGATCACGGTTCCATTATTTACTTTATATATGATAACTACATCTGTCAATTAATGGATATACCACTTAAGAGAAATGATCATATACCTGTTCCACAATTGTTGTTCTTGCTGCATTGCTTATGATAAGACAAACATTACTTCATCTGGAAAAACATAATCTGAATTAATAATGCCTCACCTCAATTGGGGGATAGACTGTTCACTAAGTGTAAATATTGCTTCAAGATACATTTTAACAAGTAGCCTTATTTTTTGTCTCATGGTGACTTTGTAAATTGATATTTCATTAAATTGGGTAATCTAGATGTAGAGGATGCGATCATTATCCTCATTCGATTAGATAGAAGGTGTGCAATAATTGATTAAAAAAGATAAGCTTTTAAGAATTTATATTATATGAGGTCGGTACAATGATGGTTAATTATACAAATAAGTAAATGTAGCATAAATTGGAATAAATGTAAAAGTCTATTTCCAGCATTGGTAAACAATAAATGTAAGCTAAAATGTATCTTTGTGAGGAACTATATGATGATATAATATTAAAAAAAAATCAAAAGTCAAGGTATTACCTTAATAAATAAAATCAAAAGTCAAGGTATTACCTTAATAAATAAAATCAAAAGTATTGCCATAGGAGTGTTAGGGTTAAATTAGGGCTGCTGAGTCGAAAATTGATTATCATACTGTCAAATTTGTTCCTGAGCGATTCATTGTTTTTGAAAAGTCTTTAGCTAGAAATTAGATTAAAAAGTCCACCACGCGGGGGGTGCGTAAGCTAAGCACATTCCCAAGTGAAGTTTTACAGTAAAGAAATTTGCATACTGCAAACACTTACCACCGTGAATAAATACAAACGGTAATGAGAAATCTTTCAGTTAATTTTAATAAGACTCCCCAGGGGAAAGCGGCTGAATTGTAAACAAACAGGTCTGCAAACCACTCAGAGCTGAACAGATAGATATATTCTTCTCCGAAAAGAATAACAATTAATGAAATACATCTGAATATAACATATTAATTTTAGTGAAAACGTTTTATTATATCTAGTACTATAATTTATAATGAATGAGAATAAATTTTATTTCAACCACTCAAATTTTAAGTCCATGAACTAAAGAAAGGGGGTGGTTAACAGAACGTATTTTCCAAAGTAGAAGCTTACACCACGCTCTACACCAATTTCACGGGAACACTTACGGAAACGGC
This sequence comes from Riptortus pedestris, assembly GCA_019009955.1. Taxonomy (NCBI): domain Eukaryota; kingdom Metazoa; phylum Arthropoda; class Insecta; order Hemiptera; family Alydidae; genus Riptortus; species Riptortus pedestris. The sequence goes on along the minus strand of CM032230.1, from coordinate 88,058,076 downwards.
CGAATTAACTTTCAGGTGAATCGCACAACAGAACTGACTATAGCCGAATATGAAAAATGCAAATATCCAAGATAGTTAATAAATATATATAACAATATTTATCGTACATTTAATTTTCAACAAGATTGTTTCTATACAAGTTTTTGATCCGACGTAAAGAACCAGACATATGTCGAGTTTTCGAAAATCCCCCCCCCCCGCCATCTTTCCGATTTCAGCCTTTAACGAACTTCATCTTTACTTTTTCATAAAACGTTTAAATATCAAGTTTGTTAACGATCGCACCAATATTGCGACAGCTATGTATATGTATATATATATATATTAATATTTATATAAACGGACCTCATTTGCGTCATCTCCTGGCTTGGATTGTTAATTGGACATTTGAGGAACTTTTTCGAGTACGACCTCAACTGATATCCCTTAAGGGAAATCTGCTGAAACGATTAAATATCAAGTTTGATAACGATTAAACCAAAATTGCTACCGCTAGAGCGGTAACAGACAAATACACACACACACAATATTTTGAACAGGTCTCATTTTCGACGTGTACTAGGAAGGAAAGATGGACATTTGAGGAAATCTTTCGAAAATCGCGTGATGAGTACAATCTAAATAGCTGATTTCCCTTTAGGAAATCTGCTGAAATCAAAAGTATTCGAGAGGTTCAGGTTGACTGTGTGAGTTGGGGGTTGCTATTGTTACGAAAATTAAATACATGAATAGTTAAACAGAGATAGTCACGTATTTGGGAAGTACGAATTAGATCGAAGAAGCCGACAGAGTTTCGAGTTCGTTCGAGTCCTGTTCTGGAAGTGTCTGTGCCTCCCCTTTGATGTATACCGACGACCTATATAAAAAGCCGAACCGCCGCGAGTTTTAGTTCAGTTTGTTCTCAGCTGTCTTCAAGTGATCATCAGTGCGTTCAGTGCAACAGTGCGGCTTAGTGCAGTGCGGTTAAGTGTTTTTATGGGAAGAACATTGTAGCTATCAGTGCATACTGTGCGTAGTAATTAAGAATAATTAACCAAGTGTATAGATCATTGTTAAATAAATTGTGCAGTGATAAAAACTGTGCAGGTTGTGTGTGTTTAATTTTGCAATCCAAAAGAACTCTAATAAACAACGTTTATTACTGATTTTGTAATAAAACGTAACAACTGGCGTCAGAAGTGGGATTGCATAATTAAAATCAACAAAAATGAAGTTTGAAGAACTAAAAGTAGAACATCTGAAGAAGGAGCTGGCTAAACTGGATCTGCCAACAACAGGAAATAAGGCTGAACTACAAAGGCGGTTGGCAGATGAATTCCAAAGACGAGGAATTGATGTAAGTACACATGAGTTTGAAGATAAAGAAGACATTGCTGAAAGTACTCCTATCTGAAGTAGCAATTTGAATTTAAATTCAATTTTGGCCACTATGATGGAAAAAATAGCAGATAATAACCAGAGTTTCAAGAACCTTCTAGAACTAATTACGAAAGACTAGAAGGAGCTTCCAGAGCTAATTACGACAGATTAGAAGAAGCTTCCAGAGCTAATTACGACAGATTAGAAGGAGCTTCTAAAAGCAACAGTGAGAAAATCCTAACGGAAGTCAGACCAGAATTTCAGGAAGCTTCTAGATTAAACAGCGAGAAAATCCTAACTGAAGTCAGACAGGAACTTCAGGAAGCTTCTAGAACAACAAACCAAAAACTCCACGAAATATCAGAGGTATTGGACAAACGAGTGGGAGCAATAGAGCAGAGAGTCCGCGAGTTTGATGAAAAACTCTGCGGCATTTAGAAGAATGTTGAAGAGAAAATTACCAACTTAGAAACAAAGATGGACGAAGAAATACGCTAGCTACAATTCCAAATGGACAATCTACAAGTTCGAGAGGGTGCGGTGAGGCTCCTTTCAGAACATTCCAGCAAGATAAGGCCCCTAACTTTTGATGGCAGCGCACCATTTAGTTTCTTCAAATTCCAATTTGGGACAGTGGCCAGCAAAACTGGATGGAATAATGAAGAAAAAGCTGTAGAACTGATTAGGGCGCTGAAGGGGACAGCAGCAGAAATCCTGGAGAGTTTACCGTCAGCTTGCAGGGATAAATATGAGGACATAATGGTGGCAGTACATCGATGAACATAAGCAAGAACTTTACAGGATGGAATTGCGGGGCAGAGTGCAGAAACCGAACGAGACGGTACAAGATTTTGCCATGGAAGTCGAACGTCTGGTGCAGCTAAAAATCAGTGGTGAAAATCATCCGTTCCTCGATCAGTTCAAGATTGAAGCATTTTTGAATGGTATACGAGACCCAGAATTTAAATTTGCGGTGTGTGTTATGCAATAACGTCCTTTGCTGAAACCAACTCTCATGGCCCAGGAGACCATTAAAGTCATTTCAAGGCCACAAGTCTACAAGGTGCGACGTCTTGGGACTGATATTCAAAATTACGCCCAAATCTGACATAGAAGAATTAGTAAAGCGAATAATGCAGGAGCAAAGGAATAGCTCACGATCAAAATGCTTCAACTGTGGTAAGGCCGGTCATTTTCAAAGTAACTGTAAATCACCAAAGAAAAGGTCAATATCTGTTTCGCCACCGAGGGAGAACCAACGGACGAATAACCCCAAATCTCAAGAGACACCGTTAAACTAGAACGAGCTAGCACTGAGCGGCAAAAGCTAGCTCCTACAACCGTTGGCCCCACATTCTCCATTTCCATAATACAACAACAAAATAGCAACCTTACAGCTCGTGGACTTATCAACGGAAGGGCGCAGTTCCTCACCATAGACAAAGGGGCGACGCAGTACATAATTAGGCCTGATTTGTTGAAGAGATCCATGGAACCATTAAACAACGTTCGACTGCGCACTGCTACTGAGGAATCAGCCACCGTCTACGGAAGAGCCAATGTTCGACTGACTATCGCCAACACCAGCGCTGATCATGCATTTGTTGTCGCTGACATAGTGGACGAAGTTATCATCGGTGCAGACTTCCACGGTATCAATCTGCACATGGGTCAACAAATTGTGATCTGGCGCAACTTCGAAATACCCTTGGATGTTGGATACGAGAGCAAGACCACAATAAGGAGGCTATTTTCCGTCGGACGCCAGAAACTACCACCTCAGGCAGAAACCTTAGTCTGGGCACGTGTGGAAGAAGATTGTGAGGATAACCGGTTGTGGGTAGGAGAACCAAAAGAACTTAAAGACGACATTATAACAGCTAAAGCCCTCGTGAAAACCTGTGGCGATGGACGAGTACCGGTGAGAGTGCTTAACCTATCCAACAATGAGAAGATCATTAAGTCGTACATCATTAGGTCAATGTGAGCCAGCAGAAGCAATAATTAACTTTGCCAAAAATTCAGGATGCCCGAAAATGACAGCCAATGAACGCGAATTACTAGCAGAAGAAGTGGAAAATGGATGAAAGGACTGACATCACCTGAAAGGAACAAAGCAAAGGAGTTGCTAAGATCACATGCCTCCATTTTCGCCCTATGCAATAAAAGGCCAGGTAGACCAGTAGTATGAAACATGAAATAAACACCAGTGAAGCGAGACCTATAAAACAAGCACCCAGGAGTGTTCCCCTGGCGAAGCGGAACGAAGTAAAGAACTTGTCAACGAAATGAAGCGAAATGGAGTCCTCGAACCATCTTCGAGTTTGTGGAGCTCGCCAATAGTTCTATTCAAGAAGATAGATGGCAGCACCAGATTCTGTGTTGACTACAGAAAACTCAATGGCGTCACCAAGAAAGACAGTTATCCGCTACCTTAGACACATTGGCTGGAACGAAATGGTTTTCTACCTTGGACTTGCAAAGCGACTACTGGCAAGTAGAGATCGCAGATAAGGACGAAGAGAAAACTGCCTATAGTGCCAGCAATGGTTTATGGCAGTTCAAGGTTATGCCATTTGGGCTCTGCAACGCCCCAGCTAATTTTGAGCGTTTAATGGAACGTCTGCTAAAGGCTTAGTGTATTGTACGCCTGCTCAATTGGAAGACGAGCTTGGTGTATCTAGATGAAATAATTTTTTTGGGGAAGACTTTTGAGGAACATCTTAAAAACCTGAATGAAGTATTTAGTCGCATAACAGCAGCTGGACTAAAGTTAAGCATAAAGAAATGTGCTCTATTTCAGAAGGAAGTCAAATACTTAGGGCATCGGGAAACAGCAGAAGGGATTTGAACTGATGACAAAATACGGGCAGTAAAGGACTGGCCTCGACCACGAAATCTCCATGAGCTGCGTAGCTTCCTGGGGCTTTACTACAGGGGATCCGTGCCAAACTTCTTGCATGACCTAACCAAAATGTCGCGTCCATACCACTGGCATCGGAAGATGCGTTCCAGAGGCTCAAGGAACTCCTGAGCACAGCACCAGTCCTTGCTCATCCAATCGCTGGACAGAAATTCATAATTGACACGGACGTGAGCGACTATGGAACAGGAAGAGCGCTTTCTCAGGTAGTTGATGTCATTGGCTACTATAGCAGGGTACTCTCCAAGCCCGAAAGAAATTATTGTGTTACCCGACGTGAGCTTCTGACAGTGTTGGAGTGCATCAAGCATTACCACAAATACTTGTATGGTCAACACATCACCTCAAGAACAGACCACTCGCACTACGTTGGTTGCTGCAGTGTCATAAGTATATGACAACAGTATCATTCATACTGGCGGTTCTAGCCCTTTATTTGTATTACTAAATGAACTAAAGTAATAATAATTTTAATAGGGCTTTCGCGCGGTTATTATGCCTACCTGGAATGGGTTTCAGGTAGATTAAATACCGAAGAGCTGTAAGATGAGAACATTTTAAAAGAGCTCATCATGTAAGATGGTTTCAACCCCCTCCCTTCACATTGGGCCCCGAAGGAAATGGCAAAGGGAACTGCGTGACGGACTTTCCAGTATCTGATAAACTCCACCGAAGCAATTCCCATTGAGAGCACATATTAACTTTGATAGTGGGAGGATAATATTCAGGGAACCATTGCAAATCAATTTTATAAGAAGATTCTATTTTTCTCAGCTTTCTTTATCTAATTTATATTAACAGGCATTAATAACATCTTATATATTCAGGAAAATAAGAAGATAAGAACTAATCAATTAAATAAGAGATTCGCGATAAAAAAGACAATGGATACTTCTTTCACTGATATATTGGTTTATGAGGGCCCTCATTGTTTTAAATTTTTTTTTTTAATATACAGATAAAGGATATACCTAAAGTCGAGTATTGAAAATATGACGAAGTGATAAGTTAAAAGAAAAATTTTGTAATCTGCCAGTCTTCCCCAGCAGAAATGGCCGATAGGATTGCCAAAGTTAAAGCTGCTCTGGCGGCAGTGTCAGTTGAGCCAATTGTCTTTATTTACTGTTACACTTATTTCGTATTTTCCACAGCAACGACTAATTTATACCTTCAGAAGGTCTGTATGCCCGATGCTCCGCCACTCGACACTGATGCAGTTTGTGAAGATCCTAAAGGGCTTGCTATTTCCACAGGTACTTCAAAATATTGGTATTTATTAACGTCATATTCGTTTAACGCAGTGCTATTGATACATCTGCAACTAAGATTTATTAACTGACTAAAAAAACAGTAGGACTTTTCTTGTTTAATTTGACTAATGATGATGAAAATGTTGTATCTATTAGTTAAGCTTCCTTGATTTTATGCACTTCAGTAAATAAACATAAACATGTACATTTTTTTAATATAACATAACTTTTTAATTAAACTTAACAACTTTAGTATTCAGCAAATTCATAATGTTCTATTCCACAGTTAATGGGTGAATTCATTCATAGATGGTCATACTCTGCTTATTAATCTCAGCAAAAATTGTATATACATACTTCCGGCCAATATTTGTGACCATTCCTCGCACTACTCAGCCAGGCTTCTGCGATTACGAAAGCCCAAACCTTTACGAGCCTTCCATCAAGTCACTATCCTCCTTTCCTTAGAGCTAACTCGCTTTTAAACAGATTTCCAATAGGGAAATAAGCCATTGGAGGTGCAATCATGACACGAATTTAGAAATTATCTCAAACGTCTACGAGCCTTCCTATTAGATGAGGAAAATGAGGTTCATTCGTCCGTCCAAATTATATGCATATACATCTATAGGGCGTCCAACCGGATCAAAGCCTTTTCACGGCTAAACGAATGAAATCAAAAATATCGAAGGAAAAAGTTGTAGGTCATCATCTCTAGTTTAACCGTAGAGTTATATTAATCAACTTTGCCGTGGCATGGACGGTTTACACGCGTCCAAATGTTGCGATCTGTTAATGTCATCTAGTTTTTATTACGCCCTTTTTAAGTCCTTAAAAACGGCATTTCAATATCTTTGAAATTAAAAAATCTACATCATTGTGAAATCTGGTATGCTCAACATCATTATTATTTTTCAGGCAACTTATGATTAGGGATTTTGGAGCTTCATTTTTATGCATTTTTTCCTACTCTTTCAATTAAAAATACCATTGAATGTGTAGGTGCTACATAAATGAGGCTAGTTAAAAAAAAAAACATTTTTATTTTATTTTTTTCCATCTCCATTAACGTTATGGAGATTGAAAACTAATTTTACAACGTTTCTTTAAATTTAAATATTGAATCCCAAAATAATCAGATGGAGAAAAGGGGAAAATTAAAAACTTTTTAACTCAATTAACCAATTGCTTTGGAAATAACTACTAGGTACCTTAAACAAGTAGATTTATAAAACCTTATCCTCCCATTTGCCGAGATCTCACTCCACTCGATTTTTATTAGTGTGGAAAAGTAAAAAATATTACCTACACAAAAAAACCATAGTACAGTCCTGTCCAGCTAAGAGGAAGTCTTGCCGAGGTTTGCAGTAGAACATTTGTATTCCTGTTCATATGTCACATTATGTCGCATATTAGAACTCGTTTGTACATTTTCGCCCTCTCCAGGGTTACATTGATGAACATTTAAAGATTTTTTTTCAAAAACCGCATCATGATTACTACTTCAATAGCAGATTTCCCGGAAGAGAAATCTGCTAATAAACTAAGTTGGGTAATAAAGATCACTTATAGCATAATGGCTGGAAAGAATATGAAAGTTGAGTCGTAATGAGATCGTAGATTTTGTAATGTCATTCAATATCTGAAACTAAAAATATACTATGTTATTATATAATTGACTACAGAAGGGGAAAAATGGAACAATTATGAAATCAAACAGGTTCGAATTTTCAACAAATAAATGTTTATGAATAGAAACTGAACAAAATTTTATTTTATTTATTTGTTTATTCATTCTACAATTTATTGTCGATATTATTGCACTAATAACAAGATTTGTTGCGGAATGTAGCCTAAAAGTGCATTTAGATCTAAACGCATTGGAGGGGTGACGAGTCAAAGTAAATTAAGTTCCAATTTAGAAATGTGAAAATTGATTTGTTATTCAGGAATCATATTCCAAGCACTCAAATTACCAAGATGCGTCAAATGTGAGTTCTATGGGAGAATGTTATTGGCTAATCAGGCCTTCAAAAAATATTTTGAATATTTTGACTCAAAATTATTAAATTTTAGCAACATATAAAATAGTTTCTATATATAGATAATTAAAGCTTGAGCGCAGAAATACCAGAGGCAGTTGTATATATAAAAAAACAAGAAATGAGATGTGGAGGATGCAATCAAATCTATGGAGATAAGGACGGTAAAACTCACTTAGAATTTCATAAGGTTCAACGATTTCATAAAATATGAATCCGAAGGCAAGATTACTAGATAATATGGAAAAGAGAGAGCCTCGGAAAGCATTTACTGAAGACGTCTGCTTTTGAGGTAGTACTGATGAGGCGATGTTAGAAAAAGTTCTTCAAATGTCCATCAATCCTACTCAGATGACAAAAAGGCCGTCACGCAGGGCTGCATAAACTACGCAGATTCCCCACGGATTGGTATGATACACTACTCACTTTTCACAATATTATTTCTGTTTCCAAGTAAATATCTGATGATTTGAATTTGAGAGGGTAACTGAAGTAAAACAAGAAAGCACAAATAACTCACGTAATGTTTGCGTTACAAACAAATTTATAGAACAAAAATTGTAGAACGTCAATAGTTAAACAATATTGGTTCTATAACATTTTTCGATCCAATTCATAATAACGGATATATTTTGAATTAATTTCTATTCCTGGTCTGATTTCAGCCATTAACTGATATGATCATTAATGTTGAATGAAACTGTTAAATAACCAGTTTCGTATATACCAGACGAACATTTTCGAGTCAAGACCTCAAAATCTTACTTGATGACGTCACCACACTACATATTTTCATGTAACCCCCATAATAAAAGTCTCTTCAAAACCATATTCGTCATTCAAGCTGAACAAGGAATATATAGTGGCTCAGGTGCTCCAAGTTGAAATAGCATTAGGAGAAGCGGCTCATTAAAGACTTTAAAACTAACGAATGCAAACAATTTTTCAATCCGACTAGTGGTTCAACAAAACAGATCATTACAAAAATTACTCTAAATTAAGAAATAAACAACTTTTATTTTGTGCACGCTAGACCAAAGAAGATAGATTTAGAAGCATAGTGATTTTTCGTTTCTTGCCTTCCTTGCAACCCCCACTCCTATTGTCTCTAAGAATACCATAAAGACTAAGTTGGTTTACCGTTAATAACACAATACAAAGCTTGGTCAAATTCGGTTCTATCGTTACCTGTAATGTACAAAACAAGTTTCGCCAAATACGATTCAATTCTTTACGTGTGAAAGTAAACAAATATACAGACTCCAATACCCAAAATTTTCTTTTGAAATCGTGAAAGACTTGTGACGTTTTCTGGGGGTAAAACGTAACGCACAGACAGAGACAGCAATCATTTATATATATATATATATATATATATATATATATATATATATATATATATATATATATATACATATAATTATGGACTATCAATAAATATTGACAGACAATAGCTACATCTAGTTTAATCCCATCGGCCTTGCAGAATTGACACCTTTGTTAATGGATTGAGTTTAATTCTTAAATTAAATCTTATCGAATGTGTTCTAATTACATAGACTAATCCTGGACAAGTGTCTATATAAATAAATCTATAAGATTTCTCTGAAAATACATTTAAATTCAAAGGATATATATTTTTCATGTTTAAGAACTTCTGCGTCAACATTTGAAACCACTTGCCTGTCAATCTCTCCGCTTATTTTAGCAGATTTCCCTTGAGAGAAATCACCTTTGGTGGATGTCTTAATTTTCGAAAACTTTCTTCAAATGTCCATCGATCCTACCCAGGAGATGACGAAAATGCGGTCCGTTCAATATATATATATATATATATATATATATATATATATATATATATATATATATATATATATATATATATATATGTGTGTGTGTCTGTGTATGTATCTATATGTCTGCTAGCGCTCATGCGGTCATAATTTTTGTTTAATAGTCACCAAACTCAATTTTTGAACATTTTATCTAAAAATAAAGGTAAAAATTTTAAACGGCTGACATCGGACATGGGGGAGGGTAGGGTTTAGAGGGGAATTTCGAAAATTCAAAATATATCCGTTGGATCGAAAAATTGTATAGAATCAATCTTTGAAAATATAATGTTCTATAAATGTTGTTTTGTACATGTTTTCTATATATGGAATATTAACCGAGATATTTCCATAATTTAGTTTTCGGACATCAATATACCCCCACTCCTGCTCATATCATACTAACAATAATCTGTACTTCATTACAAGGTTAATACCAAATTCAGGTATCTTTTTGAGATTTATGCAAATATGGCGTTGTGGAAACGTCAACAATTAAGATTTTTAGTTCTTTACTAGAAAATGTTTATTAGACCTATATCATACTCGGAATTCACTAAATAAAATCCTTAGTCCCACCCTGGCTAGAAAAGGGTGGTAACCTGTAGATAACCCGTCCCAATTAGCCTGAGTTGCAAAAAGTGGATGCTAATAAATAATAATATATCATACTCGATAATTAACCAGTTCAGTGAACACTATAGATCATAATTGTTATTGGCGGACCTGGTATAGAGGGGAGGGGGATAAGAAAATTAAAAATATCTGTTATTATGCGTCGGATCGTAAAATGCTATTATACCAATAACACTACTAGTAAAACTACTGATGTTCTACAGTTGCTGTTCTGTGCATTAGTTCGTAACTCAAGTATAAAGCGACTTATTCATACTTTCTTGCATTCTGCCTTCAATAACCCCCCCCCCCCACTCTTCTTCTCATAAGAGTGATGTTCTAGCACATGAGAAATCTGCTTAGTTTACGCAGCCCCTGCTTGTCGGACTTTTATAATTCCATTATTTAAAAGTTTTACACGTAGGGACTAAGCAAGTACACTTCTTATGTGCTGGAACAACATACTGGCGACATCTTACCACATATGTTCTCAGTTTAAACAGGAATTGAAAACGTAGCTGGTCATTCGATGTTTATTAAATCAGTTACTTGAAG
>CM032230.1:87985000-88045000 GCA_019009955.1 Riptortus pedestris | reverse complement strand
AATGATAAACATATGTGAATGTTTTCAATATCTTCTATTGAAAAATCCTTGACCGTTACTCCTAACAGTCAAACACATTTTCCATCCTTAAAAATAATAATACGCCCTTGCATTAAAACCCAGGATTAGTGAATGGGTGAATGGCATTCATTGGTTCTACATTATATCCAAACTAATAATATTTCCTGACTCAGTATTTACTATTAAGTACTCCTTACAGCATACTGGGAAATACGGAGAATCGGTGTACAATCGTTGTGACTCGAAGAAGTAGTGGAGGTTTCTAATCATTCTTATGTCTCTTTTCAAAACATTGAAACTTGAGACTACTTTGTTTTTTTTCAATTATTTATACATGAATATTAAACCAATTCACATTTTTGAGGATAATACTATAATAATAAAATTAAAACCTATTTCGGGAGAGATTCTATCCCCCCCTCCACTCCCAAACTTCATTAGGGCTGTAAACAATGGGTCACGTTAGTTACCAGTATGTAGCTTTATGTCTACATACAGGTAACAACACTATCGGAATAAATAAGAAAGAAAAGTAAAATAATTACTATATTCCGAATTTTGAGATCTAAGAAACAAAAATTCCATTAAATATAAATTATAACTTCAATAAAAGCCCTGGGGATCATTAGCTTCTGAATAAAGTATTTTTCTCTCAAGACCCCCAAATGTGCATTTTTAAGCTAGTTAGCTCCATCTCAGCTATTAATACATTGAATTTCAGATATTAATACATTAAGGACAATGATGAAGACTTTTCTGCCTGGAATAATCGTTCTGCTGGCTGGAATATGGAGAGATCGGACTGGTAAAACTAAACCCTTACTTCTGCTGGCCTTCTTTGGTGAAATATTTGTTACTGTAGTTTCCATTCTCGCCTTCATCTATTGGTCAACATCTACTTGGATCTTCGCTGCAATAGAATCGGTCATTTGTGGTGTCAGTGGAGGAATGTCAATAGTTATAATGGGCGCTAATTGTATCGTTATTGAGAACTCCACTCCGGAGAACAGGACTTCAAGGTAAAGAGATTTTATATTTACATTATATAGACACAATCACCATAGATCACAATAAATAAATTGGAACTAATTTTGTTTTCATGATCCAAAAGGACATAATGAATAACAATGGAAGAATAATACTTTGCTTGAATACAATCATATATTTACTATCGTGATACACCATAAGGTCAATTATCTAAATATTTATGATATTCAATGAATTAATTGTAAACTATCCCAGCAAGAATTACACCTCTTGGAATGTCTCTTCTGGAGTTTATATTTAAATAAACAAATAGTTTCTCACTAAATACAGTATGGGAAAATTTCCACCGCGAGAGTTTCACTAAGAAATAAAGTCCGTCACGGAGGTGCTGCGTAAACTAAGCAGATTTCCCACGTGAAGTTTTACAATAGAGAAATCTGCCTAATAATAACAGTAGTAGTAAGGTATTCACGAGGGCAAATAGTTAGGGAAACGGCCGCACTTGCTCTCGGCGGAAACTCCCGAACATAGCCGACTCCTGCCGACCACACACACAATACAAATGCAAATATCTCGGTTAATATTCAAGATACAGAATAAATGTATAGAGCAATATTTATAGTAAATTTAATTTGCAAAAAGAGTGGTGGCTCTATATAATTTTTTGATCCGACGTATGGTAACGGAGATAATTCGAATTTTCGAAAATCCCCCCCCTCTAAACCCCCCTCCCACTGGTCCGTTTTTAGCCATTAACGAACTTGATCATTCTTTTTACATAAAACGATTAAATATGAAGTTTGGTAACGATCAAACAAAAATTCCGACCGCTAGAGCGTTAACAGACAAATATATATATATATATATATATATATATATATATATATATATATATATATATATATATATATATATATATAATTTTGAACGGACCTCATTTTCGTCATCTCCTGGGTAGGATCGATGGACATTTGAGGAAATTTTTCAAAGCTCGCGTCATGAGTACGACCTCAATGGCTGATTACCCTAAAGGGAAATCTGCTAAAAACATCTTGACACTCTATATCTGGCGATCTACTGAATCTGATTTCATGATCTGATTTTCATTCATGATCTTTTTTCATCTGATTTGATAAGTTTCATATATATTTCCATTCAACAGTAAAACTAAAATTAACTTATTTAAATAAACAATTCCAAAAAATTATAAATATTGGGATACCAACTACAAATATTGAATGAAAAATAGGGATAGGGGTTAAAATATTTCTGATTTTTGCAATTGAAATCCCACACTGTGGACAGTTTTTGTGTCATGTTCTTTATAAATGAAGAATTTTCCTTTCATAGTTACCAAACTTGATATTTAATCGAATCATGTAAAAAGAAAAATCAAGTTCGTTAATGGCTGTAATCACACGAGTGGAAGGGGGGGGGGTTAGAGGGGTGGTATTTTAAAAATTCCCAAAAAACTCCGTCACTATTCGTCAGATCGAAACATTGTATGGAACCAATCTTATAGGAAATTAAATGATCTATAATTGTCGTTCTATACATACATATTTCCTGTATAATGAATATTAACCGAGATATTTGGATTTTATAGTTTTCTGCTTTCAGTATACCCTCACTCTTACTCATGTTATATTAATAATTAGCTGCTATATCATGAACCACTTCATTACAAGGTTAAATACCAAATATTGTTTTCAGTAGACATTTCCTAGTGAGATATATTCAAATACGTTCTGTTGATCCCCCGCCCCCCCCCACTTCTTTTGTTCTTGGATTACTAAATTTTGAGTGTTTGAGATAAATATTATTCTGATTCATTAAAAATTATGTTTTCAATAGAATTAATATGTTATATTCTGATATATTTTATTAATTGTTTTTCTTTCCAGTTTATTTCTATCTATCTATTCAGCTCTTTCCGATGTAGATATTATTAACTTGTAAATTCGCTGAAAGACTTCTCATTGCCGTTTGTATTTTTTCAAGGTGGTGTTTCCAGTATGTAGATTTATATATTGTAAACCTTCGCATGGAAAATCTGCTTGGTTTACGCAGCCCCTGCGTGACGGACTTTTTTTTTGTTTTGAGCCTTATAAGAAACCAATTAATGGAGTGTCAGATGCAAGAGAGGCCTAATCCATTCGGCAAATCTGACATCTGTTCCTTAAGAAAGGCAGATTGTGGAATTGGCTCTCTGTCTCAAGAAGTCATCTACTTACCAGCTGGGGTGAGATATAGAAGCTGGTCCAACATACTGGCTGGATTATTAGAGGACGGAATCGCCTAAGCTAAGGGGGTAATTATCAGTTATCGCGACATCGTCCAGACTTGGGATAACTCTAGTTTATAATTACATTTCATCGTGTTTTTTGTCATTCAAATAAATTCTGGAAGTGATGTTTTAAATAATAATTTTTTTTCCCAATTATGATGTAATAGTCGTCTTTAAATGGGTGGCCTCCCAAAAATTGCGAAGTGCCAATAAGGGCCCTAATATGATCTTTCAAGTTCCTATGTAGGAAGAACATACAGTAAATTATGAATAAAATCTAGGAAGTACCTATGTTTGTAGGAACTACTTTTCAATTTGTTATAGCCTATGGCTAGCTTATTTTTATATTCTTTCTCATTCATGTTTTTGTTATTAATATTTTGGAAGAGCTAAAAGGCCTAGTGGAATAAAAAAAATCTTGCAGTGAAGTCTGATTTCTTCATTCCTGAATTTGGAAAACACTCACTCCTGTGATTCTTCTGAGAAATATATTGTTCTCATATTAATTATACACAATTAATCTTAAGTAGAAAGAATTTTACAATGAACTATGAGTCAGAACTTTGTGTAATTAATCTAATTTGTTTTTAATATTTCAGGATTTCATATCTTGTATCATCACTTATGTTGAGTGGCATCATTGCATCTGGTACCAGTGGATTGCTTCTTTCAGCATTTGGCTATCAAAATGTATATATCCTAGTTATTGTTCTTCATGTTTTAACAATTATTCTGACGTTCGCTTTTGTTAAGGATAAACCGAAAGAAATTAAAAATGGTCAAAGCTCATTCAATTTATCTACATTGAAAACTGTTTGTTGTGATAGTGGAGAAAATATGATTTGTATTTGGCTGGTATTAATTGGCTCTTTGGCAGTTAATACAACTTTTGCCGGTAGGTATAAATTTATTTAAAGTGAGAATAAATAACCTATCTTTTAATTTTATTTTATAAATTCACATATTTAGTTATATTTATTCTCCCAGCATAAGAGCTAACAAAAAAAGTCAGCTAAGTATCTAAGAGTAAATATTTGTTCTATTAAGTAAAATATATCAATAATGCAGATGCAGGGCAGAGGAAACGCATGTTTTTTGAACCCCTAGAAAGCGGAAATGAGTGGGGGGGGTATTGACCTTAAATGAATGTTGGCAGATTGCGCATACAATGCAGTTTCAGTCGCTAAGGAGCGTTAGCGTTCGTCGTCAAGTAGTACTTTAGAAACTATGGTTCCGTAATGAAAGTACAACGTATTTTCCGTCAAAAGTTTAGAGTTGGCCGATAAGGTGTAGGGTCTGATCGAAATCTTGTACTCTGATGGGTTGCAGCAGTGAAGGGGGTTTTGTGGAGCGCAGAGAGTTTTATCGCGTAATGGGCGAAATTTTTACGGAACATGCAGATGCTAGTCTTCGTGACTGATGAAGCACATTTTCATGTAGGCGGTGACGTCAATGTTCAAAATTGTCGGTATTGGGCATCGGAGAACCCACATGAATTACACCAAAGATCTCTCCACAGTTTAAAAATAACTGTATGGTGGTGCATTTTAAAGATGGGGATTGTTGGGCCCTGTTTTTTTTTGTTTTTTTTTTTTTTTTATAAGGAACTTTAATTAATTTAATTTACTGCCCCCTCGCTCACCCGATTTGTCGATGTGCGACTTCCTATTGTGGGGATATTTAAAATCAAAAGTCTACATGAACAAGCCTCGCACAATCGATGACCTGAAGAATTCCATTCGTCAGGAAATTGAAGCCGTGCCGAATGAAATGTCGGAGAGAGCCATGCGTAACTTTCGGGAGAGGATCCAAATTTGTATCCAGCAAGAAGGACGTCATCTCCAAGACATTATTTTTCGAACCTAATTAAAGTATGTATATTTCAAAACTGCATTGAAAAATCTATCACTTAATGCTTGTTTTTATTATTTTTTATCGAACCGTGTCCCATTCATTCAATAGTGAAAAACATGGGTTTCCTCTGCTCCACACTGTATATAAAGGAGGTAATGAAAATGTTATATGAATATTAATGTGTTTTATTTACCTAATATTCATAACTGGAAAAATAATGTAAATATACTTCCATCACAAACCTTTTAGCAGACTTCCCTTAAGGGAAATCAGCTATTGAGGTCGTACTCACGACGCAATTTCCTAAATTTTTCTTCAAATGTCCATCGATCCTACCTAGGAGATGACGAAAATGAGGTCCGTTCAAAACTATATATATATATATATATATATATATATATATATATATATATATATATATATATATATATCTGTCTGTTATCGCCCTAGCGGTCGCAATTATTGTTTAATCGTTACGAAACTCGATATTTAGTCTTTTTATGTAAAAAGAAAGATCAAGCTCGTTAACGGCAGAAATCGGACCAGTGGAAGGAGGGGTTTAGAGCTGAGGATTTTCTAAAATTCGAAATATCTCCGTTACTATACGTCGGATTGAAAAATTGTATAGATTCAATCTTATTGTAAATTAAATGGAATATTATTATTGTTATATACATTTATTCTCTATCTTGAATATTAACTTATATATTTGAATTTTTCAGTTTTCAGCCTTCAGCAAACCCCCACTTCTACTCATGTTACATAAACAATACTCTATTATATAATAAACCACATTATTTGAAGCTTAAATATCAAATGTTGTATTCAAGAAACCTTTATTATGCGAGATACATGCCAATATGTCCTGGTCCCCCCCCCCCCCGCCCCAGTCTTGGACGACTAAAATTTGATTGATTGAGATAACAATTATTCTGACACATTATTAATTACAGTACTAGTTATAGTAAATAGTTCTCAATAAAATTAATATTTTATATTCTGATATATTTCAGTAATTGTTTTTCTTTCCGGTGTGAGGCTGGCAGATCTGTTTGTTTACATTTCAAACGCTTCCTGTCGGCAGGTTATTGAAATTGACTGAAACATTTCTTATTTCCATTTGTATTTATTCACTTAATATTCATGGTGGTGTTGTGTTAGCAGTATGTAGATTTATCTATTACTAAACTTCACGAGGGAAATCTGCTTAGTTTACACAGCCCCTGCGTGGTGAACTTTTTATTTCGAATCTATGTTACTAGAATTGTTACATTAATTCTGTCAGCAATCTAACTAATTGGCCTTCTCACCAAATTGGGCAGCCAAGCTGAAGATTTGCATTTACATTTTATGAATAATATAGGTAGTATACTTGGTATTGAAAGTTAAATTTATATT
This sequence comes from Riptortus pedestris, assembly GCA_019009955.1. NCBI lineage: Eukaryota > Metazoa > Arthropoda > Insecta > Hemiptera > Alydidae > Riptortus > Riptortus pedestris. The sequence goes on along the minus strand of CM032230.1, from coordinate 88,038,453 downwards.
AGTTTAATATTACAAAATTCCATCATTCTTTACACTTCTTGGTTCAGGTTTTTGACAAGCTCATGTCTAATTAAATTCTCTTAAAAACAGTGCATAGTTAAAAACTGAATATACAATATTTCTTGTAATAAGGATGGTTCAAGGAGAATGTTCTCTAAAATATCTGGACTGAGCCTTTCCAGGATAAATACTTTTTGAAGGCTCATTCCAGATTTTTTAAGCATTAAGTACAATATTTTTTGCTCCACTATCAACATACTTTATAAACTGAATATTATTTTTGCATTGATTGTCATTATTTATTAACGTCCTCTTTTTCTTGTAAGGCTAATTGGGACGGGTAATCTACAGGTTACCACCCTTTTCTAGCCAGGGTGGGACTAAGGATTTTATTTAATGAGTTTGTCACTAAATAAATTGTTATTCCCCAATAAAACTCATCTCTCTAGGTTTACCTTGCTAGGTAAAGGCAACACTTTAACACATATGGCTCTCCTTAGCCCCTTAATACACGTGCATTGATTGGAAACATAATGATAAAATATTAAAAATTCAAAGGAAATACAGTCATACATCAAATATTCCAGACAATATTAATAATGTACACTAACATCTTTTAAATTAATATTTCATTGTTTATGTTACCCTTTTATTTCATATTATGTTAATTTATTTTTGGTTTTTAGGTGAAACTAATGTTTCCCTCTTTTTTATGGAAAAACAATTTGGTTACACCATGACTCAAGCTGGTTACTATTCATCCTATAGGATGGCGATTGCAGGAATCTGTAAGGACCATTAATTGTTAAAAAAAAGGATAAAATTAACATATGAACAGAATTACAGTTTGGCAATTGCTTAGAAACACCTACTTCTCTTTTTTAACACATTTATTAATCCTTTCTACATGTTTCACTAATTTCACTACATAATCTTCAGGAGATTTACAAAATACCTTACATATACCTACCTTGTACACAGAGAGCCACCTTGTATATCTATCTACCTTGTAGCCACATCAATGCTAATCACAAATCATGTAAAACAGCTTACTATAGAAATCGGCTCCTTCCACTGAAATTAGCTGATGAAGTATTGGTTATTTTCCACTTCAATCGATTCGATAGTACAACCATACTAATAGAACTAAACTTTCTTACACCCTTTCTAATATATCTATCATAATACATATTAAAATAATTTAGTATGTAAGAAAACATATAAAAAGTACATTTTCACCTCTTAATTTTAACACTATTAAGTATACCTAAACAAATCATCTCATTGCTTTTCTAGCAAATTAAAAAACAAACATTTGTCCAAACATTAATTTCTAAGGTCTTATTATTTATTTATTTATTATTTAAATTATGTTTCGTGTTTTATCAAAAATTGTTTACTTTGTTAAACTTAGATTATTACTACTTATCTCCTCATTTATAAATTTCTTAAAGAAATTATCTATTTTATGCAGCCTTAATTTGTATTTTTATATTATTTACTTGATTCATCTATTAATGGCTCTTCATGTTTTTGTTGTTTGTTGCTTTTCTTATTAACAGATTTCCCTTAAGGGAAATCAGCTCCTCAATAGCTCATGACGCCTCGTACTCATGACGATTTTCGAAAAAGATCTTCAAATTTCCATTAATCCTACTCAGGTTATGACGAAAATGAGGTCTCTTCAAAATTATATATAAATTTGTCAGTTAATGCTCAAAATTCGATATCGTTTTATGTAAAAAGAAAGATCAAGTTCTTTAATGGCTGAAATCAAACCAGTGGGAGGAGGGGAGTTTCGAAAATTCGAAATATCTCAGTTACTATATGTCAGATCGAAAAAATTGTATAAAGCCAATATTATTGCAAATTAAATGAACTATAAATATTGTTATATACATTTATTCTTTATCTTGAATATTAACTGAGATATTTAACCCCCACTTCTACTCATGGTACATAAATAATACTCTGTTATACAATAAACCACATTATTCCAAACTTAAATACCAAATATTCTTTTTAAGGGACCTTTATTATATGACATGCAAATATGTCCCCTCCTTCTCCTGTCTTAAGTTCTTGGACTACTAAAATTTGATTGATTGAGATAAAAATTATTCTGATTCATTATAAATTACAGTAATAGATATAATATAATAACAAAATTAATATGTTATATTCTGATATATTTCATTTCGGTGAGAGGTTGGCAGACCTATTTGTTTTTTTGTTCAGATGCTTCCTGTCTGGAGCTAATTAAAAATGACTGAAAGGTTCCACATTAGCGTTTGTATTTATTCACTTAGTATTCACAGTGGTGTTGTGTTACCAGTATGTAGCTGAATTTTTAAACTTTATGAGGGAAATCTGCTTAGTTTACGCAGCCCCTGCGTATAATTTGTTGATTTTATGCTTATCATCTCCTTCAGTAAAAGTAAAAGTTCTATTCACATTTGAATGAGGTTGACCCACAATATTAATAATTAAATTTAATTAATATACTTGATTTCATGAAAATATTTTGCTTTGGATAACAGTATTTGCCACAGAATGGATTCAAGTTCCATAAATCACAATTTAACACCCGAAACTCAGTATTGCCCAAAATTAGTAGAAATAAACTTTTTTTATTTTATTTTGATAGTGAAAATATCTTACCACTAATTCATTCTTACATTTCCATGTCTAACATCAATAATATTTTAAAATATAGAGTATACTTTTATATTATTACAGCTTCACTTATTCTGAGCCAGATAATGACCCAAGTTTTTAAAATGAGTGACTTCACAATTGCAATATTGAGTGGGCTTTTAACACTTTTGGGAGCAGTTTCCATGGTTTTTGCTACGACATTTATGGAATTAGTACTGTGTAAGTATAATGCAGTCTTTTATGTCTATTCAATATTTTATACAACATTAATTCATGAAAATATTTCATTCCAGTTGCATTTTTTGATATTTTGAAACCGACTCTCCTAACAGTTATGAGGTCAATACTATCAAAACTTCTTCACCCTGAACAAATAGGTAAATATATAATAATTACTTGGGTGTCGTTATGATTAATAATATATGTTAGCATTCCCATTTAGTAAATTATTGGTTGGTAAACACAACTACACGGTTCTCAACAAGTTTGGGGAAAGCCGTCAAATTGGCCAAGAGGGCACTCTATGATGTTTCAATATTATATTATATGCAACGATTTTACCTTATTAAAACTCCATACTATAATTCATATAAAAATATAATAAATTAGTGCCACATTTTTATGTTGGCTCTGCCAATACTGTTTTTAATTGATTTTGCAAAGTCATACAGACAAGTATTTTATGTACCCTCAGTCAGAATTTCATGCTGAGTATAATGTATTATATACATGTGAGTGTGTTTATGTGAGTGCATGCTCGAGCATGAGTGTGTTGTGAAGTAACTTTCTCCAGCCTTTGACTTAAGTCCTTTTGAGGAAGTGCCCTACTGGTACTTTTTCTTTTTGAAAGCAAGCTGTAGAAGTTCTTTTAGAATATTGACATGCCCCAGTAAGTTGGCCTTAATGAATCTTAATTTTACCATAAAAATAGAAACCGATTTCCTGCTTGACTTCAGATCGAATCTCAATGAAAGCCAGTGTCATTGCCCTTGCTTCAAATTATAAATTGATCCTCTTGGGTAAGACATGTTCCAGGTCTTCCTGTGATCTTTATCATGGTGAGTATGTATCTTCAAAGCAAGTGAGTTAAGAACTCTGCTTTTTGAAATTTTCAGTTCTGTGACAATGTGGCCCACAGAGTATTTTCCTTGTAAGATGTTCAAATTACGCTATACTTTTTAATGGAAAACCCTTTCCTGCTTTTAGAGGAATAAACGAAAAGCCTACAAATTGAAACTCTTTACATTTTGTGTTCTGTGAGAACACTAAATTAAACTAAGGAATAAAACATATCTTAATTACTCTGGATTTGGGCTGGCTGGTGGAGGTCCATCATCAACTGAAGGATCAAAAAGGTCAAACACCTCCACTCTCAATACTTCTTTTATTACAGGCAAAGTACTTTTGGGGCGAACCGTCCCATCTTCAGTGCTCAATAGGGACCAACTCTAGAGCACTGAAGATGGGACGGTTCGCCCCGAAAGTACTTTGCCTGTAATAAAAGAAGTATTGAGAGTGGAGGTGTTTGACCTTTTTGATCCTTCCCTTGATATCTTAATTAATTCCAAATAGGAAATGTGCCTGAAGTTAAATGAAACAACTCACAAACCGAGACATTTGTTTATTCCTATGAACTACTATGGAGTCATTAAAAATGTTTGGATTATCAATAATTGTGAAATATTAAGTTCTTCTTATTTATGTTGTTTAAATAGTTTCGCTTAAAAATGATTAATAGCAAGTGTAATTAAAGTTTAATTCATGTACTATTGGTCTTTTAAGTTTTCAATATTAAAAAAAAAAAATTCCATTAAATTATCATCAAAAACAATTTATTTATTGTCTATGATAGAGCAGACATCTAGATTTTGAACTTTTATCAAATATCAATAATAAAAGAAGAAAAGGGATATAATTTGGAAGTTAAATATACAATTTGAAAATACAAAAAATGTGTAGGAACAGGTGTACAGGAGTGCTTCAGTTTGCTTACTATCACTTGATATATTTCCTTCCCACCTAATTCATTGCTATAATCATATTGCCATAAATTCAATAATTAAAAAAAATACAGCATTATTGTTAATAAACAATAATAAAATGTTATTGACATAAGTGATTTTTTGCTTATAATTTAGAAAAGAAAAAAATACATATTATTTGATTGTTAAGAAAGTGATTTTAGTTCCATAAGGGTGTTAACTCACTGATATTTATTTGACAACACGTCTTAATGTGGAATACTCCATAGTAGCTAGGTGGAAACTTTCTCATTACTTAAAGGAAGAAACCTCTCAGAGATAATGGAAAACCATGAAGAATTTAGTGTTGGTGAAATAAATGGATAAAAAAAATTGATACCTTATGTGGTGTGTAATGAACAAAGGTTTTTAAAATGTATGAGGTAAACATTAGTTGTCTAACAGAAAACCGAAATATGTTCTAAGGGTTTGGAATATTTCCCTTTTGATTTCAATTGTGGGTCTTAGACAAACATGTTAGGCCAGGTTATGCTCATCATTTTAATCATTGACTAATCTTTAAGTCTTTTTTTGTTTTAATTCCCAAATGGGGGACATAAAGGCAGCTGTCAGTGATGTTTTATCTTCACCATAAATCTTTTTCCCAATAAGAGTCAATTCTCATAACTAATATAACATTTGATCCTAACTGACACATTTGAATTGTACCATGTGTCTGTACATATAAAATGAACACGAGAAGTGAATATAGAAAAAAATCTACTGTCATACCTTGTCACAGGTCTAATACAAATAATGAAATATTGATTGTATTTAATTATTTCAGGAGTTTTTTTTGGAATGGAATCAGTCATTGGAGCTGTATTGCCTCTTGGAGTTCTTCCCCTCTATGATATGGTATTCAATGCTACAATAACAACATTGCCTGGAGCATTCTATTTAGTCAGTGCTGCATTTGAATTAGTTACTTTTATTTGTGTTTGGTAAGAGAATATTCATAATATATATACTATTTATTATATTGCCAAATAATTTCTTAACAGCATAGCTTATTACCTCTTTGGGGGTAATAGAGACATTACTAACAACAACTATCAACATTAAAAAAATAGTTTATTACCTCTTTTGGGGTAATAGTGACTTCATTAAGGAGAACTTTTCAAGAACATAAGCTCACTTTTATGGAACATTTTTATTGAACAAAGTAAACTCCTTGGCATTACAATAAATAACTCATAACAGAACAACAACTTACAACCTACCTTACATGCTGTAATAAAATATAATAGTTTGGTAACTTGAGCTAGATATACTTGCATATGCCTGTACTTATCACCATTCATATTTTATAACATTACTAGGAGGTATTGTATGCCATAAATTGGAGACTTATCCCAGGAACGTATAAAACTTACAAAGAAGTCTAACGCTTATGCAGCAGACATCATTGACAAATTCACAAAGAAGAAGTAAATAACCTTCACAAGTAAAGTTCCATCACTGGAATATGTACTGATATGAATATTATGAATCACCTTCAATTTTATGATTCTTCCTTAGTGAAGGGGTAATGTAAACTATACATGGTATATGAACTGAGTATAAAACATTTCATAATGTACATAGGAGGTTATTGTGAAAATTACAGGAGTAGGAATTTGGTTTCTCTTTTTTATGATATGAATATTTTCCTTACTTTTATGCTTAATAAACACTTCTAAATGTTTTAGTAATGATTTATAAAACTATCTTTGGGATTTTATAAATTAGTTGTATTATTTATAGAACAGGAATGCCCTCTAAAGTGGTAGTTTACTGGTCACAAAACGTGTAGGGCAATTATACAATAAAGTCTGCATAGAGGACAGTGTTTATTGGTGAACCTTGCAATAAAAGTTTGTAGACATTTTTTGTAGACATGCAATTTAATTATTGTTTAACCATTATTTATTGCACCAAGTGCAGCTGTATTATAATTTATTTTACTAAGCCAATAGAATTAGGTATATGTATTTTTTTGGTTTAAAGTTTATTATTAATAGTTAGGGACTTCTGATCAGTCATCTACCTTCTATCTACCTCCATTCATATCCCAACAAATGTAAAGGGTTAGGGATTTCATTAGCCTGTTACTTTTCCATGTCTAAAACGATAATATGTCAAATGTAATTGCCTCAAGGCACAAATTCTACATTTCTCATTCATCTTTCACCATCATACAGCTCAATAAGGAGGGAAAATGCAGCCAATCTTCAAAGGTTCTGCTCTCATTTAAGCTTTAAGTTAAAACTATTATTTATTTTGTTTTCAATATATGAATTTTAATTATCAAAAGGAACATCAAGCTATGTGCTAGTTTAATTATGAGATTGGTATTATATTTTTGAAAGGGAAAAGTTTGTAATGACTAATGATACCATTATTTTTTTTGCAGTATTACATGCTATCTTTATGAAGAACCTCTTTCTAATGATGAAAAACCTACTACAAGTGAGGAATCAATCTCTGATTGTGAAAAAGGATGTGATAATGTTAAAGAATCTCAATTAAATAATTTGAGTGTGAAAATTAAAGAATAGTTTCTAGTAAAAACCAAAGAATTGCTTGTAGATTTTTGAAACAATTTGTACTTTTTTAATTTCTAAAGCATTTATTTATTTTAAGAGTTTGGATATTTTGTCTCAGAGAGAATTAACAGAGGATTTTATTTTTCGACAAATGTGTACAGTTTTCTGACTCGAGGGATGAAATATTTCATTTTATGTTTAATGCAGACTTTTTCAGGCTTGAGTAAGTAGGGTCTGTTCAGGTTATAAGTATATGTTAGTTATAAGTAGTCAGTGATTATTATATGTCGATCAACATTTTATAAAGATGTAACCAATTAGTGGTCAGTTTTGCATTTTTGCAAATATTTATATATGGGTAAACAACTATAAACCTTTTAAAAAAATTGATAATTGAATAAGTTTAAAGAAAAGAGTAACCCATTGCAAATAAAAAAGAATATTTACTTTCTGTTACTAGATTGAGAAAGAGGTTCTAATTTCATGGTTTAGCAGATTTTATTGGTAGACCATTGTAACCACTGATGATGAGTCATGGATCTTGTAGGTGCCTGTGTTTTAATCTCATCAGATATCACATGAGTTTTAGCTGACTTTCAGTTTTAAATTGTTCAGTTAATGGGTTCAAGAAAACGTTTTTTACTGTGTTTCCATTATTAATGAATGGTTTAAGTAATTTTTGATTATTTATTGATATAATTTTGTAAGGGTTTGTGATTTTTTATAACATCATCGAAAACAACCTTTCTTTGAACCAGTAAACAAGTTTCATATAATTTGTTAATTACTTTTTTCAGATAATAAAATGGATAGGTAATATTCAATATATTTCTAATCAAATTCACAGTGACAGTCCATCACTAAATATCACAGTGTATTTGTTTTTGGTAAAAATATGGAAATATTTTTATATTTAAGTATTTTACATTTTTTGTAAATATGTAACAAGTTTGACTTCTTGACCAATTAGCAACTTTCTGTAAAAGTTTTATTTATTTTTTTTAATTATTTTCATGTGCTAGTTATTATTGTTCCTATTAGAAGAGTACAGGCAGGAATTTCCCCTTAGGGTTTTAAAAACAGTAAATTCCATCATTGCATATTTCAGAGAATAAGTTCATGTCTTGCTGATGAATTGAGGCTACTGATAAATAAATTGTAATGAAATGCATTATTTTTAATATTCTGTGTCTAGTCAATGGTTTATTGTACTTATTCATTTAATTTTGAAAAATTTAATTCTTGTTATTGTGGTTCTTGGAATTTCTTCTCAGGTTGAATTGCTCAAATGTGAAATGATTCAAGTATAAATCAGAAGTTTTTTGTTTACCTGTAGGCTTGTTTTAGCTATTCTGTCTAGCATAGTATGAAGGAAATTAAATATAAAAATATAATGTATTCAGTAAATTATCAAGGTAGTTTCTTAAGATCTGAAAATTTGTATAGTAATAAAAAAATCTTTTCACAATCCTGTTACAATTTTATTCACTTCCCTATCTTCATTGAATGTGTAATTTTTAAATTTTTCGAAGAATCGTTGGATATTTATAGGAAAATGTCAATTAATTCAGGAGAAAACGCATCTTTATCGGACTTCAGCTGGCACATTATGAGCAATTTGCTCACCCAGAATAATTATCCCTCTTTCTTTTTCTTTAATCATCCTTAAACTGTCTAAATTGCTTTTTAGTTAGTTAGAGGGCTCATATGGTCACTACTCGCTTTGAACAAATTCCATTAGACATAGTAGGGCCACCCTTGAAAGTCAAACCGAGGTCAGGTCTTTAATAAAAGGCCTTATACACCATAGAATTTTATTGAATAAAAATAATATTAGGTATAAGGATCAATAAGAAGGCCAAGTCCTCTACTGGTTTTTTAATATAATGCAGAGTGCACTTTCGGAGTCAATGCTCCATCCTCAGTGCCTGCTGACAAACACAAACCTCGAGTTAATTTAACATTCACAGCATGGCCAAAAAGCAAAATAGACAACAGTCATAAAAAACAAGAACAAACAAACACAATATAAATAGTAAAAACAATGTTAATTCTTAAAACTAGTCAACTAATAAAAATATAAAATCTAATCCTAGTCAACTACTATAAATTAAAGCCAAAACAATCAAAAAATTTAATAACAAGTCAAATAATAAAAACAAACAGCGGTAAGCATATGTCAAAAACTATAAATAAAATTAAAAACTAAAAACTACCTAAATTTCAGATTTATATCACAGTGGGTGAGAACCTCGGAAAAAACTACCCAGAGGAACTGTAAGAAACATCTAAAAAATAAGCAAAAACCCCAAACTAATAATAGAGAGAAGATGAAGGAGGTACCTGATTAAAGCTGCGTTGCCTGGACCACGACTGCCGGGCGACTGAACCTCTGCTCCCGTAGAGAAGACAGGGCCCCGCCACCGACATGTCGCAGCCTTACCGCCTCCTCCTTCTTATTAATATTCCTATCTCCATTCGCCTGTCTGTCCAGCCTTATATGCAGCCCCTCAGCCGTATTTAATCTTTTGCCCTTCTTCTCCTCATACAGCAATTGATACTTTATGGTGGACATGTCATGGCCCTCTTTTCTGGCGTGTGCGGAAAACTCAGTGTCAAAACTCAGTGTGGGTGATGTGCTCCTTAAGACGCGTCCTTATCTTTCTACCACTTTGCCCCACATAAGAGGCATCGCATCCCGTGCACGAGATCCTATACACGCCAGATCTATCCAGGGGGTCCACATAGTCCTTAACACGGGGCAAACAGTTTTTCAGGGACCGCTTACTCCTGTAGGCAGTAGCCAATCCAATTTTCCTCAACCTGGATCCTATCTTTTCTGAAACCGGGCCCAAGTACGGGATGGAGACAGGGAACGACTTATTTTTCTTCTTTTTGGCCCGCTCTTCAACCGTGGCATCCTCCAGCTCCTTGGCTAGCTTCCTCTTCAATCGGCGTTGGATAAGCCTGTCCACCAACTGTTCCTCGTACCCGTTTGCTTTAGCAATATGCTTAATGCAGACCACTTCCTTGGCGTAATTATCTTGCGCTAGTGGGGTACTAATCAGCCTCTCCACTAAATAAAGCAATCCCGCCATCTTGTATCTTGGGTGATGAAATGAGTCCGCAGGTATTAATAAGTCGGTGGATGAGGCCTTCCTATAGATACCAAATTTATGACCCCCTCCATCTCTCTCTATCTCCAGATCTAGGTAGCATAGCTTCTTAGCTTTTTCGTTCTCCAAGGTGAATTTAATTGTCTCATGGCAGCTATTAAGGTAGGAAAGCAACCCCTTCAAATCGTCCCTAGTGCCGCTAAAACTGACAAAAGTGTCATCAACATACCGGGCCCAAAAATCAATGCACTTATAGAATGGGTTGCGTGCCGACAAAATGAATTTCTCCTCAAAGAAATTCATAAACATGTCGGCGGCAAGTGGGCTAATAGCAGAGCCCATGATCAATCCCCGGTCCATCCTAAAGCATTTCCCGCCAAACTTAAAATAATTCTGTTTCAGACAGGCCGACAATAAGTTTATAAATTCTTTTGCCACCACTGGATTAAAATTTTTGGTCTCGAAAAACTTTTCAAATACCCAAATGACATGTGTGGGGGGAACATTTCCGAACATGTTAATTATATCAAACGAAGCTAAAATACGGTTCTCCCCGAATTTAGAGGCGCTTAATTTTGATATAAACTCTTCTCTGTTAGCCACGGTGTAATTGGGTTTAAAATTCGTGAGCGTCTTAAATGTTTTTACCAAAAACTTCGCTAGCTTTTCCGAAGGTGCCGATTTAAAAGAAACTATAGGCCTAAACGGGTAACCATCTTTATGGATTTTCGGTAGGCAATACAATAACGGGGGAAGAGGATTCATATGAACAAGGTAAGGGAGGTCCTCTTTTTTACATAAATTGGGGGCTTGTAAAATGGCTTCTTTTATTTTCTTATTGAAGATATCAGTAGGGTCTCGTTCCAGTTGAGAACACCCTTCCTCAATAAGAAGGGGAATCTGAAATTTAGGTAGTTTTTAGTTTTTAATTTTATTTATAGTTTTTGACATATGCTTACCGCTGTTTGTTTTTATTATTTGACTTGTTATTAAAATTTTTGATTGTTTCGGCTTTAATTTATAGTAGTTGACTAGGATTAGATTTTATATTTTTATTAGTTGACTAGTTTTAAGAAGTAACATTGTTTTTACTATTTATATCGTGTTTGTTTGTTTTTGTTTTTTATGACAATTGTCTATTTTGCTTTTGGCCATGCTGTGAATGTATTTGTTCCTCTACCATCCAGCATATTCCAGAAATATTAGGTATACCAAACAGAGAATTAAATACCTGTTCACCTTGAATCACAGTTTCACAGATTTCATTTAAATGAGTGAACAAACAGCAGAAGAAACAACCTTCAGAGAGATCATTTTGACACAATATGGAGTGATGAAGATACTGATCAAGGAGGTAATTTCTTTTCCTAGCTGTTCTAGAAGGCATGTAACAACTCAGGATTATTCTTATTCTGGACCCAATATTTTTATATGTTCTTCATAGTTTCATATGTTCTTCCAATGAAAAACATTTTTTCTGCGTAAACTTTATTCATACTGCCCTAAATGTTTTGTGGCTTACTTACCAGCTCTTCAGGGGCCATCCAATTCTGAAGTGTTGTTCCATCTTTTGTTCATTGCGACTGTCGCCTTCTCACTGGGACAGCCTATGATTAGAAATATTTCTGTTTTTATGAGTTAGTGCAAAAAATGATACATAACCAAGCTTATTAAAAATCTATTTCCTACATGAATGAGAGAAATAGAGAATAGATGGTAAGAAGAGACCACTCTCAGTTGGATAACGCACGCACGCACGTATGCACACACACACACACACACACACACACTTATTCATTTTTTTTTTTTTTGAGATGTTTGTATGAAATGATCTTTCAATAGAGAATTGGAGCTAAAAAGGAAGTAATATTTAATTTTTTTTAAAAAAAGTGCCATATTTTAATGGAAATGAAAATCCTTCTCCCTGCTTAATAATTAGTAACCTCTGGAACTCCAATTTTAATTGTTTCAAAGTTGTATATCACCTATCTGTTTCTCACTAAAAATAAGCAAGTAAATGAAAGAATTCTACATGAAGAATTGTTCTGAAAGAAACTTTTTCAAAATAGTGTAGAATCATATGGTTGAGCAGTCTGTTATATAAATATAAATCCCTCATTCACTACATAATAATATAAATCCCAAGGATTAAAGTTATCTGAAAGGATTGGTTAGAGATAAGAGCGATTACAGAATAGTAGTAAATGGATGGCCATTGGTAGTGCATTGGAATCAATAAAATATATTTGGAGCCATTCATGAATAAAAACATCAATAATATATAAAATACAGGTATTTATTTAAGGTGTATATAATTTTTTTTATTTATTCTTAAGTGCTCTATTTAAACAGGTATAAAGATATACATCAAGAAATTTAATCCTTTGTCTGTTGAACTTCTGTCCAATTTGACTACTTTCTGTATTTTTAACAATTTTAATTATTTGGCAAATAAAAAACCATTATATTTTAAAAATACTAAATTTAATATTACCTCTAAAAGACATTAAATGGAATAATCTATTGTATGACTTTTTGTTGTTGAAAATTGTTTTTAAAATCAGCTCCTAAAATTTTAGTTATCTGAATATGATTAGGTTCATAATGGACCTATTTAATATCTCTCCGATGAAATTGATGTAATCTTAAATGAAATCTAAATCATTTTAAAAAAGAAATGAAATCATAGTCATTAAATTTCAATAAAGCATTTTTTTTAACTTCCAATTTCTAACCAACTTTTAACAATGCCTATAGTCACCTATAGAGCTAAAGGCATAAAAAGTTTGGTAGCCTAATTTATTAAAAATATCAAGGTAAACAGAAACACACAAACACATTTGTGTGGGATCAATTTGAAAAATTGTTAATCAACACCACATTAAGTTCATTTAAATATTCAGTCACATATTAAGAATAATTAATGGAAGATTTAAACACGTAAGCAGTTAATAAATAGAAAAGCCCATGCTATAGGAGCTGCATAAACTAAGAAAATTTACTATGTAGTGATGTGACACATTACTGATCTCTTCTGACCTTATATTTCCTATTTCTAAGCAAAACTCCAATGAGTATACCTGGGAGTTTACTGAAGGCTGAAATAATAAAGTAGAATAACTTGCTTAATATTTGAAAAAATGTATGTAATGCTTGATGTGTGAAAAAATGTATAAGGACACAATTGTAAGATATTAATAGTTTAAGAACATTCGCAATGTAAAACTTTTTAGTCCGACTCATAGTAACTGAGATATTTCCAATTTTCAATTATTCTCCTTCTAACCCCCCCCCCCTCACCAAGGCCGATTTCAGCTATAACCTACTATAATCTTCAGTCATCCACGAGATAGTTGAGTATGGTCTAAATTATTTCATACATTATACTGGAATATAGAGTTTACACATATTTCACACAGTAAAAGTTCATTGAAAACATATTTTTTATTTTAGATTTAAATAAAGTGGTTCATGATATAACGGTTATTGACTTGCATAACCTGATTTGTTGCAATATTTTAGCTGAGGGGAGGGGGTTAAGTTATAATTTTTGAAAATTCAAAATGTCCCCGTACCTGGGTGTGTGTGTGCGTGCGTGCGTGCGTGCGTGTGTGTGTGTGTGTGAGTGTGTGTGTGTGTGTGTGTGTTGTCTATTCATACAAGCACACACACATTTATATATATAGTTTTACCACATCTGTACCATCTTTATATCATAATTAAAAAAGGAAAAGAACCAAAAACTATAAGAATATTACTAGAGAATAAGTATTAAAGTACTGACTCAGTAGACTGACTGGTCAGTGTTAGCTACCTTTTTACGTTCTCTAGTGATATTATTGTAGAATTGGGTTCCTTTTTATTTTTTATTAATGACCTGAAGATGCCACTGATTTGGAGAAACCAGTTGTTAAAAGTAAAAACTTTATAAAGGAAGACATCTTTCTTCTCTGAATTGCTGGGTCCCACCACATTGATCACTCAATAATATGTAATTAAAACTCTAGTTGGACTTAAATTTGGAAATCAGTTTGTTTTATATTTCAGATTATTCTAACTATAATGGCTTCAAAATTGAAAATCTAGTCTGTACGCTTGTTTGTTACTCTATCACTTAAAAATTACTACTTAGATTTCTTTGATTTTTTATATCTGAGATCCAATTATCCAAGGATACAACATTGACTATATGAGAATCCGAATATTCTGCTAGAAGGAGGTGTTTACTTCAATGCGAAAATACTTATTGATCAATATCTTTGTTAGCATTGGTTTTATGGGAAAATGTTAAGTATGAATTGTATTTAGAATAATAATTTTGGTCCTATTTGTTATTTACATTTGTGAATTTCACAAATTTTGAATTCCACCTTCTGTGTACCAGAGACTTTTCTTTCATAAAAATGCTTAAATAGAATTGGGACATTGTTTTTATATATATTAAGGGAATAGTGGTATTAATATGAGTGATTTGATACTTCATTTCTCATACTTTGATAGTTTACACCCCATACATGCTTTTATCGCGTACAACAGAATGGCTGAACAAAATGTTATTATGTTTTCTCCAGATGCTAAGATAATATATTCATTTAATTGCTTTTATGTTGGATAAAACAAATGAATGATAGGACTTTTGTTTTTCGTGTTGCAGGGCATTTGTGTTATTGGTGAATATGAAAGGATTTTAGGTAGCCATTATTTATATTTTCACGAAAAACTATTTCTATTTCAATGCGTCAATGATATGAAACATGGCTAGTTTATACATATATTTCTTTTAAAGGTAGGTACCTTTGCCTATTATATTTCCTAACCATCAGCTCTGAAGTTGGTGATGTCAATTGCTAAAAACTGCTTAACACTTAAAAGGATTAGCTAAGCTGGAAAGAAGTTAAATGATTTTGTATTTCATTCCTTTTACCCCTCGTTTTTCCTGTTACTCCTAGCAATTAATTATCACATAGCTTCTTCTTTTTTTTTTTTTTTTTGGATTGAACTTCTATGCTAATATTCACCTCTTTGTGGAATTTTGACCAATTCAAAGAAAATAATGTTTTTATAAAATCAATATTTTTTTAGAGCTCTTACAAATATTATTGGAAACTTCATTTTGAAAGCTGCTTACCTTTCTGGAGAAATATTTACTATTTTTAACACATTTAATGATGATGAAGGCAAATGGAAGCAAAACTAAACAATGTTTTATATTAGTTTGTATAATTTGTCTATTTTTTTATTGGTACATTAAGGGATGGTCAAGTAAGACTGATTTAATATTGGTGTCCACTTTTGTAACTAAAGAATCAGAACAGATTAAGTGCTATGATTACAGTACTCTGAATACACTTGAAGAACTCACACCTGAAAGTAAGATTCCTATCAATACTTCAATTTTCTTTGTTGAAACCTCATGCCAAGAAAGTGGTTTAAAGCTAAATTACAGACAAGCCTGTGCTATTGAATCTGCTGCTAAGATGAATCCTCATTCTAATGTTTATCTCATCTTTCCATCTCCTGTTTTGGAAACTAAGTACCCTGAGGAGCATGTAGAGATTTTAAATGGTTACAACAATGTAAAGATGATGCATATAAATACCAAGACATTTTTTGATGGGACCCCCCTACAATCATGGTTCAGAGAAGGAAAACATAAAACTAGCAAGTACCCTTTTACACATATCAGTGACATACTGAGATATGTGTTATTATGGAAATATGGAGGTATATACTTGGATCTCGATGTGATAGCCCTCAGGTTTGTAAAATTCCTCTTGCCTTACTGAGTATTCAACTTTTCTTGAGCATTTATATATGATTTTTTTTATAGGTCTTTTGAATCTATGGTAAATTTTGCAGGTGTGGAATCTGCAGAATTTGTTTCTTCAGCAATTATTTCATTCAGTCATAATCATGAAGTTGCTAAATTAGCAGTGGAGGACCTCAGACAAACATTTAAAGGGGACGAATGGGCTTGGAATGGTCCTGGTGTGATAACTAGATCATTGAAAAAATATTGCCAAGTTTCCAAGGTACGCTGATAAAATATGTTCTTTAAAATGACTATTCTGAGTGAGAGAAATTAGTATTTGTCTGTATCGCAAGTTTGTGATTGAGAATATATAGTTTCTCATTTTATTCTGATGATCAATATGTTTGCAATTGTAAAGATATTTATTTATTTATTGGAGCTTCGCAGCTTTGGCAATGTTGCTCTAAAGAAAAGCTTCATGATTTAAAAGTCAAAACGAAAAGAAATAGAAACACAACACAAAACAGAAACTGGAAAGCAAAAAAATAAATAGAACACAAAAGGCAAAATTAAAAACAAAAACTGAATGAAACACAAAAACAGCACTGGAACTCAAAAACAGAAATGGAACTCAAAAAACAAAATGGAACTCAAAAACCTAGAATGGAAATTAAAAACCAAAAATGGAACACACCATAGAACGAAATAAATAAACAGGGTAACAATCAAAAACAAAATTCAAAGCTTGGTACAAAACTGAAAATCGAAACTATTACGTTACATTGGATAATAGGGAAATCACTAATAAAATATTTAAATATTAAATAATTGTAATAAAATTAGTTTATAAAGTGAATAAAAGAAATTTAAAATAATTAAGGTTTAGATAAAATATAAACTGCTACAGGTGACTATTTACATAAAACTCTGTACCTCCCTAATACACACTCGAGTGAGAGAATATTCATACACACACACACACACACACACACACACACACACACACACACACACACACACACACACACACACACACACACACACACACACACACACACACACACACACACACACACACACACACACACACACACACACACAGACACACACACACACTCAACTCGCTCTCACTCCCGTAAAACAAAATCATGAAATTTAATTTTAAAACCAAATATTAAATATAACTGAATTATATCAGTTAAATGTTTGTGTATATGTTGATATCTTTTAAATGTAGCATAGTGGGCATGTATGGGGTACCTGCAGTCAGTAAGTCATGTAGGTCGTGGGGTATCTGTAAATGATCTCGCATCTTGGAGTCTGTCAGTATGTGTTTTATTAGCAGATTTCCCTTAAGGGAAATCAGCTATTGAGGTTGTACTTATTACGGAATTTTCGAATTTTTTCTTCAAATCTCCATCGATCCTACCTAGGAGATGACGAAAATGAGGTCCGTTCAAAACTGTATATATATATATATATATATATATATATATATATATATATATATATATATATATATATATATATATATATATATATATTTGTCTGTTACCGCTCTAGCGGTCGCAATTTTTGTGTAATCGTTGCCAAAATCGATATTTAGTCGTTTTATGGAAAAAGAAAGATCAAGTTCGTTAACGGCTAAAATCGGACTAGGGGGAGGGGGGGGGGTTAGAGGGGGAGAATTTTGAAAATTCGAAATATCTCCGTTACTATAAGTTGGATCGAAAAAGTGTATAGAATAAATCTTATTGAAAATTAAATACACTATAAATGATGTTATATACATTTATTCTCTATCTTGAGTATTAACCGAGATATTTGCATTTTTCAGTTTTCAGCCTTCGGTAAACCCCCACTTCTACTAGTGTTACATAAATAATGGTCTGTTACATAATGAAAGATATTAATTGAAGCCTATATACCAAATATTGTTTTCATTGAACTTTTACTTTGTGATATATGCAAATACGTCCCCCCCCCTTCTTTTGTTTTTGGATTTCTAAAATTTGAGCGATTGAGATAAAACTGATTTCGATTCATTACAAATTACACCACTAGCTTTAGTAAATTGTTTTCAATAAAATTAATATGTTATATTCAAATATATTTCGTGAATTGTTTGTCTTTCCGGTCTATCTATGCAGCGCTACGAGGTTGGCTTGCCTGTTTGTTTACAATTCAGCCTTGTATTATACATTTACGCCATATTATACGTACCTTGCATTTACTGAGCATTCACGGCTGTATTACCTGTATGTAAATTTATCTATTGTAAACCTTCACGTGGGAAATCTGCTTAGTTTATGCAGCCCCTGCGTGACGGACTTTTGTGAGAGTCAAATTGCATTTGGGCTGCCCCCTTTTTTCATTAAATAGTTGTGAGTAAGCAAATTTTTTTGATCTCTTAAAAATAACTGAATAACTTCTAAATTCTTTTTGAAGTAGAAGTCGATTCCGAGCATTCAAAATGAGAGATACTACTTATCTCAAACATATTAACAATAATGAGATGAATAAGTGGAGTGATCTGTTATACATAAGCCTATTAAGTCTTAAAGATACTAATAGAGTTTTTTCTCATGCAAGTCCATTTGAAATGTATAGATGAACTTGCTCATTCTCAAAAGACATTTAAATAAAAAGGTTAAATACAAGCCATTCTCTTTTTTTTTTTTGAATGTCCTAACAAAGAAGTGTCTTTAATGATCTCCAAACAAAAGACATTCAATAATGTTGTAATTTCTGTTACTCCACATACAAGTTTGAATTACAGCAAAGGTATCTTCTACTCATGTGAAACAATCGATTTTTCTAATGAAGACATTATGAAAGATCTGAATGGTCAAAATGTCTTGGAGTGAGAAGGCTAGGTAGGCAAGGAAAAACTACTCCATTATTGTTTGCTACCTTTGATAACCCACGTCTTCCTGAACATTTGTTTATAGGATACTTATCAGTACCAGTCAGAACCTATGTCCCTCCACCAGTTATCTGATCTCAATTTCCTCTGCTGGGGCACCATGGGTTACGATGTGACAAAGACCTTGTCTGCAGAAAATGCTCAAAGCCTTAGCACAAACGACCCTGTGAGCAGATTAAGTGTTGCTTATGTGTGGCTGAGAAAAAAAAGAAGTTAATTTAAAAGAGGCCCACATCCATGAATTCCTGTAATGCATGTTCTGTTTATCTTTCACCAAACGAACCTATAACCTACTGATGTAACTGAAATATGAGGCTCACTGACACAACTACCGAGCTGTTAGGTGATGTGAAGTGAAATGTGGAACTCCTCTTCTACTAACATTAAAGGTGCTCATCTACAAAATCTATTTGAACAATTTGACCTTTTCTCAGTGAACACTGGCTCCCAAATACATATTTTCTCCCAGACAGGAACATTGGCCAACATAGACGTATCATTAAGCACTCGTCACTGTACAAACTACTAACATGGCAAGTCAATGATGATCATACATGGCAGTGATTACTTCCCAATTCATCTTCTACTTGACGTTTCCCCTGCATGATTTTCTATGCTTTCTACTTAAAAAGCAGGTAGGATATCAATTATATTAATATCAAAATTATATTGAACACAAATTATCTGTACAGAAATAAAGACTCTTGAGAATTTAAATTCAGTTATAATTCAAGCAGCTGACAGTAGCATTCACAAAAAGGCACATGCATAAAAGAAACCAACTGTTCCTTGATGGAATGATGAATGTCAACTGTAAGAAATAGAAAATAACTTATGGCAATACTAGATGATGTCATATTAACACAACTAACAATTGGACACACATTACTGACACACTCAAATATGATAGAAAGATAAAATGACTCCAGTTTGTCAGACTTGCAGTGTTCACCTAACAAATACATACTTACGGAATACCATCAACCTTACAAATACCACATGACTTACACGAATTACTGACGTAGGTTTCATACATTCACTCAATACTTCAACATCTCAAGACTATACACTTTTACTCAAAGATATAGTATTTTATTGGTTTTTACTTAAATTCTCTAGTTTTTTTTTTTAAATATTTTCAAACGCTTTTAGATGGAATTTTTGAACAAGTCATTACTTTAATCATTATGCAGTACAAAATATTAAAAATTAATGACTTTCTCTTTTTAATTAAATTATTTTATTACTTTTTTTAAATATTTGCTTTTTATCAACCATTTATACAGTTCACATCTTATTTATTAAGTTTATATTTTCTACTTGTTGACCATTCCTATTTTTTTAATTACACTTTGCACTTTTTTGTTCTTAGTTCTACTTTTCCCCCTAAAGTTATTGTTGTGTATATTTTGTTATTGTTGTTTTTTCTGTTATTTTTGTTGAGGTTTTTGTTATTGTTTTAAATATTTTTGTATTTCTTATTGTTGCTAATGTTTTTTTGTTTATAGTTTTGGTTTATTGTCGTAGTTGTTGTGTTTTTGGTATTGTTGGTGCTTTTGTTTTTTTTCTGCCATTGTTAATGCCTTTTGTTATCGATGTTGATTGTTTTAAGCACATAGTACTTTATTTTGTTTTTTCAGGTCATCGACTTGATTGAGCATAAGTGCAAGGACTTCACAGTTTACCCTCAATCGGCATTTAGTCCTATTCATTGGAGACAGTGGTCTAAATATTTCACAACAGATGAAACAGTAAGGGATTCAGTAATGAAAGAAATAAAAAACAGTTATGTCATTCATGTCTGGAATTATCTTAGTAAAGGTACTAATATTACTTTAGGATCAATACAACCTTATGGTGTGATAGCAAGAGAACAGTGCCCTAAGGTTTATTCAACAATAAAAATGGTTTTCTGATGGATTGAAATGTTCTTGTTGGTATAAACCCTACAATTTCTAATATTTTTATATGAGAGAAAATCTTTTTGTCTGTCAGTATTTGAACCAAATCCATCTAACTTTGTTTATGAATGATTTTACCAAATTTCCCAATTACCTTAGAAGCAAGGCACTCACATACTAGCAAACAAATAAATAAACTAAGTTTTTACCCAGTGTGGCACTGATTTGTATGTCTCATAGCAAGAATTTCAAACTCAATTGAAAAGAATCAGAGGGTTGTGGTTAGGAGTATTTAAATAAAAAGATCATTGATTACAACATGGTATTTATTCCTTGACCTCATAAACAATTTAGGTGTGTGAGATTGTAGAGAAGGTAAGTTGCTATAGTAACTATTATTATTGATGGGCTAGGGGTGTTTGCTATGGTGGGTAAAATTATAATATTTCTGTTTATAATACTAGTTAAAAATGCTTATTTTTATATAAAATTGTATATTTAGTTTATGTTTTATAGTTAAATTTTATCATACTCACAAAATTTAACTATAACATCAAAATTAAATATAAAATATATTAAAATAAGCATTTAATTTTTTGGTAGTGGTAGATACATGGGAGGGGGGTGAAGGGAAAAATCCTTGAAGGTGTAACCAAAAAGACTTGTAAAATGTATTTTATTAGTTATAAAAGGTTATACCTGTGGTAATTAAGTCATGGGAGGCTCCCCCTCCCTGGCACAATTTATCTAAGCAACTGATATGAAATGTTTACAAATTAAGTTTTACTTGATGATGGTTTATCACAGGAGTGAGCAACCTTTTCAGTCCACGGGCCATTCTACATTTTAAAATTTTTTGGCGGGCCGTACATAAAGTAACACTTATTAGTAATTTACAACACTTTATTTATAATAATCATTACTATAAAATTTTAAAAAAAGTAAAGATTTCATATACAAATTTTCAAAAACAATCTTTTCGAACACAAATGTTCCTAGCGAATTATGCAGTGGTTAACGATTACTTCCCTTCTTGTGACCTTCTTAATGTCTTGAAATAGTCTTCCCGATACTCCTACCTCCATGCTTGACATTGCTCGTGCTCCATCTGTCTATATACCAATAATTTTTTCTAATAAAATTGAAAAATTATCCAACACAGACTTTAGTTCATCGTACAGGTCTTTGCCGGTTGTAGTCCCTTGCATTGGAATCAATGAACACAATTCTTCGGTATCATTAAATTTTGTGTCAATACCACGTAAAAATATAGCCAGTTGTGCTGTAGCGCTAATATCGCAACTCTCATGAAGTGTCACCTCTCACCGGAAAGAAAAACAATTACTGAAATATATCAGAATATAATATATTCATTTTATTGAAAACTATTTACTATATCTAGTACTTTATTTCATATAGAATCAGAACAAATTTACCTCAATCAATCAAATTTTAGTAGTCTAAGAACTTAAGCTGGGGGGGGGGGGATGTTAACAAGAACATATTTGCATGATCTTATACATTAAAGGTCTCTGGAAACAATATTTGGCATTTAAGCTTCGAATAAAGTGGTTTATTATATATAACAGAGTATTGTTTATGTAACATGAATAGAATTGGGGATTTGCTGTAGGCTGAGAACTGAAAAATGTAAGATTCTCGGTTAAAATTCGAGATAGAGAATAAATGTATAAAACAATATTTATAGTACATTTAGTTTGCAATAAGACAACAATATTGAACGGTCCTCATTTTTGTCATCTCTTAGGTAGGATCGATGGACATTTGAAGAATAATTTAAAAAATCACGTCAAGAGTACAATCTCTATAGCTGCTATTCTTCAAGGGAATCTGCTAAAGATACACAGTCGGCGAGTTCGTATTGTATGTTTGAACAAGTCGCCGAAAAGTGAGTAACTTGCCACAACAATTTTTTCGGTTTAGAATGTACTAGAATTTTATTATAATTAATTTTATAACAATATATTGATGGGAGGAAGTCCATGAAATAAATTCAATTTTAGAAATGCTTGGCGGGCCGCATGGACATGGCCAAAGAGCCGCATGAGGCCCGCGGGCCGCGTGTTGCTCATCCCTGGTTTATCAGATTACATGGGGTGGGGGGTTGATATCATAGTGCTAATGTACTAGAATACACACCACCCAAGTAAAGGAAGAGAAGTCCTTATAAAGGGTGATTGCAGAGAATTCTAGTTCCTTAATTTATTCTTTTGTCCATTGACAACATCATGGGTGCATCTCCGTTATTATGAGTCGTATCGAAAAATCTTATAGAACCAATCTTGTTAGCATATCGGTGCACTACAATTTTTGTAACTCAAATATTAAGTGTGGTATTCGTAGAGAATATATTATGTGAAGAGATCAATAGCGTGCCACATCAGCACATTGGAAATTGGCTTAGTTTAGGCAGCCCCAGCGTGGCAGACTTTCACAAGATTTCCTTTAAGGGAAATCAGCTTTTCAGGCCGTACTCATGATGTGATTTTTGAAGAATTTCCTCAAATGTTCATTGTCCCAACCCAGAATATGGGGAAAATGCGGAACTATATATATATATATATATATATATATATATATATATATATATATATATATATATATATATATATATATATATATATATATATATATATATATATATATATACAGAGAAAGAAAGTTGCTACATTAACTGTTATTGGGTGTTTGCTCATTTTTTATATATATATATATATATATATATATATATATATATATATATATATTTGTATTTGACCGTTACCAAACTAGATATTTAAACGTTTTATGTAAACTAAAGATCATGTTAACAGCTGAAATCCGACCAGCGGAAGGAGGGGGGTTAGAGTGGGAATTTTGAAAAATCTTAATATCTCCTTTATTATGTGTCAGATCGAAAACTTGCATTGAATCAATCTTATTGAAAATGCCATGTTCTATAAATGTTGCAGTGTACGTTTTTTCATTATGTTGATTATTAGCAGAGATATTCGAATTTGTTCAGTTTTCGGCCTCAATAAACCCCACTCCTACTCATGTCATATTAACAATATTATGTTATATTATGAAGCACTTTATTTGAAGCCTAAATATCAAATATTGTTCTCACTGAACGTTTACTTTTTGAGATAAATGCAAAATTCCTGGAAGATTTAAAGGTAGCCCTGGACAAGCGAGCAGAGTTACCCTCCTGGTCCGATACCTGGAATTAGGATGTGTAACATTTGGGATTTAGAGAGGAGAGGAATCTGTGCTGAGTAAGCCGATTATCGGACGGGCTGCGGTTAGACATTGGTAGACCGCGCCTCCATCGGCATCCCTTATAATCCCAGAGCTGGATTTATTAGCGACGGCTTCATCCCAACTTATTGGAAGTATACCCAACAATAATATTCCGCTTATAATCCTTAGCCACATGTGGGAAGAATGGCGTATCTATCTTAAGAAAATCGCACTAATGCGCTTGGTATGATAGTAGTTAGAACCCAACGAAAGAGATGTATTCCTGATATAATTATTTTAATTGAGGGTGGGGGGTAATCAGCGAGCTTGAAGAATCTGCCTTGAGAAAAGGCACATTTCCACTAAAACTCCTTAACCAAAAACAAAGTTGAAAAAGGTCTAAGACCGGAAATTGTGTTCATAACATTTATCATTTTAATAAACTTTAGGTAGGTACGAGTCTTTCTAATCGTCTTCAGGAGATTAATTTTATTAGAGAAATTATTGCTACCTTCGTGATGACTCCTTTTAAAACCAAAAAAATAATTTCATTGTTTCGTCATGAGAATTATTCAGAAGTTCTTGAAGTAATTCCTTTAACTCTGAAAGGAATGTTCACAAATTATATTAACGACCATTCTTGAAATGGTAGAACATACAATTTAGATGAAAAGGGGAGAGGGAAGAGACTCTCTCAAAATGCTTCACTTCATTTATTCAGCAATTCTCAATGTTTTCCGATACCAAAGGTAGCACTTTTGCGTTATTTGGTTTTAAATTCTTTTTTTTTTTTTTTTTAATTTCAGAATCCATTCCATTCCCTGTAGACAAGTTTCAAAGATACTTTTTGTAGAATACAACTTTCATGTCCCAGCATTTTTCAATAAAATGTGCCGTTTGTGAAATAAAGATTTGTGCATTTTACGGCTAAACGATGTGTCAAATCGAAAAATTTGCCGATATAAACTTGTCATGGAATTCGATTTTCTAAAAGAATCCGCCATAAAAAGTAGGGCATTCCATTGGGAATTCCAAAGTTATGGTCGTTGGAGCAGTACTGGAGAAGGTGAGGAGGTTGAATATGGACTGAGGAGGTTGAGTACCCAGGATTATTCAGGGGTCCCAATTATGGCACACCAAGCCTTAGACATATATTAAAATAATTGGAGATTTTAAGGGGAGTGGCACGGGAAGTTGGGACACCCTGTATATGTCTAGTTATAATTAGATAGGTAACGGGATAATTGTTGTGACATTTGGGGGTCTCTTGAAAAATCTTGCGGGGCT
Source organism: Riptortus pedestris (assembly GCA_019009955.1). Lineage (NCBI taxonomy): Eukaryota > Metazoa > Arthropoda > Insecta > Hemiptera > Alydidae > Riptortus > Riptortus pedestris. The sequence goes on along the minus strand of CM032230.1, from coordinate 88,013,021 downwards.
CTAAAATCTGTTGCCTCCACTTCTTATGTAGTAATTTACACCTTATAATCATTATACAGAATAAATAATTTTTTAACTTGTATCTGCCTGTACACGTTTATTGGGAATATTCCTGAAAACAAATAAAGATTTTCATTATTACTGTGGACAGAAAATAAATTAATTTATTACCATGAAATGAGAAACACATGTGGCAGTGTTTCAAATGGGGCCCAGGTTGGTCTTGTTCGTTGTTCTTAATCTCACATTGAAAACCTAGAGTTGTGAGTTCGATTCTCACATGAGCAATAGGAATTATTTAGTGAGGAACTCATTTAATAGGTGCAAAGAGGGACGTTAATATTGTTCTTAAGCACAAAAAAAAAAGATTATTATTCTTCTCTTTTTTATTCATTTCATGACTCCCCAAAAACAAAAAGCATACCTTGTAAATGTACAAAACATATGTTTTTACAACTAATCTATATCTTACAATTCCAAAGAGATATAAATATTACAATCTTTCTTTATAATATTCACTCCCTAACATCTCGCTCTTCTTGAAGGTGAGGTGCAGTAGGAAAGACCTCTTCTTCATGTCCGGATGAACCTTCTATTACGAGGGTGCCTCCCGCCTTCGGTCACCTCGACGACACAGCTCCTCTGCCCTTCCTTCTGGCCTATGATGCCTTCGACCCAGGGATCGCCTCGAACCTGAGGGTGTTTCCTCACCCAGACCTTCTGCCCGAACTGGAGCGGAGGGTGGGGTCCAGCTCCACGGTCATAGGCTGCTTTGTCGGCTCTCTTCCGTTCCTCCCATCTCTCCATTAGTTTTGGCTGAGCTGGCGCATATTTTATGTAGACCTTACACCACTCCACAAACTTCTTGATGCCACTGGACATTCCAAACCAAAAGAAAACGTCTTTGGCTCTTCTTTAGCATGACTCTGTTCCCTGATGAGAAGCATATATTTTTTTCCAATAGATTTTTAGTCATTACCGAAGGTAAAACTTTCTCCCTTAAGTATTACACCATCTTCTATTACCAGTCCCTATCGGAAATTCCAGAACTTGTGTACCTCATCGGGTAAGTAAGATTTTCTCTCAGGCCAGCCTATTTGAATAAAGAGCATTAATTTTTGCAATGTCTCATCTTCTGTAGTTTTCGTTTTTACTTCTTGCTGTCTCTCATCCGTTACACTTACGAACTCAAGCCCCCTGTATTTTTCCAGGCAATTTAATATGATTTCTTCCCGCAATGGAACTGGGTATCTTGTTGGAGGAATAACAACTGGATGTACAGACTCATCTAATTTTATGTCGTACAATCCCTGAAAACAACCTAGTCCTTGGCCTACATCTGGAAATGATGACAATATCAATTTCGTATCATTTTATGCTATATATACCAAAAACTAACTTCGCCCTCACAAAATTCAAGAAATCAAACTCACTTTCTTCCTTACATTATAAACACGAGTACCGGAACATAATTACAGAAAACAGGACAGGACTTTTCATATATACAGATGGCTCGAAATAAGGAGGAAAATGTGGATCAGCCGCCATAGTGGGGAACCAAATACTAACATGTAGACTACCGGACGATCAAGCAACTTCACTGCGGAACTACAGGGCTCACTTCTTGGATTACAACATCCTACTAACGTACAACAAGACAATATTCATGTTTTTACCGACTCCTACAGTTCTAGGCAGTCAATACTTGGATCTTTACACAACTCACCCACTCACAAGACGGCTTCAGGAATTACTAACGAACTTACAAACAGAAATGAATAAAATAATAACTATTCATTGGATACCAGGACATACCCGTACAGACATCAGGGAAAATATCTTGGCTGGCAGACACGCAAAATTAGCGACTGAACTTGACACATTACACAATGATCACATTACACCACACGATGCCATTAAACTTATTAAAAGAGAAGTCAGCTTAAAATGGGAAGTGGAATGGCATCAGACAGACACAAAGCTAAGAGAAATTAAAGACACTATTCGTGAATGGCAGTCAAGTAATCGAGACACTAGAAGAGAAGAAGTAGTCCTTGCTCGTTTGAGACATGGCCATTCACGGATAACACACGGACACCTCATGACTAGGACTGATCCACCTTTATGTACACTGTGCAATACACAACTGACTATCAAACACTTACTTACAGACTGCAGACAAATAACCGACATGAACTTACCCACCAACCTATCAGAACTACTACACGACAACAGCCCGTACTTTGCGACAATCATGAAACACCTCCAACAGACACATCTTTTCAACTATATTTAAAACTTTTACCAAACCTTAACTTAAAGAATTCGAATCTTCTACCATCAATATACACTGGAGAAAATGTAACCGTGCCGACCTACGACTGTAGATATTTTAACATATTTTTCTTTTATTTTAAGGTGGCTATATCAACTCTTAGTTTTATAATATGAGAAGTGTGAATCGCTAAAATTGCGACACACATAAATAAATAAATAAACATTTTACGCTTTAAGTCGAGAAAAACCTTCGTCCAAGGAAATCAGCACCAGCAGCACCCAATCCTCTACTCCAATAAGTGGACTATATTGTGTGTTGATCACTTCGAATTTAAGGCGATATTTCTTTTTTCCCCAAATGACATGTATTTTTATTTGTCCTAAGGAAGTTGTGGGCTCACCTCCAAAAAACTTCAAAATTGTGTAGCCAGGCTGTAGTTAATAGATGACGAGGACCCAAATTGTTTATTCAAGGTATCTAAACCTATGACATTATAGGTTGCTACACTGTCAAGCTGGCATTTCAGTGTTTTGGACCAGTTTGGGAAGGAACAGATAAGTTCACAAAAAGTCTCTTCTTTGGAAAGTCATCTATAATCTGAAATACTTAATCATCTTCGCCGAGATCTCCTGAATGCTCAATATCCTCCTTACTATTTTCTGCATTCCTCACGGTTTCTTTTTTCTGCAGGCAGACTGAACTGAAATGGTTCAGCTTCTTACACTTAAAGCATGTTTTTCTATAAGCTGGACAGTTGGTAGCGCCTCTATTACGCTGGCCTCCACAAAACAGGCAACTAAATCTTGCCTTGGCCTTAATTGCAAAATTAGAGTCATTTACAGTTTTTTCTTTATCTATTTCTTTAATTTTTAATGACAAAATTTCGGCTTGCTCATCTGTGACACTTATCTCTATTGCTTGCTTTAATGTCAATGATTTTTTGGCTAAAAGTCTTTTTTGTATTCAAGAATTGGAAATCCCTGAGACCAAGCGGTCACGTATCAAATTTTCTTCTATTTCAAGTTTTGATAGCTGTGCTAAATTATCAAATGAACACCTGGCAGCCAACTCATGAAGCGGATTGATAAAATCTTTACACGTCTCTGTAGGAAGCTGAGTTGCACTATTAAAAACAAACCGCTCATAGGTTACATTTTTTTTATAGCTAAGATCTTTACCTAGATGGGCAATTATGACATCAATCGTCGCATCAGGTTCACATATCTTTCGAATTAGCTTCAATCCATTTTGGCCTATAACCCAACAAAATAAAGCTAACATTACCTTTGGGGTTATCTTGGATGCCTTTGGTCCTAAAGCTTCTGCAAGCATGATGTAGTTCTCCCATTGCAGCTTAAACAGCTCCCAGTTCTCTCCTGCTTTTTAATGTTGAGGATATCCAACTTGATATGAGGCATAGTGTCGTTTGTTGTCGTCAGATCATCTCAATAAATTTGTATTTTGTTCTAATACCGTTAGGGGGCTCAGGTTAGCCATGTGAGTTAAAGCATTGGCCTTAATCTCACATTTGTAAACTTAGAGTGGAGAGTTCGATTCCCGCCTGGGCAATAGGAATTTATTTAGTGACGGAGTTCATTAAATAAAATCCTTAGTCCCACACTCGCTAGAAAACGGTCGGAAACTGTAGATAGCGCGTCCCAATTTGCCTTAGTTGCAAAACGTGGACGTTAATAAATAATGTAATTACCCGTTTGGGGTTTTATCGATAATAAGAGGCATATTATCACACCGAACATCTCTCCAGAGCCTTATAATAGGTATATTCTTATCACATTATAAAGCCATATTCGGACTCAACAAGTGTTTCACTCCGAGCTGTAATATGCTGAATATACTATCAAGCCTTCAGACAACGCTAGGTCATTGATGACATTTCATCTTACGTATTTACTTCACCCTGTATTTTTCAAGCACATTTGCACAGCATTAGGAGTATTCTTACATTCTAAACGTAACATCTCAAGACTAAAGTCGTCATATTTTATACCTACATTTTGTGCAAGGCTGCTAAAATTGATACAATCATTATTAAATTCGTAATTTTATTATAATTATGAAACACAAAATTTTTATTCCATATTGTATTTATTAAAAAAATGTAAAAACAAATTAAACGTAATAATATTTTCACCATACTACGATGTAATCACCTGTTTTACACACCTAATTTGCGGCCCGAAAGCTACACTTCGCCGCCCTAGGGCCGAAAATGAATATTTCGCCCTAGGGCCGCAAAATCAGCTGTTTATTATTTTAATTCATTCATTTCATTATATACATTATATTAGTTTGTTTTGCTCGTATTATTGTTTCATTATTTAGTAATTATGGCTAATAATATATCAGAATCTATAAATAGAAGATCAAAAGAAATCATGGCAGATTTGTTACCAGAAAAATCAAAAGATAGGTATGACGAAGAGTATTCATTATGGAAATTGGAAGTTTCTAACAGACTGTTTAGTAAAGTGAATGAGTCATCGACTTCGGCATCAAATATCGATTTTGGAACTATTGAATATGAAAATCAGTCTCTCTTTACTATTGATGATTTATTTGAAGATTGTCAAGAGGATATTTTAATCAGAAACAATCCAACTACGAGTAAAAGTGTGAATGTGTCAAACAAAAAACAAGTAATAGAATCTTCAAAGGGTATTATGTTTTCAAACAACCAAAATTGTACTTTTAACATTTCTATAAATCAAAAATAAACGAACTACCTTTTTTTAGCATTTTGAAATATATCAGTTGTATTAAATTAAACACACATATGTTCATCTCTCTTTATTAACTTACATAATAACATAACGTAAAACAATCCATACATTAAAAATTCATCATGTCCCCATAACCACAAAATAACTTTCTAACAAAGAGGTACACTTAAACAAAAGAAAATCTTGTTTTTGATTAATGTTATATCGTATTAATATTTATTGTAGTATGGTGAAAAATAGCGTTCGTGCCTCGGGCCAAAGTGCTTTTGCCGGCCCTCGAACTTTTCATGACCTCGACTACGTCTCGGTCAAAAAATATCTCGGGCCGACAAACGCCCACTTTCGGCCCTTAGTACGAAATATACTAATAATTTATGTGTATTACAGTTTTTTCACGGCTCTTTTATTTCTTTTTATTAAATTTATTATAATTATCTAAGAAAATTTTGGAAGGCTTCTTTTCAAGTACGTGTGTATATTAATTGTGTGTAACCAATTATTGCTTTATTATATACTAATATAGTTTTAACACTGCTATATCAGCTAAAAAATAATTGGATGGGTTTAAGTCTGAAGGGTTTGAAACTTAATAATTACGGCTCAACAAGAAGTGAACATTTCCGGAAGGTATGAAATAAACAACTCAAAAAAATATATGTAATTTGGTAAACTTAGAATCGTGGGTTCGATTCCCATCTGGGAGTTAGGAATGATGAACTCATTAAATTAAGTTAATTTTTGAAATCTTGCAGAACAGAGTCAAAGAAGTATAATTTAAAACTATACCTATACTAAATATTAAAAATGTTTATGAATTATTTTAATAAAAAAACGGAGCTCAGGTTAACCACATGAGTTAAGGTGTTGGTTTTAATCTCACATGATAAACCTAGAGAGGCGAGTTCGATTCCCACCTGGCTAATAGGAATATATTTAGTGAGGAACTAATTAAATAAAATACTTAGTCCCACTGTGGCTCGAAAATGGTGATAACCTCTAGTAGATAACTATTTCCGATTAGCCGTTGTGCGTAAAGTACGTAAATAAATAACTTTAAACTTTAAAAAAATGTAATAAATGTGAAATGGACACCACATGACTACTTGTACTCTTATAAAATTAAATAGCCAAAACATTTTGCTGCGCCTCAAATACAATTATTTCGTTTGACAGTCATGTAAGATATCTCCGTTACAGTAAATTGGACCAATAATGTCATAGAACATAATTTATAGTCATGTTTATTATAAAGTAAAAAGTCCGTCACGCCGGAGCTGCGTAAACTAAGCAGATTTCCAACGTAAAGTTTTACAATTGAGAAATTTCAGAGAGTTGAACAGTTACGGAAACGGCCGAACTAGCTTTTGACGGAAACTCTAACCCGAAGTTAGCCGATTTCATTTCGATTAATAAAAATGCAAATATCTCGGTTAATATTAAAGATAGAGAATAAATGTATCGAACAATATTTATAGTAAATTTAATTTGTAATAAGATTGATTCTATACAACATTTTTATCCGACGTATAGTAACGGAGATATTTCGAAAATCCTCCCCCTGGTCTGAGCTTAGCGGTTAACGAACTTGATCTTTATTATTACATAAAACGATTATATATCAAGTTTGGTAACGATAAGACAAAAAATGCTACCGCTAGAGCGGAAACAGACACACACTCACACACACACACACACACACACACACACACTCATATATATATATATATATATATATATATATATATATATATATATATATATATATATATACAGTTTTGAACTGACCTCATTTTCGTCATCTCCTGGGTAGGATCGATGGACATTTGAAGAAAAATTTCGAAAATCGCGTCATGAGTACGACCTGAATAGCTGATTTCCGTTGAGGGAAATCTGGTAAAAGGCTGTGGGGATCTGGCAGCGGCGATAAGCAGTGGAAGCTGTTATATATGAAAAATCCTACAACCAAACCACTAACAAGAATTTAGGAAGGGCCACCAACAATCTACTCAAGTCAAAATTCAATCATATAAATTTATTTATAATTAAAATATTCTCCAATAATATTTATTAATAATTAAAATGAAGAGACACCTTTGACAATATAATGGGGGACACTTAATTATACTTAGACTATATTACAATTGAAACACTTAGCTGTTTAATTGAAGTGCTGACCTAGCCGTGAGAGGTAGTACAGGTAGTAGACTGGTCAGGCAGGCCAGATCTGGCAAAAGGATTAGCGGTGTCTCACCAACAAGGGTCTCCCCTCCAGAGGATGTCGAATATGACTGATCTTAATCCGTCGCGAGGGGGTCCTTATATAGGGCTAATCTGGCATTGAACTTTGAACTGCCGATAGAAATACGCTCAAAAAGTGCATTTAACAGGAATTGATTATCGATATTCATCTGTATTATTATCAAACTCCATCGGCGTTATCTATGAAAATGCTAGAGCACATGGTGACTTCACTCCAAATTGGATATAATTCTTATTTAAAGGTAAAAACAATACATTTAAGCATTCATGCATATTAATCTTGATGTGCTCCGTGCTGGGAATACTCAGAATATAAAATATATGGTCATTTATAATGGGCTTATGTATGTAATGCAATGTCAATTTCATTACAAGGCCATATACAAATTATTTGTATATGTAATAGTTAAGGAAGTATTTACATTTTATTTTCGCCCTACTCTAAACTCCCCTCCCGAATTCGATTCCGATCAAATTAGGGGTGCACAACTTGACGTTACAATAATCCTTAATATAAAATTCCAATATTCTAAGACTAGCCTATCTAACGACCTGGACCAGTTGATTGGGAATCCTTTCAAACGTACATTGACAAGAATCTTGACTTAAACATCTCTCTAAAAACGGAAACAGAGATAGACGATGCAGTACAATATATAACAGTTACAATTCAAAAATCCCTTTACTACTCGACTCAAACAAAACCACGCTCAAACGCAATACCAAAAGAGACATACCTTCCATCACATTTACGAACTCTACTCCAAGAAAAAAGACAAGCACGACGAATATGGCAAAACACTAGGTATCCTTCTGACAAGACAAAGCTGAACCAACTAACCAGAAAACTCAAAACAGAACTAACAAAGTACTACAATGATTGTTTTAACTCATACACCAAGAACCTTAACACTACAGATAACTCCTTATGGACAGCCACCAAACGCCTTCTCTCCTATAAATCCTCTCGTCTTCCCATACGTCGAGAGGACGGCACCTGGGCCAAGTCTGACTACGATGTAGCAACAACGTTTGGTCAACACTTGGCCAAGGTGTTTACTACTCACGACGATATCCAAGACCCCCACCATTCTTCCTTTGTCGCCAATCAACTGGACATTCCTCTTCCCTTATCGATTCCTCCTCCTGCATTCAATCCCTCTGAAGTTATTAATATCATTAAAAAACTCCCTTCCAACAAGGCACCAGGTTATGACCTTATTACCTCTCGCATCCTCAAAAATCTCCCGAAAAAAGCTGTCCTCTTTCTCACTTATATCTATAATGCTGTCCTCAGAACCACCTACTTCCCTCTACTCTGGAAATTCTCCGTCATCCATATGATCCCTAAACCTAGAAAACCGTCACAACTCTCTTCTTCCTATCGTCCCATTGCACTCCTTCCCATAATGGGAAAAATCCTTGAAAAACTCATCCTTAAACGTCTATATCCCCTCCTTGACCCCATACTTCCTCCCCATCAATTTGGTTTCCGACAATCCCACTCCACAGTCCAGCAATGCCACAGAATAGTTGATATTATCGCTTCCTCATTCGAAAACAAGAAGTACTGCAGTGGAGTCTTCCTTGACATATCCCAAGCTTTTGATAAGGTGTGGCACAAAGGTTTATTGTTCAAACTAAAAAATACCCTCCCTTTCACATATTACCTCATCCTTATTCCCCCAGCTGGCAGGTGTACCACAGGGGGGCATCCTAAGTCCTTTCTTATTCCTTACGTATACTGCCGACATCCCATCACATCCCGAAACTCTCCTTCTCACGTATGCAGATGATACTGCAATCTTGGCTTCCAACTCAGACCCAAATATGGCATCCGCAGCTCTACAAGAGCACCTAACTCTGCTAGAATCCTGGCTGACACAATGGAGGATCAAGGTCAACAGCAGCAAATCAAGCCATGTAACATTCACCCTCCGACGTTCCATTTGCCCTCCAGTTACACTCAATAACGCACTAATTCCTCAAAAATCACAAATTTTGTGTATCTAGGACTCACATTAGACAAGCGACTAACTTGGAAACCCCACATCACATTAAAAAGACAAGAAGTGAGTCGACGGTACAGACTTCTACTAAGACTGCTTGACAACAGATCGAAACTATCACTACACAACAAACGACTGATTTATACGACATTACTCAGACCAATATGGACGTACGGACTTGAACTTTGGGGTTCCACCAAACCTTCAAATTCCTACAAAATCCAAACCCTCCAATCCAGAATACTCCGCAAAATTACAGATTCCCCATTTTACGTATCCAATTTAACTCATAATGACCTCAACATTCCTTTTGTCCATACCCTCGCCAAATCTCGATATCAGAAATTCCACTCTCTCCTTCCCGCACATCCTAATCCTTTAGTCGAATCACTTTCATCTACCCATATTCCAGAAAACCCAAGACGGCGTCTGAAGCGTAAGTGGCCAAGAGATCTTCTCGTGTAGTGTTTCAGTTTAACTCCATAAACAACCCATTGTTCCCTCCATTGTGGGTATTGTCAATGGACAACTTCCCACCTCAAGTCAATAGTCAAATCACTTTTTTTTTCTAACATATCATTTGCTTGTAATATTTAATTATGTTGTTGCAAATAAACGAATAAATAAATATATATATATATATATATATATATATATATATATATAAAAAAAGCCTATCTAACGCTGATACTAGTCAAAATGGGTTCATCATTCCGATAAAATCTGAAAACCAAAATACTTCGCCATTACAATGCCTACTTCACAAGGAAGTAAAAAACGAAAACTGAAGCACCTTTTTCGAATGAATATTAGTGATCGAATAATTAACATTTTTTTAATGGCTACAGGTAAGACTCTTACTCATGTCTTTGCTTACTAACTTTATTATTTTTAACATTTAATGTTCCTGTTTATTCTTTTCAATGGTAGCTTGTTTCATTGATTAATATCTCAATTCAATCTACAGATAATTTCGAAAGGTTGCACTTGTGCCTTTTACATATCACGATTAATCACTGGAAATTTAAAGCAATTTTATTCTCGAAACTTGTTGGCTAGTGTTCCAAAAATGACGAGGTTTTAAAGTTACTGTGGAGCTGTGAGGAGCAAAAATAACAGATTGGTTCCTACTCAGCCACTACCCTTTTGTAGGCGAAACACCAGTTGATGTGCACCTGTAGATCTCATCGCCTATACAGGTCCCTAAAACCTTACCATATGAATTCATTTAACTTCAGACTTCGTTTACATATGATTATTTTGTCTCCCATATCATTACAAATTAAGTGCTCCGTCCATTACCTAAGCATTGAAGAACAAACAGTCCTCAATCTACTTCATATGATCTCAAAATGGCTTTATGACGATATTTTTAATCAGGGTTTAGTTATCGCTTCATTTTGTGTTAGTAATATTACTGCCTTAAATTGGGCATACGGTGATAGAAATACCCACTTATCCTTATTGTGGAAGAGTTTATGTACAAAACCACAAAAACGGCACTTGAAAAGGATTTTGTTGAATTTCTCAACAATTAGGACATTCGAAAAGTTCCTTTTCGTTCTTGAATATTGCATTATGTCTTGAGTGCGCACCTAGAATAAGAATAGACTTTAACGACATTTAATTGTAGATAAATCAAAAATCTATCCGGCACAATTGACTGTATAAAACCCACTTTGTTGCTTGGAGATATTTAATTTTGTTTTAAAGTTGGCAGTAAGGAATAAATCCACTAAAATTATATTGTTTTATAAATAGAATACATATTATAATGAAAATGTTACATTATTATAAACTCGTTTATATCTATTGACAATGAAGGAAATGTTAATAAGATAAGTAATAAAACAAAAACAAAGGAGAATTATATGATTCTTGATATGTATATTTTGAGGATATATTTATTTTCTCATTATAGCAAAACATCCATTTTTACTTTATTGACACTTTACTATTAGTCTTAGATTTATGAAGTAGAACATGCTTTATAAAGTATATGGAACATTTCTTCACCTTAAAGATGCGATGCACCTGATCAATAATTATTTTTTGGGAGAAGTTTATAATAAATACTTTATAGTTTTATTTAATAATTTTCCATAGTCCCACCCTGGCTAGAAAAGTGTGGTAACCTGTAAATAACCCGTCCCAATTAGCCATAGTAGCATAAAGTGGACTTTAATAAATTAATAAATAATTGAAATTTTTGATAGTATTCATCTTGTGTATAAAAACATCCTTCAGACTTATTTATTTTTTTAACAAACATGTTTTGCATATATTAATACTGTTGAGAAAACTGCGTACTTGAAAAATTGCGCAGAGTTAATCACGTATTTAAGAAGTAAATGAAGGCAACCCTACAGGAGCGATGATGCCAGGGACTTCTAGGACCTAGGCCAGTCTGGACCCTTTTTCTTTGAAACCGCCGCCTGTCAATAAAGTGGCCTATCTCGCCCAACAGTCAGTAAAGATTTTAAAACCGCCTTAAAATGATAATAAAATACAGAAAAAGGTAATCCTCACCCAACAAATCGTTATCCTATCCCACATCACAGTCCGATATGTATGTGTATATCCCGTGTATTGCTTGTGTGCAGGTAGGTAGGTATTTGTCTTTATTTTGCATGCTTGCACGCTTTCTTTAGTTTAGATTTCCTTGCATGCCCTTCTTCTACGCATTTCATTACTAGTGAATAACAGTGCGTTCAGTGCAGCTTTAGGGAACAGTGCGTTTAGTTTCGGTACATTGCAGTATTTTCTGGTGAAGATCAGTGCAGTGCCGTGTTTTGTGATCTTTAGTGATTCGCGTGATCTTGAGTTACTGCACTGTGCAATAACTCAGGTATCAGTGCATATTTGGGTAGTAGTGAATAATAATTTACCAACTGTGTAATGCATTGTCAAATAAATAGTGCAGTGATAAAAAGTTTGTGTGTTTAATTTTTCAATCCAACAGAACTAATCAACGTTTATTATTTATGTAATAAACGTAACAATATATGCGGGCATTGCGTTAAAGAGTTTTACTCCTGAAATTGATGATACGCTTTTCTCGAAGCATATTCTTGTAACTTGTTATATGATTGTGTGTCTGTAAAACACATATAGTAGACGTTTTAATCTAGTTTCTGGTCCATTCATTCAAAATTAGTGAGTGGACTAACAAATTTAGGACATTTTCAGCATATTATTACTAATGAAAAATTACTTAAAGCACATTTGTTTAATCTCTTAGGTAAGACCTTGTGATAAGAGACTTTAAAAAAAAATGGACATAAGACCACAGTAAAAAGAGCAATATATCTTCCGGCCATTGTTATCTCCCCAGCCGTGTCTACCTAAAAGATAAGAGTAATTAGAGTAGCGCTGGGTTATTACTAGGCACTTATTAAAGTGTACTTCAGCCTGCCTATTAAAAGTAGTAATAAAGGGCAGTAGAAGTGAGGTGGGGTAAGGGGTGAGTGGAGGGGTTTTGAGGGGTGGGTTCAGCTCTGGTGGTGGGGGTAGGTGCAGCCTCAGTCTCTTCTCTTCCTCCAGTCGGGAAACATCTCTCCAGCTTTTCTCTCTCGTTCAGCTCAGTCGATACGTCACACATTTACATCAGAATTTTCATATATCCTACATTCAGAGAGGTAAGAAATATAATCTCAGCATCCTATGCTCTTATTTACAATTTGAGATATTTAGACGTTTATCTATTTTTTATTTGTTTCTATGTAGACAGTAGACATATATATTATTTTATTAATTCAATATTGCTTTATATAATTAATATTCAATTACATTTCATTTTAAAATAGATCAAGGGAGAAGGAGCTGTCAACGAAATATTAATCTTATTTTTAAAGATATCTATTTAATTGCTGCTTTTAAATTTTGGTCGTAGTTTTGTAAAAATTGATTTCAGAATTGCTATTCTTGGAGCTGTCTAAAAACAAGGTAGTATTCTATATAAAAATAAGAATCTATTCGTTTCCTTTTATATATTTCATATTAAGATATAAACGCATGACGGGTTATTTACAGGTAACCAACCTTTTCAAAACAAGATTATAGCCGAGTTTACTCCACATAAATTGAGTTAAGCTGTCCTCCATCAATACAAGTCGTCACTGCAGTTTCAATCTTATTTTTTACCAGGTTCTTTCTGTGTAATGTTTAAAATTGCTGTCTAATTCATTGATTCTATATTATTTAGCTTGAAGCAGACGAGAACAAAGAAACCAATAAGAGCAGTTGTTCCTCCTCAGTTCGTCATTGGCTGCGCACTTCTGATTTGACTCACCTGGATTATTATATTCCTGGGGCTAGCTTTGATGGCAAGGAGCACTTGCCTACTATCTGGTGATCTCTTTAACATCCTCGTTGCTTTCCTGTAGATCACAAAGTTATCTAAAGATTACTATATTTTTCTAGTCAATGTGAGAAGAGGGATATTTTGTTTTAATTCCTCAACAACAAATTGAACATTTTTTATCGTTTTCCAAAAGCAGAACTATTCCTTCCCGTATAATAAAAAAGAATACCTTATTATTTAACAGTTTATTATCTATATAAAGTTCAAATTTTTGTCAATTTTATATAATTGAACATTGTAACAGCTGGTTTTCCAGCTTAGAAACAGATTCAATTTAATATGTCGAAGGTTAGGACTGTCTTATCTTTTAGCTAACCTCTCATTTTCGTCGCAGGGCATATGCTTATCCTCTGATACAGATTCCATTTATTCTATTCATCGTCTTAGCTACAGTGACAATAATTGTCGATGATCTTTTTAGAATCTTTGGAATTCTTCCGCAGATCTTAGTGTTATCTAAAATGTGTGACTAGGGATCTCAATTACCAAATGAACGTTGTTTTTCGTTCTCTCATTCCATTATCATTTCGTTCTACTTTATTAACAAATAGACAGTTTAGGTATGTTCTACCACAATTAGTTCCAGAACTATAGTTAAAAACATTAAAGCCCTTTTTGTTGGACAGCCTCCTTGTGACCTTCCTTCCCTATTCGTTTCCATGAAAATCAGTACTTCCGGGAATAGTTTTAAATTTTACTTCTCTGAGACTGCTCTGCAAGATTAAAATTAACTTAATTTCATGAGCTAAGGACTAAACAAATTGTGCAGTATATTGCCTACTGAATATTATTAGCAGTTAGTTATTTTTCATAAGGGGGGTTGTACTCATGACGCGAATATCGAAAAATGTTTTCAAATGCCCATCGATCCTACCCAGGAAATGTTTCCTTAATAAATAGGAAAGTCTTTCACGCAGGGGCTGCGTTAACTAAGCAGATTGTCCACGGGCGTCACGCATTTGCATTTATCTCAAAACGTAAAAGTTCAATGAGAACAATATTTGGTATTTGGGCTCAAAATGAATAGCTTCATAATATAACAGCTTTTTATTAATATGTCACTTGTAGGAGTGGTGGTTTACTTTTGGCCGAAAACTAAAAAAATGCAAATATCTCGGTTAATAATCAAGATGACGAAAAGATGTACATAACAACGTTTATAGAACATTAAATTTGCAATTTGATTGGTTTCTATAGAATTCTCCGATCCGACGCATAATGACGGAGATATTAAGAATTTTCCAAAACTATCCCCCTCCCTTCCCAATGGTTGGATTTTATCTGTTACGAACTTGGTCTTCCTTTTTTTTCATAAAACGTTTAAATATCGAGTTAGGTAACAATCAGACAAAAATTGCAACCGCTAGAGCGTTAGCAGACAAATATATATATATATATATATATATGTGTGTGTAAAATTTTGAACGGACTCCATTTTCGTCACCTCCTAGGAAGGATTGATGGACATTTGAAGAAATTTTTCGGAAATCCCATCATGAGTACAACCTCAATAGCTGATTTCCCTTAAGGCAAATCTGCTAAAAATACCTTTAAAGTACACTATATTGAGATTAACCTGATATGTCAAAATTATAATTGAATTTTATTTATAAATATTAGCCATAGTCGCAATCTTTTCACTGACTTAGCACAATCGAGGGGGAAAAGAAATAACTCTAATAATATAAAATTGAATGTGTCGATATACGGCTGATCGATGTAGGTTCGAGTATCGATATTGGTTTCCACTCGACTGGAACTATGAGCTCCCTCTTGTCGGCTTTGACAGTAGGACCACCCCCGCCCTTATCATCCTTTGTGGCCAGCCTCTCTCTAATATCTTTCATCTTTTATACCCTCAAAGCATTCTTTTTTAGAAAGAATTCCCTTCCAGCCTCGGATTAAAACTGTTCAACAATTATACAACACTGTAACCGAGACAGGCTGTCAATAACTAGAACATGCAATTTGCTGTCAAGATAGCAAAAAAAAAGGGCTACGTAGACTATGCAAATTTCCCTAGTGAAATTTCCCTATAAAATTTTTTTAGACAAGTAAGTTTTCATAATATAAATTAATAATAAGGGTTTTATTAAATTAAATCCTTAGTCCCACCCTGGTTAGCAAAGGGTGGTAACCTGTAGATAACCCGTCCCAATTAACCTTACTAGCAAAAACTGAAGTAGGTTTTCCTTTTTGAAAACTTATTTCAATTGTCTAAATATAAATATAACTACGGCATTAACTTGTACATAAAATAATCCCTTCGATTTCATCACAAGACATGTAAGTATGAAATGGCTCTAAGAGGAATATGATAAATCTCGTTCACGGATTAAAGAAGATATTCTTCTCAGTCAAAATGTGACGAATCGATCCTGTTAGCATTAGAAAAAAAAGTCAGAATAAATTCACAGCTGACATTCTGTTGAAATGCACAGATAAGCATTAGATGGTGATCTATTAATGAACTCACTGGCACAATTCCTACAAAATTTGTAGGTTAACACCGTGTTGGGACGTATTATATTAAACTTCAAATCGGACCTCCTTGGGGACTAAGGTTTTAGAGAAAAGATAACATATAAAATAGGATATATCGTCATTTCATAACTATTCGTCCAATATCATATAATAATCATTGATAAAGCGCGTTGTATATATATATATATATATATATATATATATATATATATATATATATTTATATACTTGTAAATAATAAGCTTTGTTTATTAGAGTTATTTTGGATTGCAAAATTAAATACAAAAATTTATTTGACAGTGCACTACACACTTTTTAAATTATTCTTCGCTACTACTCACTTCTTATTGCACAGTGCAACAACTCACGATCATGCGGATCACTGAAGTTCACAAAACAGGGCACTGCACTGATTTTCACAAGAATGCGGCACTTCAGTGATCTTCACAAGAACACGGTTCTCTAAAACCGCAAGGAACGCACTGCTGATTTTTTTTTGTTTTCAGCCTTCAGTAAATTCCTGCTTCCCATTCCTGCTCATAGCATATTTCTCTTAAGATATATCAATAATTATCTCATATTCTGCTTTTTATTCAAACCTTATTTGAATTAGGAAATGGTATTTTATTAAGGGAGAAATATATTCGTAGATTATACTTTGATGACGTTATTGTCACTTGCCAGCACAAAGGGAATTTCTTCATCTTTCATTCTGGACGGATATATTAAAGTTTAGAGGCACAGAATAGCCACACAGCTTTCATTTTGAAAATCAATGGGAATAGGTAGTTCTGGCTCTGAATTGGCCTGTGTGGGGACACACCTGTATTCTTGTCATTTATTAACGGCACGATGTGTACTTCTAGGGCTAATCGGGGCTGTCTATTCGGGGTTTGTTATCAGATTTATAAAATCACTCTTTTTGACTAAGGATTTTATTAACTGAGTGGGTCATTAAATAAAACACCATTGCCCAGGCGGGAATCGAACTCGCTTTTCTAGATCATGTCTATTAAGGGCACACGGATAATTACATTCTAAATAAATAAGCCTTGTTGCGAGATATAGTATATTCTTAGAAATATAGTGTCCTCTTTAAATAAATGCCTCTCAAGTAAATGGATTCTCTTCAAATAGTATACAAGTGTCGTGAAATTTTGATATGACAAATGAAATAAATGGTTGGCGTTTTTCATAGCGTGCCGCATGGCTGAGTTGGCCTGAGGTTTCGCAATCAAAGTAGGAAGAACTGAATTCAAATCACAGCTCGGACACAAAACATATTTTTTAATGAATACTGACACGGTAGTTTGCACTTGAATTTGATGTAATAAGACAATATTGATCAAATATCTCTTTGTTTTATTTTAAATATGTGATATTTTTATCCTTCCAGGTCTTGTTTACGATGGTTATTTCCATGGTTATAGCTGGTTATTTCCATTTGAAAATTCCACTCAAAGATGGTTCACGGACTGCTGAGCTCCTTTAGAGCACCCTTTCAGACCTTTCAGCGATTAAATCCTTTGTCATCCACAAACAATGCCCTAAGTCTAAACAATCTTAAACGATTCACTCTCATTCCCCCCACACTCCCCCAGACATTATTTTCCTGAGAACAATACTTCAGATTTTAGGCCCTTTGTTGTGGATATTTACAAAATTCTTCTTTTCAGAATTTTTTTTTCTTATTTCCAAAAACATGTTTATGTACTGAGTGTATTTCTTACTTCAGTTAAATATATAATAACAAAATAATTTAAGGAAAAGTATCACCTAAAATGAAGAAGACGAAAAAAGTTTTTTATATATGAAATACAAATGTATTTTCACATTTTTTTTTCACAAAATAATAATAATAAGATAAAATTGTATTGATTGACATCAGAAATATAATCGTTTACCGATGACATTTTACTGCATTTGGGGAAGCCTCCACATTAAAAATCCGTCGCGCAGATGCTGTGTAATCGTAGCAGGTTTCCCAAGTACTGGAATATGATAGTCTGGTGGTCTTATCCCACCAACTATTCTATATTTCTCCGGCAGTAAGAATAGTAATTATATTTATGTGAACAATAATGAAAATGTTAGTAGGGCATGACATATTTAGAGGCTGAGGCATTTATAGTGAAAATGACCTCATTTTCGTAATCTCCTTGATAGGGATCGCTGAGCATTTGAAGAAATGGCGAAAATCGTATCACGACTACAAGGAGGCCTCTTGGGTGCTAAGAATCCGCAAGTGGAAATCTGTCACAATTTACTCAACAGTTTGAGTCAGACAGGGCCCTCAAGTAGTGCAAAGTATAGTCTTGTAACTAGGTAAATATTATTATTATTTCTTTACTATATTCGAAGAGATGAATAGAAACTTACTTTAAAAGGAGCAGCACTGCTAATTTCTATGCTCTGAATATCCTAGAAGTGGGTTGCTCATTATGACGAATAGAATTATGTCATTCCAGTATTATACCTCCTACAGAAGTCTAACTTTAATAAAACTTGTTTAAAACTTCACAATCCAATTTACGTTCGAAAAAGTGCCAAATATCTTCTTATTTATTTGTTTTGTTAACTGTAAAAGCTGACAGCAGCTATGATTTGAATGGCGGGGAGAAGTCAATATGTTTGACTCTGGTCCTATTGTCCAATATAGTTGTTTTCTGATTGATCTTAATCAGAGGTTTTAATCTTGGCATCTTATCTTATTGGAAGCAAGACAAATTGGTTTTAAATATTTTTATTTTCATACAAATACAAGCAAGTTAAAAATTGTATCATGTGTCTCCAAAACTGCTCGTATTTGATCGAACAGAATCGAAAAATATCATCTAGCATTAAAATTCATTCTATTCATCAACACCATTCTCTTCCGCAATAAAATTGTCAACTTGATGATAGAAATATACGTCAGTGATCCAAGGCTAAGCACATTGAAAATATAGTTCTAAAGTATAAAACTGTTAAAAGAATATTTTTATGTCTAGAGCTAGAAAATTTTAAATATCTTTATTAATTGTAAAATAAAATACTAACAAATAAACAGGAAAGTTAAATAAAACTGTTTAAAAATATTATTAAAATAATTGCGTTATTATTCATAATTTGTATATACTTATGTATTCAATTAATAATATACCCCTAATAATATTAAATATTTCCTTATACCAATTACATTTTTGACAGACAGCATTCGAATTTGCTTTAAATATATGGGCCACGCTAATAGTCCAAAAAAAAAACTTTTGGTTTATTTATTAATATTTAATAAACCCCCTAGAAGCAAAAATCCAGGAAAAAATTGTCGCTTCCGCGAGATTCAATCTCAAGATTTTCGTTATCAAAAAAGAAGCACTATCCACTGAGCCACGGGGTATACTCTAAATATACGTCTTGGGAACAGCCCAAGACTTTCAGACAAACTTTAATATTTTTTTTAGACGAACGCGTGAAAACTGTGTTCTCTCGCTTTATCAGAATTGGTTTTTATTAGGTACTAAACTCTAAAAAATTTTAGAAAAAAATTTGTTCGTGGGGGAAGGCCGTGCACTCCCCTTGTAAGTAATTCCAATATTCATCGATTTTGGGCATGACTGACAGTCTTATGCCATGGTCCAAATTGATCGCGATGTGCTATATCCATTAGGCTAAACACCAAAAATTGATTCAAGTCTGAGATGAAGCTATAGGTATAATTTCCTCCTAACACCCTGAACAGCCCAAAGCCAATAATTACAGGTAGATCTTCAAGACTATTGGTGTCTGAGAGCTATAGACGGTTTGATGATATACGAGGTATGTAGATCTCGTAGATGACTAACATAGGTGAGTGGAGTTCCTTGCCAATAATGATTTTTTCCAATTGTACAATCTTGAAACTATTCAACAGTGAGTTTATTTCATGTCGTCCTACATAAATTTATATAAAAATGAACTTCACACATATTATTAAATCAGAATAATCTTATTAATTTTCTTATTTATTTATTACGTACAAATAAGTTTTATTTGTTCCTGCATACAAATAATTACGTTGATTGTGTTCATGTATTTACCCTCTACGTTCAAAGGATACGGTTTGTAACGAGTGAACAAAAAGAAGAAGGTCCTTGTCTTATGACAAGCGAATGGCCCATAAATTCCTATATTAGATTACTCCTTGACACGCACGTTTCAAGCCCCCGCGCGATGAACTGTTAGCTTGTGAGGGTGCGTGAGTAGTTCTATCTCTTTGGTGGCGATGTCTGTGTGTGCGTTTGTATATACCCCAGGAGACGGAAATAAATTTTACCCTCACCGGCACCCTCAAGTTGGTTGCTCTGCCTCCAAGGCTTTATGGCCACACAGCTGTTTAGCCACTTATTACAGGACACTTGTCTCTGAAATCGAATGGAAATACGTTTATTTTTTTAATTTTTAGTTCCCATTTAAAATCGACAATCGACTTGCCCATATTATTTTATGACTCATTATTGTTTTCATTTTCGGCAAAACATTTTGGAGTATTCTCTTCATTCGGAATTGCAATGCGAATAATATCGGCAGATATATTGCTACTCAATAACGAGAGTACCCAGTTTGTTACGGTCAATTATCACCGCTTCACCCCAATACACAATTATTCTAGCTTTTTCTAATAACTTTTAGAGTTTTAGTTAGACGATAATACGTGACCTTGGTGCCTACAATACTGAATATCTCTTGTAGAGCCTCACGCTATATTTTGAACCATGCCTTTAAAGGCTGAAATCCCACTAGTGGGGTTTTTTTTAGTAAATTCAGAATATCTCCGTTATTATGAGTCGAAATTTTCGCAGTATCAAGAGGTACCCCTCGCTCTGCTTCTTTAACGTTTTCTATAAACAGGTTTAATTCGTTGGTGGCTATGATTTTTGTTTTTGTCACGAATCCATTTGTACTTATATAATAGCCGTAAATGGGGCAGACTTCAGCTAAAAATCATTAACCTCAATAGCTAAATCTTGTTATATTCTTAATTTTTTGGCGCATTATTATTAATTAGAGCTCCTCAACTTCGGCAGCTTCGCTCTTCATAAAGTTTGCAAAAATGAGTAAGCATAATAACAAAACAAAAAAAAAGAATATAAAAATCAGAACAATGGAAACAGAGAAAAAACAAAGAATATATATATATATATATAAAGTTAAACGAACGATATAAGCTTCATATTTGGCACGCGTTTATTAATTCATTCTATATAATATATTCTATCATATTATCAACAAAAAAAATAGGCACAAGAATCAGGCTTTTAAGCAAAGCTGGCATAATCCATTAACCATTAGTGTTACGTTGTTGATAGTATTCCTCCTTCAAAAATGTTACAGAAATATCTTTGAACATAATGAAATGTTTTATGTCCAGCTTAATAAGTCGTAGTATTAAGCCATCTTTGTTCCATTCTAGTGTTGGAGCAGCATTTAGACTAGGCCTATGTTAGTTGTGGGGTATATTGCCAAGTGAAATATAATAAAATCATTCCAGATACACATGTATTTTCCTCAAATAGGGTGGTTGAACTAGTAAACATTTCCTTGGTAATAACAAAACTGTAACAGATCAGATATCAATCTTTACTAATTGCTATTTTTGTAGAAATACATAATACATATCAGTTTTAATTTTATTTGTATTTATCATCAGTCTCAATGTTAAAAAGTCCGTCACGCCTAGGCTGAGCAAACTATCCTGATTTCCCACGTGATGGTATGACAAAATATTGATTTCATCTCGCCATATTTTCTCTATTTCTAAGTAAAAATCCAATGACTAGAAGAGGGGGGGGTTACGGAAGACTAGAATCACGAATAACTCGCTTAATATTTGAGCAACGAAAAAAGTATAGGACAACAAATGTAGAACATTAACAGTTTAACAAGATTGGTTGTATAACATTTTTCGATACAACTCGTAACAACGGAGATATTCTGAAGCTGATATTCTAAGCTATTGAGGTTGTACTAATTCGAATATTTGTACAACCTCAATAGCTGAGTTAAACCTACATTACAAATATAATTAACAAATATCTAACTTTTTTTTTTTTTTTTTTTTTTTTTTTTTTTACCCGAGTTCCAGAAGGGAACAAGTTGTTGGTTGGGAGACAGAGTGACCTGCCGTGGATGTCCCGATAGTTCCCCTTCTACTGAACACTCTGATGTTCCATTATAAGGGGGTGTTGTGGTCTAGAGTGGGGGTAAATGGAACTGTGGTTGTGGGTTACCCGACGTCTGGCGGCGTCGGGTGGGTTGAATATCTAACGGAAGAGGACTGTTGACTAATATCAGTGTTTCACCAGTTTAAACCAGCGAGAAATTAAAGTATTATTACATTGCCTTTAGAATTTTCCCTATAGAATAGTGATTGCACATGGACTGGCATTAATAACTGTTAAAAGTCTTTCACGCAAGGGTTACATAAAATAAGCAGATTTCCCACTTGCTGGTACGTCACACTATTGATCTTATCTCCCAATTTATTCTCTCTTTCGAAATATAATCCAATTAGTAGAAGTGTTGTTTTTTTCTTCTGAATACCTAAAAAAGTCCGTCACGCAGGGGCTGCGTAAACTAAGCAGATTTCCCACGTGAAGTTTAGTAATAGATAAATATACATACTGGTAACACAACACCACCATGAATAAATACAAACAGAAATAAGAAATGTTTCATCCGATTTCAATAAACTGCCGACAGGGAGCGTTAGGTTAGAAAAGTAAACAAACGGGTCTGCCCGCCTCACACCGGAAAGAAAAACAATTACTGAAATATATCAGAATATAATCATTATTAGAATTTTATTGGAGAACTATTTACTATATCTAGTACTGTACTTAGAGACCTTAATAATGAGTCAGAATAATTGTTATCTAATCAATCAAATTTTAGTAGTCCAAAACCTTAAGACGAGGGGGGGGGATCACCAGAACATTTTTGCATGTAAAAACATCTCGTATAATAAAGGTCTCTTCAATACAATTTTTGGTATTTTAAACTTCGAATAATGTAATTTATTATGTAGCAGAGTATTGTTTACGTAACATGAGTAGAAGTGCCGGTTTGCTGATGGCTGAAAACTAAAAAATGCAAATATATCTCGGTTAATATTTCAAGATATTGAATAAACGTATATAACAATATTTACAGTAGATTTCATTTTCAATAATATTGATTGTATACAATTTTTCGATCCGACGTATGGTAACTGAGATATTTCGAAATTTCAAAAACCCTCCCCTCTAACCCCCCCCCCCTCCCCCTGGCCCGATTTCAGCTGTTAACGTACTTGATCTTTCTTTTTACATAAAAAGACTAAGTATCGAGAGTTTGGTAACGATTTTAAACAATAATTGCGACCGCTAGAGCGGTAACAGACAAATATATATATATATATATATATATATATATATATATATATACAGTTTTGACGGACCTCATTTTCCTCATCTCCTGGGTAGGATCGATGGACATTTGAAGAAAAATTTCGAAAATCGCTTCGTGAGTACAACCTCAATAGCTGATTTCCCTTAAGGGAAATCTGCTAAAATCAATAAAGTATGAAAAACTTCCTTAATACTTGAGTTACGAAAGAATGTGTACAAAATAAATTGTAGAGAAATACTAAAATTAACAAGGTTTGTTCGGTGAGTGAAAGAGCGAAGGGTTGATACACTAGCGAGAGGAGTTGGTGGCTGCAGGTGGGTGGTGGCTGGGGGCGTCGGCTTAGGAGGATAGACTCTACGGTGCCACTGTTTTCCACCAGTCGATAGGGTACAGCTCCACGTCATATACAAAAAATAATATGACTAGACTCAGTTCATCATCATATCCTTCTATGCCTTCATGATATTTGACCCTTTCAAAGCAATTTTGAAAATTAAAATATATAACTTTTATTGTACCTTGGATCGAATTCTCGCATAGAAATTTAATATTCTTATTTTCTCTAACATGATTATTAATGGAGGTATTTCAATTTATTAGTTTTCAGCTTTGGGTAAACTCTCACTTCTACACATGTACTAACAGCCATGAACCATTCTATTCGAAGCTTAGATCTAAAATATTGCTTTCATTGATCTTTTAGTGGTTGGGATAAATTCAAATGCGTATTGTGTTGTAGTTAGGATTTTGCGGTCGACTTGAAAATGCCGAAAAAGTATTTTTATCTGTGCTATACCACTATTTAACCATTTCATTGAACTGTAACGATCATATTCCTTAATGACTGAAATCAAGCAGGAATAGCGGGGAGGAAAGGGGGGGGGTGGGAGTCGAAAATCCAAGATATCTCTGTTATCTTTAGAAATAGAGAATATATGGTGAGATGAGATTATAGGGTGTTACACCACCAGGAGGGAAGTCTGCGAGCCTACGCAGCCCCTTCCAACGGAGTTTTAGTTTTAGCAGATTTTCAATCTAATAATTTTAATCAGCTATTGAGGCGTACTCATGTCGCAATTTTCAAATGATTTCTTCAAATCTCCATCGATCCAATCTAGGAGATGACGAAAGTGAGGTCCGTTCAAAGTTGTATATATATTTTACTGTTAATGCTCTAGCGTCTTATTATTTTTTTATCGTTACCAAATTCGGTATATAAGCGTTTCATTCAAAACTAAAGATCAAGTTTGTTA
Source organism: Riptortus pedestris (assembly GCA_019009955.1). Lineage (NCBI taxonomy): Eukaryota > Metazoa > Arthropoda > Insecta > Hemiptera > Alydidae > Riptortus > Riptortus pedestris. Next base: position 87,988,227 of record CM032230.1, on the reverse strand, counting down.
ACTGCTAAAATCTGACCAGGTAGAAGGGGGCTTTAGAGTTCAAAATATCTTGGTTACTATACGTTGGATCGAACAACTGTATAGAACCAACCTTATTGCAAAATGCACTATCAATATTGTTTTATACATTTTTTTCTATCTTGAATACTAGCCAAGGCATTGCATTTTTCAGTTTTCCGCGTTCAGCAAACCCTCACTTCGACTCATGCCACATAATCAATATACTGTTTTATAATAAAGCACTTTATGTGAAGCTTAAATACCAAATATTGCTTTCAAGAGACCTTTATTATATGAGATACATGCAAATATGTTCTGTTGGTTCTTTCGTATATATTCACTTAATATTCAACGTGGAGTTTTGTTACCAGTATGTCGATTTATCTATTGCAAAACTTCACGAGGGAAGTTAGTTTACGCTGCCCCTGTGTGATGGACTTTTCAACCTTTGGTGAACTGTCACTTTTCCTAATACGGTTTTCTGTTTGAGTAACTGAGCCACTAAATATCTCATACTCACTTCCAATTTCTGTTTGCATAGACAATGAGATCATCTGCGTGCCATTCCTCCACGTGGGAAATCTTCTTTGTTTACTCAGACCCTGCGTGACGGACAATTTTAGGTTGGGCCAAAGGTTGAACACAAGTCTCTATAAATTTCTTTGTTTTTATTTATGTGTTCTCCTTCTCGTTTCTGGTTTTTATCTGTTCTTTCTGAAGGGAGTTTAAGTGACTTAATTTTTTTGTCACTTAATTTTATCAAATTATTCATTTGTTTTATATAAATGAGGCTTACGCTGCTTGCTATAAAACAAATTAGAGCTGTAACTTATGTGAATTGTTGTTATGGGTCTGGTGGCATTTTTATTATTAATATTGCTAGAAACTCTCTTCACAATGCAGTAGACATTGTTCGTTGTTGGCTTCCGCAATTTTGAGAAATATTCTTTATCCTGAAAGGTATGATATCATTATCTTAGGTGATTCCCGCAACATCCTCTTGAGAGCTCTTAAAATTAATTCTTTGAGGAGGTTCCTAGCACTTCAAGTAATTAAGTTTAATTTCTGAACAATTCAATGTATATCAGAAGTGGCCCTTTAACGCTTTTTAGTGTTTAGGTTGCCGAATAAATCCAATTTCTGAGTTTTATTGGATCTGTCTTATTGGAATAGCTTGTCTACAGAAAACTATCAATTGTGGAAAAGAGTACTGTTGGGAATTCACCCTTCGGCTTGGAATTGGTTTAATATTCATCTCTAAGAGTCCTCGATCGATTAACTACTGAACACGCAAAGAAAAATACACATGACGCTGCTTTAAAAGACGTTGCTTCAATAGAATATAGCATGAACGAAAATAGTCATTGAGAATAATTGAGTTACTAGTATATAACGTTGCATATGACTCATTAATACTGTTATATCTCCGACTGACATACACGCCATTCTTTGCTGCAACATTTTCGCATCGTAGGTGACAACATTCGTTTCAATTCCAATATAATGTGTGTCTTCCCATGTTTTGAATTTAATATTTGTTCAATTTAATTGGTATAAATTCCTTATTTTTCTAGTTTTTAATAATTTATAATAATTGCAATGACTCCTCATAAGTTGTAGATGCAATTAATAATGTAACCATATACGTCAGTGTTCTTAATATTCTTCATTAATACTTATTCTTTTCTAGCTTCTCTACTGGTACTATGGTCTACCTTCTTCTGTTGCTAGATATTTTGTCACAATGTATATGCTTACTCTCGACGTCTAACGTTTCAAAGCCTGGGTGTTTACCCCATTCTGAATGAGAGGAAAAACCACATCCATGACAACCTCTCCTGTTGCGTATATGGGTGTGGGATACATAAAAGGCGTAGCCTTTTGCTAAAGAAACTTTTGCCGAACTGAAGGAGTAATAAAGCATCTTCTCTTTTAGCAGATTTCCCTTAAGATCTTACTCATGGCGCGATTTTTTATAAATTTCCTCAAATGTCCATCTATTTACCCAGGAGATGACAAAAATGAGGTCCGTTCAAAATGTTATATATATATATATATATATGTATTTATCTGTTAACAATTTAGTTCTTTAATGCCTGACATCGGACGGAGGGGAAGGGGGGGGTTAGAGGTTATGAATTTCGAAAATTCTCAATATCTCTGTTATTATACTTCGGATTGAAACATTGTTTAGAAGCAATCTTATTGCAAATGTAATTTTCTATAAATGTTCTTATGAACGTTTTTTCACTTCGATATTAACCGAGTTATATGCATTTTTTAGTTTTCGGCTTTCAGTTAACCCCCACTCCTACTCATGCCATATGAACAATAAGCTTTTATATTATGAACCACTTTATTTGAAGCCTAAGTACTGAATATTTTTCTCATTGAACTTTTACGTCTTGAGATAAATGCATATACGTGACGCACGTATGAAATCTGCTTAGTTAACGCAGCCCCTGCATGACGGAATTTTGTTCCCATTCAATCTTTCCAAACACCTAATCTTGTCTCACCAGATTCTCATCTTCCAGATTTCTGTGTGCGTGGAAATAGAAATGATACTCTAATAGTCTGATGCGCATGAAAACACTTGGAGAAAAACACTCATACATATTCTTGATCTTCCATGACATTATTTCCATATTCTGTGTAGTTTAAAGTCGAATGAATTACTCCCACTGACCTTACAAAATGACCGCCTTATTAGGAAGTTCACTGGTTTTATAAAAATGTCAAGGGGTAACTCTGCTTTGGATCAATATTCGTTCTGCATTAGATAGAAAAATATCTGCAACGTTTTCCTTTTTCTGGATCATGTTATATATCATTGATAAATTATATTCACGATATGGGACATTTTTAAATTAGTAATTAGATGGGTCCGGCAACTACTTATTTATGTAATTGTAAATTTATTTTCTATGCAATAGTCAGTATTCAACTATGGTACAACGTTTATTTGTTTATTGATAATAAACAATTGTAACATCAACTAAATTTGTTTTAGTCTTCTCTTGGTGTGGTTTTAATTTTTGTTGAAACTCTGGTGGCTTTTGTAGAAATTAAATGTAAGGTTAAGTCCTAGAAATTATTAGCAGATTTTCCTTAGGGGAAATCAGCTATTGAGATTGTACTGATCATGGGATATTCAAAACACTTCTCCAAATGTCCATCGAATTACCCCTACCTAGGAGATACCGAAAATGAGGTCCGTTCAACAT